>JBBIGC010000041.1:12419137-12437697 GCA_037576955.1 Lepidarchus adonis
CTCTAGTCTCACACCAGCAGAATTGTGTTGGTTTTGTTCTTTGAACAAGGTGATGTTCATGCACGGCTCATTTTGTGAACAAGTAAAAACATATCGTCTTGAATTTGAAATAAAAAATCATACTTTATTTTTCACTACAGAGGGGTTCTGTGAATGCGCATATGAAACTGGTGGGGTTCGGTGCCACCAAAAAGGTTAAGAACCACTGATTTAGTGGCTTATCTTATTTTTTATGCATATAAAGAAAATTATTTAAACACTGTTTTAAATGTCCCATTTATTCCCCAGCCCCAAAAATATATATTAAAATTAAGCAGCGAAACCAGCCTGTTTTGTTTTTATTTTTGTCGTTTTTGTGACTTCATGACACAAACATACTTCCATGCAGTCATCTATTGTCTACAGCAGTTTAGCCCTCTCTATTCATATTGAAGTTTTAGCCCTGCTGCTTTTTGAACGAGGCACAATGCAGAGCAGCAGATCTTAAAAAAATAACCATTGCACATATCAGCCTTTAGGGCACAGTTACAAAAATGACCATTTGGTTCTGAAGGATGTAGAGTTGGAAATAATCATCAAACAATGAATTCTTACTGTTTTTGGTGAAAATGCAAATGTCATCAAGGAGTCTTATGGTGGAAAATGTAGCCTATGGACGTGAGCCCTTTAAAGCTTCATTGTTCTGAGCTACCAACGTACCCACTTTCTCCAGTAAAGGCTTTGTTCTTCATCAGCACCACCCTTCCCCTATTAGTCAGGGAAACTGCTAGAGCAGAGGAGCCTCTCTCTCTCTCTCTCTCTCTCTCTCTCTCTCTCTGTTTTTCACTTTCTTTGGCCCCCCTAATGTGTGTGTATTTGTGTTTACTTGTCATTCTTTGTGTTTCCTTTCATGGGAAGCAATAAGGTAAGGTGAAAGGGCTCTGCTGGTCTAATGTTTAGCTTGTTTGACTTTTTTCAGTCTCTTCTACAGCTCCCTCCACAATTACAGTATTGGCAACTCTGGTGAAGATGTATACTTAGGCTTCTAATATTTTTTTCCCCAAAAATATAGGCTCACAACACAAAATGAGAAAATACAACCTTTAATTAAAGTGCGTTTATTTATTATTTACACCTCAATTATTTGCACCCCCTGATTTTATGTTTCATACAATCCCCTTTTACCAACAAGACAGACCTTAATCATTTCACAAGGTTGGAGAATCGAGAGACAGGGATTTTTTACCATTCCTCTTCGCACAAGCTTTCTAGGTCGTAGAGAGTCCTGGGTCCTCTTGTCAGGCTTTCCCTGCCATCCCTGTCTCATAGCATGTCTTATCATGTGTTTTAGTCTTGTCTCGTGTCCCTGTTCTGTCCCTGCTCTTCACAGGTGCCTCTGTATAACTACCCCTTGTTCTCTGCTTTTTTTGTCGATCTTTGTCTAAAGCCCTGTCCTTGCAGATGGTCATGGGAGGAGCTTGATTTTGTGCCTGCTGAGCCATTTTAGTATAGATTTTGCCATATGTTTAGGGTCATTATTCTGCTGGAATAGATTTTGAAAAAAAAAAACAAGGTTAACAAGGTTCCCAGGGCCTTTGGAAGAGAAACAGCCCCACAGCATCACAGATCCTCCACCATACTTTACAGTGGGCATGAGGTGCCTACTGTAAAGTATGGTACCAAAAAGCTCAATTTTAGTCTCATCTGACCAAACACATGTTCCCAAGTGAAGTCCCAGTACAGTACCACAAACTCCAGATGTTTATGTTTGTGATTGTAGGTGTCTCAACAGCTTTTTGGAATGAATATAGAGTCTTATAGTTGTCATAGAGACCCCAAGATACCACTATTTATAGTAGCAGTGGTTGCCTAGTGGTTAGGACTTTGCCCTTTAGGTCAGGTTCAAGTCCAATTTGGGCACAACTGAGGTAACCCTTGAACAAGGTACTGTCACTGCTTCCCGGGCACTGTTTATAGCTGACTGCTGCTCCACGTGTGATGGGTTAATTGCAGAGGACACATTTCGTTGTAGTGCACTGTGTGCTGTGGTGTGTTCACAATGACAAATAATCACTTTCATTTCAGTATTTGTTGCACTTTCCTAACCGTGAACGTTGGTGAAATTTCTTATCAACCACCTCACTGCTTGTAGTGGCAGGAAAAACTTGTCCAGCCTTATTTGTCACTATTTCAGTCGTTTTCAACTTCCTTATTATTTCTCTGATTGCAGATACAGGTTTAAGTGAGGAGTTCTTTTCTTGTAGCCATTACCTGATTTATGAAGATCGACACACATCTGCCTTGAACGGCATGTTCTCTTATCTTTCCCAAGAGTGACCAAGAGCAATAGGACTGTGTGTCACATCATCTTTATACCCCAGGGAAAAGAAGTCATTAATTACTAATTAAAAGTTCCTATTTACTATGATCAACTAAAAACAACTAGAAAGGAATTGTTAGGGGTGCCAATCATTGTGGCACATGTGATTTTATTGAAAAGTATGATTAATTAGTGATTGATTTTTTAAATTAACTTTAATTAAATGTCAGATTTTTCTGTGTGAGATTATGCAATAAAAATGTAATTAATTTTAAGGCTTTTAATGCAAGTTTGCCAATTGAGGAGGGTGCTGTAAATGATCCATGTGAAGATGAAGCTTCATGGCTTTGGCGTACTGGTTAAACTGAAAAGACTTCACTGCGTCTGAACCATAATATTACTTTAATAGAGAGGGCCTGCGAATGCCCTCAGGTATAAACTACACAGTGACCTATGAGGGATATGAGAATGCTGCTTTCTGAACGAGCATTTATTATTCATTACTGAGCGCACATACCCCACAGTCAGCAATATTTAAAACCTCTCTGCAAAAATGGCAGCATGTTATTCATCTTTCTTATTGCCTCTTATGCCCCCTTTCATCCAATCTCTGTTTCTTTGTTTCTCTGTCTTTGTGCACAGCAATATTAAAACTAAATCCAAAGGGCATTTTTTAGTTTCTATTTACTTAAAAATAAAAACTCTCAGATTTTAACACACTTTTTGATAATCTGTTGTTTTGCCCCTCCTTCACTCCTTCAGTGCCCTCTTTCCTTTTCCTCAGCTCTTTGTCCCTACACATAAAACAGCTCTTGAGCTTGCACCTTCATCAGTAAACATGACTGGAGGTAACAGCTCTAATTAACCAATCATTCTCCTTCATTCCTTGGCCCTAAAGGACCCATTTCTGCTGAAGCAAAGAAAATAGAGCAATAAGAAGGAAACATCAAAACACAACAATGGAAGTGCAATTCTCTAAAGAACACAAATGGGGAGAATTCATTAAACACTTACTAATCGATGCGTAGCAGCATAGTAAGCAATTGTGACAAATTAAAGTAACAATTAATTTAATATTATTAATATTGTTTCGTGTTTAATCAAAAGGGCTAATGTTCTTATCAATTTCAGTACATATACTGACAATGATACATCTATACATTTTATAAAACTACTAAGCTTTAAAATAAAATATTTATATATATTTATATACCTTTCTCAAGTTAATGGAACAAACAATGTTATGTTGTTTATGTCCAAATGTGACTTTTTTATGCTGTCTGTGTCTTTTATACTATTTTTTCAGGTACATTAAGCAATTATGTGCTATTTGAAGCTAGATTAATTCATTATATTATAACTGATACTGGCTACTTTTTTTTTTTTAATTTACATTCGTATGCAAGAGTTTAGATGCCAATGATCAAATTACTTTTTTTGATAATAGTTAAAAGTGGAAATAATCTGTAGAACACATACTTTTGCACATTTTAAAATTTCAAATTTAATATGTTGAGGAAAATCATTAAATTTGTCTTATGTAAAAGATATTTATAATTTTATATTTTATATAATTTCACAAAGGTTCACAAACATATTCCAGTTTGTTCCCTGTAGTCATAGTTCATTTTGAGGTTTTGTTGACTTATTTACACTTATTAACAATAGGTTATTGTTAAATTCAACAATATGTCATTTCTCTAGGGGTGTTCCTTTTCATATGACTATATATGCCTAGCCCAAACACTCTACTATCCAACCATTATTGTTATGTGATGTTATCGAGTGGTTCCTGGTGTTCTGTTTTTTTTATAACGTCTGATGCCGTCACAAGCAGTTCTGTGCTGTTTCAAGCTAAATTAGTAACGGAAATAGATTGGAATCGTTCTCTCTGTCCCAGAAATTACCTTTTGTCATAGACCAGATAGCAAAACATTGTCAAATCAGAGCTACCTCTAATTATATAATTAATTAATGTGTGTAGTTTATTTTATATATATATAATTTATAATATATATATTTTTAATTAACAAAGTGAGGAACACATTACATATTTTTACATATGTTGTGCTTAAATGTATATAGAAACTTAGTAGAAAAACACAAACAACACTGTGGGAGAGTAGTCATGCAGGCACAGAGGGTTAAGAGAGGAGGTTTAGAGAAGGATCATCCAACCATAGAAGAAATAGAACGTAGCAACTGCCTACATGCTGTGTGTTGGTGTGCTGGAAGTGATCATCCTGTGAAACACACACACACACACACACACATATTCCACATAGGACTAAATGGGGGGTAGGGGCAGACACTGATACACAGGGCAGAAAGTTCCATTTATCTGCTTGAGGGAAGATGGACAGTATTATCTCTGGTCATTAGGCCAGTTGATGCTGGAGGGACTGTACTAATGCTACTAAGAACAAACACTGCAGCAAAAATGAATGAGAAAGGAACAGAACAAAAAAATCCAGATTGAATGACACTACAGAAGACACATGGTCAGAGTAGCTGGAAAAGATGAAATAGGCAAAAGCAGGGGGAAAAAGAGGCAGGGGCATAAAAAGAGGACACAAAGGACTATGGTCTTGACAACAGAAAGACAGATAAAAGAGAAAAAAACATAGAAGAGTGGAAAAAGTGGCAAGAAAACATTCCATTGAGTGCTTTACAATACATTTCATAGAGTGAAGCAGTTAAAAAAAAACTCACACAAAAGATAAAAATTCTCTTTGAGTCAGCTAGGTTCTGAGCATGTACTGCAGAGCAAAAAAATCTTAAAGAAAGAGAGCTTGTGCTGCCCCTGCTTAGAGAGAAGAGCGTGAGGAGGCAAGAGATGGGGGAACAGAGGAATGAGTGCCAGACAGCTGCATCCTGTGCAGGCCTACATTTCTGTGCCTTTCTAGGATAACTGAGCAAGTTCTCTAATGAGGCCTCATTCACCAATATCTACCCAACTTTCTCTGAAGTCTACATTAGATTCATGACATGTTCTTAAACCTAAAGATGGCTGATTTGCTGGCTAAGACCATAATGCTTAGTAATTAGTTATTACTAAGTATTTTATAGTAATTTGCATAACAAAGTCTCCACAAACTTTTTATGATGTATTACTAACAACAAAGCAACTGTTAGATTTTTAAATTACAGGCTATATGGAGTTAAGCTTAATGCATATTGAAAAAATATTTTTTAAACGGAACAAGACCTAAATAAAGTCCTAATATCTTTAATATATAGTCGTCTCACACTCTCTCTTCTCAGATACTAGATAATGAACTACTTAATAATAATAGTGTTTTGATTTTTTTAAGCTTAATCATTTAACAGAAAGAATTATTTTGTTATACAGGCTGTAGTATTTCAATGTTCTAGTATTTTCAAACAAGCTAATGTTATAAATTCAGTACTCAGTACTGCGCAGTTCCAGTCTCAGACAAAGGAATATGCCACTCGAAATCTGGATTTAAAACCATTGTTTAATAGGCTGTTTGGCTTTGTTCAGAGCATGTGACCAACAATAAAACTTGAATTTGTCCTACATATGTGGCTAAACTCAAAGGGCTTTGACTTCTTTTACTCTGTATTTTATTACATTTTTATATTTCCTTTCCATTCTCAATCGCACAAAGTGCACCACAACAAAATGTGACCCCTGCAATTAACCCACCACACATAGAACAGTTGAACCAGCTACTTTCCAATCCCAAGGGCAAGGTCCTAACTGGCATGCATAAAGTCTTGACTTCAAACTAACTAAAAATGGAGCTATCTTGTCCAAAATCACAATTGCTGATTTCACAGAATGGTCAGAAATGTCCACAGGCACACTTCTAAATCTTTTGAAAAGTCTTTGTGGAGAATTGGACGTCATTACAGCCACTAATGGAGAGGGGCAGCTTCACATTGAGAAAGTGAATGTGTATTGGAATGAGATTTCCAGTTAGCTCATATACTGTAAGTGTGATAGTGAGGTTTCCACATACATATGGCTGCCAAGTCTATATTTACGTAGTCTTTTCTGGACTAAGCATATTTATGACCCCCATCACTGACCTCCTTCAGTCCTGAGTTTAACCGTAAACAAAAGACTTGAGAGTTTTTAAGCCAAGAAGGGAGGAAAAGGTCTCTATATTGATTAATGTAGAGAAGAATGTGCATGGTTTGTTAATGCGTTTACGTACCATGGCAAATCCATTATGGTGAACAAATATTTAGCAAATTTTTAAATCCAGGTTTTTCTACCCAGATCAACAAAGCATTGACTAGCTCTAAACTCTGCTTACTTTAATCCTTATTGGACATTTTATTTATGTTTTATTTTTACAAAATAAATAAATAAATAAATAAATAAATAAATAATATATATATATATATATGATTGAAAGAATGAAATGCTTTTTTTGTGAGGATATGGGTTTTAGTGACCATAACTGTTGAAAAAAAAACAAAAAACAAAAAAACATTTATATATATATATATATATGTATATATATGAATGAATGAATGAATGAATGAATGAATGAATGAATGAATGAATAAAATGCTTTTTTTGTGAGGGTATGGGTTTTAGTGACCATAACTGTTGAAAAAATATGAAAATATGAACTCAGAACCACTTCAAGTGAAGAATGCTTTGCTGAGTGTGAGGGGAAAAGCTAAAGATTTCACTTCAGTGTGTTTCATAGATAATCATCATTATATGAACTCATGGAATGATGATACATGTAATCACACACAAATGCACATACATTTCATTTCTGTCTTAATAAAGTAACTCCAAAACTGTACTTTAATATCTTTATTTCCTTAAAAATTAGCTGTTAGGTTTGATGTTGATATCATATTGAGCATGATGTCTGTCCTTGTTGCAACATTTTGTTGAAGTTGAAGCCAGAACGGACTGAGGATCTAGTTTGGTTGATTCTGGAGTTGTGTTTTCGTTTATGTTGGCAGACCTCCTGCTCTGAGTGCATTTTTCCACCACTCCATCCATCTGTCCATTTCTCCATTCTTCCATTGCTCCCCTGCCCTTGCTTTTTATCTCTTGTCTCACTCAGCATGTCTAGCTGACTGCAGGAGGTGTTCAGTTCTCTGAATGTTTTCTTTTGTGTTACTCTTGGCTGGGTTGTCATAATATTAATATAATTATTTGACAGCAACTACTTGGGAGGATAGCAGTTTTTTAATCAGAGCAAATTTATAGTATTTGGCCAAAGGTATGTGGATACTAGGGGTGTTCATCACAAGTGTCCTTGTGATTCAATTCTAAATTATTTCAGCCAACGATTTGATATTTTTTGATACCTTAAAACTTGCAATTTGATTGCAATTGAATTCAATACTGGGGTCTGCAGTCAGCATTTTAGGTCAAATACAATAATATAAAACTGCTCTGTAAAATCACTGCTCACAGTAAACAGTTAAATTAACTGTGGAATGAACACACATCGATTTTTTCATGTGTTAGTTCGATGCAGCACATGGTGCAGTATTTTGGTTGATGCATCAATACAAATTGAATAATTGATACACCCTTAGTGGATACCTTACCATCACACCTAAATGGGAACCCATACCCATTTTGAAACTTGAAAGGGCTTTTTCCAAAATGTTCGCACAAAGATATGCTTTCCATTAGGTAGTGTTCTCCTTGATACTCCATCCAGATGACTGCCAGATAGTGAAGTGTGTTTCACCACTCCAGATAACACACAACTACTGAAAGTGGAAGTCCAATGGTGGTGTACTTTACATTACACTAACTGATGCTTGCCATTGTTCATAGTGATCTTAGGCTTATATGTTGCTTTTCAGCCATGGAAATGCATATTAATCGGCTTTTCACGCACAGTTCTTTTGCTGATGTTTCCTCTAGAAATGGTTTGTACCTCTGTAGTGAGTGATGCAAAAGAAGATACTTTATAAGTCCTCCTCCTACTACTGCTGTTCCTACACACTTCAATTTCACCTTACCTACAGTTGGCTTAGGGAGATCCAACAGACACAAACAAATCTATGCTTTGTTTGAAGTTATGGCATGACCCATTCTGCTGCTACCGTTTATCTGTGGAGACTGTGTGGCTATGTTTGCGCTTTTATCATATCTCATTTTCATTAGATTCAACAGGTCAGAAATTTAAAACATAACTACACAAAATCACACATGAATTACACACATACACATAAACAACATGTGTAATTTATTTGTAGAATAAATCACAGTGCATTTATGTTGGTACAAATGATAACTACAAAGTAAGCACAGGAAAGGGGAAAAATATGACATCATTAATTTGATAGACAATCATTTAAGAATTTTGTTGATTCCAAATGAATAACATGATATTCTGACATTGCTAAAAATACTGCTATCAAATACAAAAAAATGTGTTAAAATATGACATACTACTGTTGCACTAAATCCAGTTAGACAGGACTGTTACTGAAACATACATATCAGTTAGTGTTCTTTAAGACTTCAAACTGCATTAGTTGCTTAACTTAGTTGCTATTACTCGTTACCTGTTGCCTCTGTATAGTGACATTGAGTTTGAGAAAGGCGCTAAATAAATAAATATATAAATAAATAAATAAATAAATAACAACAAGAACAACAACAACAAGAATAATTGTATTATTATTATTATTATTATTATTATTGATGTTGCTGTTGTTGTTATTATTTTTATATTGTTGTTGTTATTATACATTTTTTAAATGTCATTAATCCACATTCAGTAACCCATAAAGACAAAGTCAACACAGAATTTTAGACAATTTTGTTCATTTCTAAAAAAAAAAAAAATTCCTGAAAATTTCAGTAAGACAGAAGGACAGTCTTCCACTGATCTGGGCTATATGGCAGAATGACAAGACAGATGCCTCTCCTCAGTGCAAATCACATGTAAGTCAGCTTGTAGTAAAAGGACTCTTTTTTTTAAATTTGAACTTATAAAGTACAGTTTTACTGCCAAAATAAAACAAACACAAATAAAATTAATATATCTAATCAAATCATCTGCAAAATTGTAATGTAGGCAGTATAGTCCCTTACCATAAGACACAATTTACTCTGCATAATTTAGGAAATTCCCAGGCCCAAAACTCAAGACCAGAATTTTGCTGCAAGACATAATCCTTTTCCTCTTCCTGTAAGCTTCTAGGTCCAGCTCATCTCCCAGGGTTGGTTTTCAGCAGGTCGCCAACTGCTGTAGGGTACTGCTGAAAAGTGGCAGTTCTTCATTGCAGCCTTGACCAGGCACACACCCAGCACTGGAATGAGGGCTTGAGGCTTTTCCTTTAAAACCTAGCCAATATTAAATTCCTCCTTGCCTGTCTGCTATTTATGGCCATGGCAGACTGAAAATGTGTCACATTAGCTTTTGTGCTTTGAAAGCCACAGAGGGAAGAGCAAGAGGCTTTGATATGGTTTTGCCCTACCAGCACCGCATTGTGCCGCAAGGACAGCAGAACAAAAGCATTTTCTTTCTTTCTGGTTTTAGTACATGCAGTGCAGAAAGTTGAATGTGAAATAATGTTGCATTCTTTAATAGACTTTCCTTGAGTAAGCATTTTTTGTAACAATGCATCTCAAACCCTTATGGGGTTACTGTGATATTTCATACGCTGTTGCATTCTGAGTTGTCATATAAAATTAATTTAAGTTTTTATTTTAAGTTTAAAGTTTATTTAAGTTAATTATAAAATCATTTATGCTGTCATTATGTTTCTGAGCTGCTTATCAGTAATAAGAATGTTATTTTTAAAGACAACACCACTGTCCTTGAATTAGGTCATATTCTATTCAAATTGAGAATGTTTTTCAAGAGTAACTGGGACCTGACTGACAAGCAGCCTATGCAGAGTGGCTTTCAAAAATATGCCAGCAAATAAAAAAAAAGGATAACAGCAATTTCAAAAACACAATAGCAGTTTTAAAATGCATACCAGAAAATTCTACACAACAAATATATTTTATATGTTTTAGTATTTACTGTTGTGCTTTTTGTTACATTGTATTTATATTGGAAGAATGTTCTGTGGATGAATAAACCCAAACTAAACCTTTTTTGGCTTAAATGTGGACATTTACATTTGACGAGAGAAAATCACTGAGAAACATGGTGGTGGGAGTGTTCTGGTTTTGGCCTGTTTTGCTACATCTGATGTAATAATTGATGTAATACTTATTTTCTGAACAATACATGGGAATTCTCAAAGAAAATGTCATCATTAGTCTGTGAAGTAAATCTCAAGAAACAGTGGGTCATGCAGCAAAGCAACTATCCTAAATACATAAGTCATGGTAAAATGGTAAAAGAAGAATTAATTAATGTTCTGGAATGGCCATGTCAATTTCCTGACTTAATCCAGCTGAAATGTTGTGGACAGACCTAAAGCGATCAGTTGATGTGAGGAAACCTACCAACATCCAACAGATAAAATTCTTCTGGCCCAGAATTGTTTGACAGTTACCACAAATTACAGTTATTTCTGAAAAAAAAAATTACTCATGTTCATTTACTTTCACCACACACAGTTCATTTTCTTCAACAAATACATGACCAAATATAATGATTTTTGGTTCATTTGTTTAACTAGGGTCTCATCTACTTTAAGGACTTGAAAATCAGAGGATGTAACATTCATATAAAAATGTTTCACAATTTTTCAAGCTGTATGAAAAACCATTGATAACTGAAGTAAATAACATTGATTATCTTAATACCTTGTTACAGTGGCATCTGCCAAGGAGTGGGATATAGTAGATAGCAAGGGAATAATCAGTTCTTGAAGATGAAGGTTTAGAAGCAGTTAAAATGGGTGAGGGTTAAGACATAAACGACTTTGAAAATCACTATATTGTGATGGCTAGATGACTGAGTCAGAACATCTGCAAAATGGCAGGTCTTGTGGGGTGATTTCAGTATAGAGTGGTTAGAACTTATGAAATGTTATGGCTGATTGATGTATATTCAACTTTATACTAATCATTCACACCCACAGTAAATATGTTTCAGTGGGATTTTCCATCAGACTATAAATAGAAGAAACCACATTTGCTGATGTGAGAATAGAAGTGACCAAGGCATGGGTGCTACCTGGATTGCCTTAGCCCAGTTCACTAAAATCCTCCTAGACATGCCCTCTTTGGACCTGGGAAAAGAAAAGCTTGTACAGAACAAGTGCCCTCATTTTTCTCACTTGTCATCACTGTGCCTCCTTCACGCAAGACATGGTTAATGCAAACTGACAAGTCAGGCCATCCCTAAAATTCTAGCTGGAGTCACCGTGAGGGCAAAAACTCATGGTCATAGCTCTTACAACAGCGTGGGATAGTCTTTTGTTTTAATCCTTGACATCCCCCACCCTCGCTCAGGCCTCTATTGTCTAAATTCCTTGCTGACCAGAGTACACGATGTGAGACCTAAGCATCAACAGAAAGCGCAGCAATTCCTGGAAGTGGAACAAAACACGTAAAAGATCTAAATGTGTTCCAGACAGGCTTTTTTCTGAGGGGCCGGCCACTGTTCTTCAAACACTGCTGAGTTTATATGACCTTGGAGACTCTATATGGAGTTTGATTTGGCTGCTGCTGCTATCACTGTACTTGCAGGTGTTTTTTTCCCATCTATTTCATAGTCTTAATGTGATAGGTGTGTAAAGCATTAATGATGGTCAGTCAAATTTAAATCACCAGTGTTGGCACATTGTCCAGTGTTGGTACTGTGTCCAGTTTCATATGACATTCATGATTTGAATATTAATATGTTACTTTCCTCTGCCCAGCACTGTAATGGCCAACAGGCTGAAAGTGTTAAATTGACTGTTATGAATCATGTGTGCATATGTGACCATTTCAGTACATCACATGATTGGCTTCAATGTGCTGTTTTAACATTTGCATTGCAAAATGCTATAGTCTGTCGCCAGAACTAGCCTCTCGCCCTGCAGAATCTCTCCCATCTTCCAGCTTCACTTTGGACTATATCAGTAATTGTAAGAGTATATAGTGATAAAGTATATATTTTTATTTCTTAATTTTAATATAATTTTTAAATTATGTCCCACCCTGACATAATGCAGGGACCACCTGTACAGTATATTAATCATTAAATAAAACATAATATACATAATATTGTGTTGCAAAATGTGTGTAAACGTATGCTGATCTCAACGCAAGTTCGATTCGAATCAGTTTTTTATCAATTAAGAAAATGCATCAATTAGCTTTAATTTTGTGAAATAGTAAAGAACTATTATTAACTAAACTATTGGGCTCACAGTTGTCTTGTGCATTACAAACTTTCCCTTTACTGACAACACCCTAAAAGCTGCTCCTACTGGGGATCAGCATGTGCTCTTGTGCTGCATGCATGGTACAACTGCAGCTAGCCAAGCAGGAAGGGTTTCTGCCAATTACAAGAATTTCAACAAGCTCTATATCTTTTAAGCCCTGAATGTGGTACATTGCAAATCCACTAATGGCATCATTCTTGAGTTTATACCTGAGTGTGTGGCTGTGTGTAAGAGAGAGACAGTTATCTGAACTGTGGTGCTTCGTCACTGTGATGGTTAAAGATTATTTATAAAATTATATCCTTATATTCATCTTGAACTACACATATTCATTGTAAACTTTAATCATGCTGTTTTGTAACCGAAGATCAAATGTAACCCAAGATTTAATTTTTTATAACATATATGTGAACATCTGTGAATATATAATATAGCCATTAAATTATAGTCTTATAACTCTCATGGTTATTTCATTCACATTTTTGGCATAAATGTAGATTTTTGAGTCTCATTAGCCTTCAGCAAGTTAAAAATCTGTGCTAGAGCTGAACATGTGTTGTTGTTGATCTTCACAGAAAATAACCACTAGGCTTGTAGCTTCTTTCTTACCATCATTTTGGAAGCCTCAAGCCATTCACTGACTTGGTACAGCTCACTCAAGCAGCCAGCATGCTTTGATTGTATGAGTGCAATTATTATTTCATAAAGAACCGAATGACAATGATTTAGAAGATACAGAGATACTCCCCTATAGAAAAAAAGAAAGAAGAGGGTGATCTTTTACTGGAAAGTAACTGGGAAGTCTCCAAGATAAATATAAATATAAGTATAAATATAAATATATAAATGTGTAAAAGAAAGACAAACAAAATGTGTATGCCAGTTACACAAGTCAACAGACCATTCTCATTTTGTATTGTTTTTCATGCAGATTTCAAACCTGTTTCTTCTCTAGTGCGTATAATTTGTTTTTGAGGAAGCTAATGATGTATTGTGTGATATTTGGTATAGTTCGCCTAAGCCAGGGATGCCCAACTTCTCTGCAGTGTGTTCAAGTGGTTCTGCGAGAGCACTTTACTGTAGGGCACTTACTGTAGGGCACTACAGGAAGCCTACATAAGACAATTGACATAAAAGCACATAAGCATTATTTTACCTGACATAACAAATTATAAATATCCAAAGTTATTTCACTTCCGAAAATGTCATGACAAGCTAATGTCGCCAAAAGTTGTCAGCTTGACATCAGATTTAACAAAACCTTTATGACAGTTGTCTTTATGACAGCTGATGCATTTTGGAGTCTATAAATGTTTTTGTACTTAGGTGTAATGTAGCCTACAAACAGTGTGCTACAGTAAAGAGCAATGGCAACCTCTGTGGGGTGGAGCCAGTCTGCATCGCCGGATTCCTAACTCTGACTGTTGCCCCTCCCCCTTCCAGGTGGCACAGATCAGCAGTTTTATCACCTGGGTGCAGTTTTCACCTCACTCAACATTACTACTATTTTTGTCTTTTGATATCTGCTTTGTGGATTTGCATGTAATATTTCTGTTTGTTCCTGATGACCTTGGACTAGTCTATTACTTTGACTTCATAGCTGCATCTTTATATTTGTTGACTTGCAATTCTATCCAGTCTCTTCATTCAAGACTTACAGGTCAAGTACATTTTTGCGGGTATTTTTGCACAAATTTTTTCAATCTACTACATGGAATACATCAATCAGAAAGCCTTACTAATCATGAGCACATTATGTCAACAAATGAAAAAATCACTTACTAAAACAAAGCAGTTATCAAATTTGAATAAATAGCAATATTGTTTAACATTAATATGTAGTGTAGTACATCATTAAAATTAATTAATCAATGTGCCGTTAATGTCAGGAAAGATGCAGCACTGATCAGATGTTAAACGTGCACTACTGTAATAATTTTTAAATAATCTCACTCTCCTCTCCTGCAGGTATCATCCATCAAATGAAAGGTGACTTTGAAACTGCACTGAAGCTCCACAAAACCCACCTTACCATCGTGCAGGAGCTTAATGACTATGCTGCTCAGGGTCGGGCTTATGGCAACATGGGTAATGCCTACAACGCCCTGGGAGTTTTTGACCAAGCTGTCCGCTACCACAGACAGGAGCTCCAGATTTCCATGGAGGTCAACGACCGCGCCTCACAGGCCTCCACGCATGGGAACCTGGCTGTAGCCTATCAGGCTCTTGGTGCTCATGACCGTGCCCTGCAGCACTACCAAAACCACCTCAACATTGCCCGTGAGTTGCGGGATATCCAGAGCGAAGCTCGGGCTTTGGGCAACCTGGGGAACTTCCACTGTTCTAGAGGCGAGTTTGCTCAGTCTGTGCCCTACTATGAACAATACCTTCAACTTTCACCAGACTTGCAGGACATGGAGAGCGAGGGAAAAGTCTGTCACAATTTAGGATATGCACACTACTGCCTTGGGAACTACCAGGATGCTGTGAAATACTATGAGCAAGATCTTGCCCTAGCCAAAGATCTTCATGACAAGTTGAGCCAGGCCAAGGCCTATTGTAATCTGGGACTAGCTTTTAAGGCCTTAGAAGATTTTACCAGGGCAGAGGAGTGCCAGAAGTACCTGCTGTCTCTGGCACAATCACTGGAGAACCCCCAGGCTCGGTTTCGTGCCCTCGGCAACTTAGGGGACATCTATGTCTGTAAGAAGGACCTGACAGGAGCTGTGCATTTCTTTGAACAACAGCTAGCTCTTGCCCTCCAGGTAAGAACTTGTGAAGAAAGAAGAGTATTTAATTATTTAGCATATTAGCATATGACACATTTGCAAATATCAACATATTTTAGGAACTCTATGGGTATGCTGTGGTGTTAATCAAGAATATTACTGTTAAGTTGGGGCCACAGCTGCATAATTTTAGCTAAATACTTTGTTTCATTTCTGTTTTGATTTGTTTGTTCCTTTTTTAGGCGAAAGAGAGGAAGATGGAAGCCTGTGCTCATGCTGCCCTTGGTTCTGCCTGCCGGTTAATGCAGAAGTATGAAGAAGCATTATCATACCATGCCAAAGAACTTGAGGTCTGCCAGGACCTGACTGATGCACCTGGGGAAAGTAAAGCCCATGGGCATTTGGCTTCTGTCTACATGGCACTGGGACAGTATCCTGCTGCCTTCAAATGTTATGAGGCACAGCTGGAGCTCAGCAAGCAAATGAAGGATCCTGGCATTGAGGCTCAGGTTTATGGCAACATGGGAATCACCAAGATGAATGTTGGGTCCATGGAAGAGGCCATTGGGTATCTGGAGCAACAGCTGGCTATGCTACAACAGCTGAGTGGCAACGAAGTGGTGCTGGACCGTGGACGAGCTTTTGGTAACCTGGGTGATTGTTACCATGTGCTAGGTGACTATGAAGAAGCTGTGAAGTACTATGAGAGATACCTGGCTGTGGCGCAGAGTCTCAACCGATTGCAAGATCAGGAGAAAGCCTACCGTGGTCTTGGGAATGGCCACAGGTAAGAGATGCTTGACATGACCTATTTTATATAAACCTGTTTTACATAAACCTATAAATCAAACGGTTGCTTAAATAGTGCTATAGTATAACTGACAGTAAGTTGTCAAACTACTTACTGATTTATGTTCTGCTTTTTTTGCGTGTTACAGAAAAAAAACGTTTTTCTGGGATTCCACAACTCATTATTGTGGAAGATTTACTATAAAATCAAAAACTTTCATTATATAGAAAACATCTGCTTGTGCTGTGTTGGCATTTGTTTGTAGGCACAGCAAGTAAAGTAACCCAATGGTATACATTATTTTGCATATAATATTTTTTTGCACATGTAGTTTTACAACGTTGAAAATAGCTATTTTTGTGTTTAGGAATAAATGTTTTCCATTATGTGTTCTCAGATTTACAAATGGGATTAAATAATAGGATGCCTATTTTAGTAATGCTGCAAATATTAATGGGGTATTTTGAACAAAAAGGAGCTAAACATTAGTATTCTGATACTGTTACTGAGCCGTAATTGCCTCACTGCTGGGTTAATGTGGATGGGTTATTGTTAAGAGTGTAGATCAACCTCTTTCACACGGCTCTTTCTTTCGTCTCAGAAATCCACCATTGTTCATTTTGCTGGTGCCTGCATTTTGAGACCACCTTGAATGAAGTCACCTTGATCCTCGGCAGGATTTTGTAAGCCTGCTGAGGCATGATACATGCACCATATTTTCCTCTTTGTATGCAAAGAGGCTTTGGCAAGTACAGGTCTTAACCCGAAAGAAAACCCTGTTAATTTGAATTGACCTTTTCCTGTGCTTTTTCTTTTCTGCAGCCTAAGAAACATAGGTTAGAAATGTGGAGAGACAAAAATGCCAAGCAGACACACCTAATTCACCTAATTTACCCATTTTTATTTTTTGTTTGTTCATTTGGTATGGTCGGTTACTCCTTCAATGGAAAAATGGCTGGGATATCGTATTAGTTGTGCTTGAGAGGAGAAGTGAACAATATTGAAAGAGTCTAGTATGTATTTCTGGCATGCTGGAAACATTTCCCTACCCATTCCAGTGCTGAGCCAAAAATCATTAAGACTGAGAGTTAATTAAACTCTAATTGCGTAGTTGATTATCCTTTTGAAACAACATGCCTCTAAAGTTGTTCCTATGTGAATGAGGTTAAGAGGGGTGGGCTGCATTTTCCCCATAGATGTGATAGCAATTTCCAGTCAATGGACATATTATTCTCAGACTTAATATTAATTTAGATTACAATTGTCTTATGCAAAAGTTTGGGCACCCCTTAATAAAGAACAGATTTTGGTGATTTTGTCATTGAAAACACTGATTTAAACATTGATGCATAGTTACCTTTTATGCCATTAATTGAACAAAAATTAAAAAACAAAAACGTTATTATGGCACTGTGCAAAAGTTTGGGCACTCTACATAATCAGACCTCCTCTGGCAGATATCACAGCTTGCAAACACATTTTAGAGCTAAAGTCTTTCAGTTCCTGTACTTTGTTCCTAATTGTTTCTTGCAAAAGGCTTCTAGTTCTGTAATATTTTTTGGTCATCTTGCACACACAACTCTTTTAAGATATTTTCAATGATGTTTAAATCAGGGGACTGTGATGGCAATTCCAAAACCTTCAGCTTGCGTCTCTTGATGTAGTCCATTCTTCTATCCACCCATGCAATGTTTCCTGTGCCACTGGCTGCAACACAAACCCAAAGCATGATAGATCCACCCCCATGCTTAATGGTTGTCAAGGTGTTCCTTTCATGAAATGCTGCTCCTTTTTCTCCTGACATGCCTTTGCTGATTGTGGCCAAAGAGTTGTATTTTAACTTCATCAGTCCACAGCACTTGTTTTCAAAACACATCAGGCTTCTGAAGATGTTGTGTTGCATACTTCTGACATTGAATTTCACGATGGGGATGCAGGAAAGGTTTTCTTCTGCTGACTCTTCCATGAAGGACAGTGGAACGGTACACCACCACTCCTGAGTCTGCTAAATCGTCCTGCAGGTTTTTTGCAGTCAAATGGAACAGCATAAAAGCAGTTCCTTTCAAGAGTTTTCTTGTCTTCCAGATATATTCTTGACCTCTACAGTTCCCCTGAACTGCCATCTCTTAATTACATTTCTCATTGTGGAAACTGCAAGCTGGCAACGCTTTGCTACTTTCTTGTAGCCTTCTCCTGCATTGTATGTAATGTAATGTAATGCAAAAATAATTTTCATTTTCAGAGTCTTACACATCTGCTTAGGAGAACCCATGGTTGTTGAGTGTACACAAGTGTGTGCACAAGGTTTGAAGAGCCAGAGTATTTGTAAAGCTTTGAAATATATATATATTGTAGCGGATTTACCACTATTAATGAGCACTCGCACACAAGACGCCTTTTCAAACCAGTCGGAGCTGGCCAGGTCTTTATTAGTCTGCTT
>JBBIGC010000041.1:12443298-12457928 GCA_037576955.1 Lepidarchus adonis
GTGTGTGTGTGTGTGTGTGTGTGTGTGTGTGTGTGTGTGTGTGTGTGTGTGTGTGTGTGTGTGTGTGTGTGTTCACGCTTCAAGATGTTCCTTGAGGGCTTATTAACATACAAATGGAATTCTGTACTTGAAAAGCACCTGTGCCATGATTGCAAATGAGGAATAGAGTAGAGGAGAGTGGGGGCAGGGAGGTAAAGAATGGCTTGAGTTTTGGAATATTCATTGGGTCTGTCTACCCTCTCTCCTTACGGCTAAGGTTATTTTTAAACAGTTTGTCTGTTTAAGAATTCCGATCTAGGCCCATCGAATTTGGCAGCTAATTGGCTTTTTGAAGTTGTCAAGACTTCCTATGCTTCAAATCCTGAAGTCAAAAAGTGCCAGCTCTTCTATTTAATTGGTAGACAGATTTAAACTTCTTAAAGCTTTTTGAACTTTCTCAACAAAGGCTGAATTGGGCTTTGTAGTATTGAGTTTTTATGAATGTGATTACAGTTGTAATGCATTAATGTTGGCTGAAATTTACTTTAAAAACTTTCCACAACTTTAGCATAGAGTAGCTTACTTTCCTAGAAATTGGTTGCCTTTCAGAAAACCTTCATAGGTGTATTTTCAAGGTACAGATGTTTGTGATGTTCCACTGCCTGTTTAAACAATAATACCCACATAGTTAACTCTTACTAACAATTCCTAAAGGCTTTTTAAATTTCTACTGATTATACTGAATGTCTGTTTCAAAGTTTGCTTTTTTTAGCCTTTAACAAAGAGGCTAACTTCTTATCAGGTGTTAAATTGTTTTAGTCTTATGATTATAAAACCAATTGTTCCTTTAGTGAAGATTTGTTTTACGACAAGTAACCTATATAATCTTTTTATTAGCAATGGTAACTCAATTTGTGGACTAATTTTTACACACATTTATATACTAGATTCACTGGTTTGGTGATTAGGCCAAACTGTTATTTTGATTGTATCAACTAAATTTAAAGTTACAAAGTTTGTTCCAAAATATAGACTGGTGATTAACTGTCTAAAAAGCCATTTGTAAGGACATCCAGCTACTCACCTTAAGCAGCACATACTTTTGCTTTCTAATAGTAAAAAGGAGAAAATGACGTTTTATTCCCATCATGCACCTAGAAAAAGAAAAACTAAACTTTTATTCTTTCATCTATTTGTATAATTAATATATGCTCTATTAAAGGAGCAATTTGGCAAAAAATCACTCTCACACCAAATGTTGGTGATGTTTGAGAGTCTAAAATTTGATTTTTAAAATTTTTTTATTTTTTTTGCACTGGAACTACAAGACCAATATAAGTCAATAGTGATTCAAGTCATGCCCATAAATACATCCCCAAAGCTTTAACTTACTCTTAAGCTTTCCATTAACGTGGCACGTTTCCTTATATAGTTTAGGACACGGTGTGACTTGCAGTGAGCTATAAAAAAGGGTTAAAATGTCAATGTGAAACTGAACTGAAACTGAACTCACTTTTCATTTAACCAGGTGTTAGGAGTTTTAATCTTCACTGTTTTGAACCATTTCACCAAGTATGTGTCACATTTAATGGAGGAGATCTGATCATAAGGAGAAAATTGTGTAAAAAGTCCTAAAACTTTCCTTCTCTACCCTTCCTGTTTCTCAGCTTCGCAGTCACGGTCTCGTACGAGGAACCAGCGCTGCCGATGAATGAAAGCAACATTCCAAGCTTGACTGACTACCATGACTATAGGAGAAGAAAAGCTGAACATGGACCTTCATCTGCAACATTCACCAGCCAAAATCAGGAGAGAACTTAGAATTGATGGACTGAGCATATCAAGTGCCTCCACAAGGACTCAGTCCCACCCTCGCTGTCAAGTGTACAATCGATTCATTTAGATTTAGAGGGTCTCCACCCCCCATCCCCCCCATCCCCCAGTGGCTTTAACACAAGAATATTTCCACAGACCTGTTTCCCCTTGTTTTGTTTTTTTTCCCCTTCTTGGCACAAGTTATGTCCAAGCTGAGAGAACTCCATCTTGAACATCCAAGTCCTTATTACCTTTCCACACCACCGCTTTTAAAAAGCATCTTTTAAGTTTGACTTCCCCCTTAATATTCTTTTCTTTCCTTTCACTTGGAGCTGCTTGTTCTCTGTTTTACCTTTAAGGCAGGGTTGATCCTGGCAGTTTGCTGGCTCAGCTCTCGTCCTTTCCAAGAGATTTACCAAGAGATAATCCCTTACCCAATGTCTGAACTTTTGCTTCAAAGTTCTAAAGCACGCACACATGAACACACTCCCACGTGTGAATGCCTTTGTGGTGACGGGTCTTTTATTAGCTTTATTGGGGCAACTCTGCACTTGCTGTGTCTGTTTTATTTTGCTTTACTCATTTTCTTCTTCACATGTGCCTTCTAAGAGAGTAGCATCAATCTTTAATGATGGTGCTTCACAATACTATACTGTTCACCATCTTGCACTTGATCTTTACTATTGTTTATGGTTTGCAATACAACATTGTCTCAGTTATTTATCCAGCTGTAAAAGTTCAGTGCAGTGGTACTGTAGAACGCTCTACTCTGGTTTTCTACCATTATACCATGAGTCCATATATAGACTTTAAATAATGTCTTTATGTGAAAATAAGCACACATCCTCTTGAGAGATGTAGACCTTTTAATGCACAGTTACTGTTTATTTGCGGGAATGTAGCCTATTGATTTTAAAATGGTTTTCAGTATGTTTTACTGCAAATAAATAGAAACTGTGCACTGAACATTACATAAAATGCCCATTCTCTGTAGAGGATGCTCATTTTCTCATTAAAAACAAAGGGGGTATTTAAACTTTTGCATATGACTAAAGCTTATTTATTGTTTTCAGTACCATTCTATCCTTTTCCAAAAGCCCTTTCCACTGTTGAATGCAGTTTACATTTCATGGAAGCCAGTTAAAATGAGCGAGTATGTGCTCACACTGCAGTGCTTCTTTTCCCAACATGGCGTAAAGCTCTACTTTGTAAAGTCTGCCTATTGTTTTCTCAGGGGCTAAACTAAGCTTTCACTTGAATGCTAATGCTACAGCCTCATTCTCTAGGTGCTTTGTGTGTTTCCAGTTGCCTTAAAACTACATGTTAGTAGTTTCAGTTTCAGATACCCATGATGCCTTTGAGTGCTTTGTGGATCTTATGATTGTGTTAAAGTGAATGTCAATCTGTTTACCTCACATAGTCAGTCCACTTTGAAACCAAGTTGCATTTCCACAATCAACGAGCACAATTTCTACTTATGATTCCCTGCTGTGGCCTTTTAATAATGGCAGCACCCTCCTCAGTGTAAAAAATGTGGAATGAGGAGTAGTAGTGTCCTCCTTTGGGAAAACTAAGAAAATAATGTGTTGTGGGGGTTAATATAGAATAAATGCTCACTGTGCATTCCACCTTCACTTCTCAGGGGCAAGAAGGCACCTCTTACTTCGGGTTGCATTCTTAATCCCATAATCACAAAACACTTAAGTGTTCCAGTTTAATATGTGGTCTTTAAGTTTATTAAATATTAGGTTTAGTAGTGAAAAACTGGTTGTTTAGTTTACAGAAAGGCCGTAAGTCTCCTCCACCGGTTTTACTCTATAGCTCTGCCCTGTTGTAAAGGTGCTGTTAGGAGGGGTGTAGCTCAGAGGGCACTAAGGGGAGGCTAATGTCTCCTGTACTGTAGGGGAAATGTGAGTTTAAGCAGTTTAGAAAGTAAAATGATGTTTGAAATCTAGTAGTTCTTTATTCGGTTACATTTATCTTCTGCTCCAAAATGGATGGAAATATGCACAAACTGTAACATGCAGAACCTGGTGTAAAATACCTCAAACTATGACGTATTCAGTCAGTTGACACTGTTCTAATACATTAATGATGCTTTCAAGTAAAATCAAATGTGGATCTCCCATCAAACACATAATGATGGTTATAACTTTTCATTACTTATGTTAATCGTGACCCTTAAATTCCTGTCAGAAATGTGCTTTTAAGTGTCTTTTAATGATTAACGTCATAGTTTGAGGTATTCTACATCAGGTTTTGCATGTAACGTTTCCATCCATTTTGGAGCAGAAGATATATTTGTGAATGTATGCTTTACTTTCTTTCTCCATTCGTTTTACAAAGCTCTGAATTGTCCATTAAATTTCCACACACACATTACTGGCTGCTTGGTTTTCTTCTCTAACCATGGTTTGTTTTTATCTTGTGTACAGATAAACTTTTACAAACTGCAGTATATAATTACAACTGCTGTAAATGCTCATATTCATCAATTGTTAACATGTTTGTGCACATGAACACTAGAGGTTGTCAGCATTTTCTTTAAAAGTGGAAAAAAAGTTGGAGCTTTAATGGCTTTCTAAAACAGGAACATTTCTGCTGCATCCAAACCTGTTCTGAAACTCAAAACAATCTTCAGTTCAGATCTGAAGCAGCAAAATGATTTGGGAAAAGATTTAAATCTGCTCTGTTCTCACACTTTTGCTAATTGTGTACAGCAAGATGTTCTCCTTCACCAGCTATTACAACTACACTGATCAGCCATAACATCTACACCACTGACCGGTACCAAGTATAGCACTGACTGGACCTCTTTCATAACACTCGGCACCTGTTTGAAGGTGGGGGTGTTCAGGTGGGCAGCAAAGCATCCTGGCCTGTAGCTCGCCGGGATTGGCTGCAGCTTCCCCATGACCAGAAATGGATGTTAGTCATAACATAAATAGTTTTGGCCCAACAAATAAACGTTCTTTAGGCAGCACTCATCTTAACTGAATCAGTGTCCTCATGTTCCTGAGTGTGGGCCTAGTGGACCTCAGACTTCAGCATGGCCAATTAAAAGGGTGGAAATTTAAGAGGAAGCCTATAATGATAAAATGTGAAATCAGAGGAAAATGGGTAAAATATTAACTTAGAAGCCAGTCTGTGAAAAGAGTTTTGAAAGTTACCTGAGCCAGACATATAATTGGAAAAAAATGTTCTTACTCTGTGAGTGATTGGGATGTTCAGTTGAGGATAAATATTTTGAGCTGAAATGCCACATGACATCCTAGGACCGGATACAAAATACCTCTCCGAGCTGTGGCCCAGTGACATTTCAAGGGAGTTTATTTTTTCCATTGACAAAAATGGCCTAGACCCCAGGACTGTCCTGACTCCGCCTCAGTCGTCTATATGAACCGGATGACTAATTCTGAGCGAGAGCTGGGAAAAATCTAAGTATTAATGGATATAATTATTCATATTAATTTACCTCTATATGGTAATAGGCCTCAATGTGCATTTCTGAGCACATCATATTGTTATTGACAACATATTGTCATATTGACATGAATTTTTGCAGAAGCTCTCGTTACAAAAGACCATTCACTCTAGAATTATTACTTGTCAGATTTGCATTTGGTTGAAACACTCCAATTAAGCATTTGACTGGAAATGTGCCAACCTGCTAGCAAGCACTTCCCTCCCCTTCTCTGGAGTCCTGCTCAGACTTTATGCTCTCAGTCTTGCAAAGAGAGTGCAGTCCTAATTTATTTTTCTGTATAAACTTCCTATTTCATTGTCCACGTACAATCATATTCCCATTCCATGTCAAATTTGCCTGGTGATGTTTATTAACTCTGAACCGAATTTTCCCTATACAGTTTGGAGATAATATTTAAATACTGTTATGTTCTCAAACCGAATCTAATAGCGTACGGCAAAATGTCAGCCTACACCTGATTCCTAATAAAAAACTCCATCGATAGGTCGCTCCATCACTCACAGGTGTAGAGAATAACACTAGTTATTTAAAGTGCAGTAGAACCTCTCAAGGGGCTTGGATATATCAGGTCGTATGTAAACAGTCAGTTCTTGAAGTTGATTTGCTGGGAAATGGAAAAATGGGGAAGTCCAAAGCAGCTTCCAGCTACAGGATCAATCAAGAATTATGTTTAAACATGACGGCACTGATGTGAGGGCTACAAAGAAGTTCAACACGTTCCTCAGACGGCAAATGCTACAACATGAACCGTAAGTGGTACGTTACTATCTGGAATGAAGTCCAGGACTTTCCTCTTCATCATTAAATACAATCTAAATTAATGCATCAAATACAGATTTATGGTTGATTTTGATCTAACATCCGTATTCCATTGTGAATGCAGCTACAAAATGTTATTAAGATTGAACATTCACAGACGTGTATTGACTGGGAAATTTTGATTCACTATTGATTTTGTTCAGTGAGACAAATGGAGCAAATTTAGGAGCAGTATAGACAAACCGATTTTAATTTTTTTTGTATATGGGCTTTTAAGATTATTATATGTGTCTATAAAAAATATTCTGTATGAACCACATGGAGCTACAGTCGTGCCAAGTTCTGTGTGTGGTAGTGAAGCCAGAACACACAATATTCTGCCACATATAATACATTTTTAAATAAATGGCAGGAAATGTTGAGCCAAGGCCCATTTTGCGTCTTTAGTGGTAGTGCTATCACCCAGTTCACCTGCTTTAAAAATGATGCAACTTTAACTTTTAAACTTAAAAATTCTATTTTGTAAGTAATTTATTTTTAAAATACAATCAAATTGCTCAGCTAAAACATTAGAAGTAATTTCTCTATTCTCTTGTCAGTTAAACAAAGGTTCAAAAGATTCAAATTGCTGTTTTTTTCTGCATTTTATAAAATGTCCCAACATTTCTGGAAATAAGCTTTGTTTTCTAGTGTATTAGGGATAAATTCCAAGTCAAGTGAAACTATCTTATTATTTTCTCTGTATTCCTCTTCACAATACGGTTCCATATTTACGGTTCCATATTTTCCATGATCACTTTATCCAATGGTTCTCCATCTCAGTGCTGGGATTGGTATATCATAATCTCTATATCTGTCCATCTTGTTTCAGAAAATGGAGATTCTACCAAAATATCTATGATGTTCTCTGTTATTTTCACTCCCTTCTTTTCCAATATGCAGTTCTACACCACAGTTTTATCACTCACACACCTAGTTATATATATTAAGTAAAAATATTATTTAGACATCCTTTACATGGTAAAAACTTGACTATGTTCATTTTAGTCCCAGTTTACAGTTATCAGATCATTTGTTTTCTCCCAAAATTAGTAAATAAACCATAATTCCACTTGTGCAGTGTTCTGTACTTATTTTCACTCGTCATCTCAACTAAAAGTCATTTGAACAGAGGAACCAAAACCTTTGCATATGACTGTAAATCTTGTATCCTGTTTTGAGTGCACTTGAACTTTTAATACACTTCTTTTATCTTGGAATGTATGTGTGTGACCCCTGCCTGTGACCATCTCTGGGAGAGCAGGAAAAACCGTCCGAATTGGCATACAGTGCACAGGAAAAGTATCCAGTCTGCTCTTATAGATATCCTGTCAGCCTGTTCCCTGTGCTTCCCCCCCAATGGCTGAGGAAGAATGGTCACATGGGCTGACCACACGGAAAGCAGGCTATCTGTAGCAGCGCAGGCTTTCATTTGATTAGGTTTGTTTTAAAATACTGTTTGAAAATGAAAAGAAAAGGGATGTGAACATTTTGCTGCCGAAAGCACCTTCCATGCCCATTGTCTGCATGCTTGCCTCAGGTCACCAGGATGTTGACTATTTTGGTCTGGCTGGGGTCAGGGTTTGGATTTAGTTTTCTTGTGAATGACCCACGGTGTGCAGTTAGAAACAATTGAAAAGGCATTGTTTGATTTTATTTATAAAATTACTCTGGGATATCTTGGAAGGAATGTGTTACCCAGTGAATAAAATATAGTGGGAACAAAATTAATGTATAATTAATACACATTCATTTTTTTGCTGTCAAAGCAGAACCTTGAGAATCACCAAAATAGTAAATAAATTGAAAAAAAAAACTTTTTTCTTTTAGTTTTTAGTTTTCTCCCCATTAGCGCCACCATTGCCATCCCTTACTTCTGTCCTATCTGTTCAGAGATGCTCACTCTAGCATCTAGCTGAGTGATTGGAGAAGAGGAAGAGCAAATCCAACTAATGTTGTGTGACATCTCAAGCAACGAATGATGGTGTGTCTGCTAGATTTCCCATATGCCAAACGCAGTGTTAATCATTACTTATGTGCAGGAGTTGTCACAGTTGATATGGCAATTTCCATAAAGTCAGTTCGTGATTTTTCTTTTCCTCTGGCACCTGTTTAAGTGATCGGTCATGTGACACATGATATTTTTGCAAAATTGTTTTGAAAAGCATTAGATGCACACTTGAGGTTGGTTTAAAGGTTCCATCACATTGTCAAGGCACACTCGTCAAAAAAAACACTCGTAACTTCTCTGAATTTGTGATTGACATACGCTATTAACTGATAGTGGTTGTTATAGCAAATAATTAATAAAAACCCCAAGGCCGTCATAATGTATCATAGCATGTGTAGCCTGCCAGGTGAACTGAAGCAAGCTTCTGCATCCTTAAAGGGTGAGCCCGTGGTGTGACCCGGTGGAACCGGACTTGCGCAGGGGCACTGGTCTCCCATGTGCCACAGGGTTATTTCTGGTCGTCTGCACCACAGCTGTGATGTAAAAGGCAAATTTCCTACTTCCTGTGCTTCATCGTTAGCTAACATCAGGCCCCAGAGAATCCTACTTATTCCTTCCTGCGAAATGGGCAGGATGTTGGGAAAACTGTGTACTAAAAGTATAGTTTTGTTGAGTGATGAGAACCTTTTTGGACCATTTACTGAGCCTTGAGGCACACCTAGCCTTTCAGGTTTCTTTATTCAACATAAGAAAACTGTATAAAGCCACTATGATAAGCATTTTGCAATGTGCCAACCACTTTCCTACCCGTCTCTGGAGTCCTGCTCAGACTTGTGGCCTTGTTGGCAATGTCAGATAGGAAGCATGCCATGGGTCTGGCAAGGAGAGTGCAGTCCTAATTTATTTTTCTTTATTAATTTCCTCTTTTATTGTCCACATACAAGCATATTCCCATTCCATGTCCAAATTGCCATATAACTCCCGAATAATTCTGAATCCCTCACAGAACTACAATCTTTGTGTCTGTGTTTCTTTTGATATTATCTCACACATCACACACATCAAACAAAAACAAATAGTCATGTTCACTATTAGTTGCTAGCCAACCCGTCTTTGTAATCAGTGGAAACCTCTTATTGTCGTTTTTAGCAGTGGTGGATATCTAAGACCGCACAAGTTCTGATCCTTGTGAAATAACCTTCCGCACATTCCTCCCATCCTTTTCTGTGCGCTCTTATGTGCACAATCGCTTTCCTCTGGATGACAGATGCTGCTTAACCCCTGTGCCCCATCGCACTGAAACGGTGTCTTTTGACTGACAGTATTGGAGAGGCCTCAGAGAAAAGCAACTTGTTTCCCCTCTGCACAGGAAGCTATGCCTGAAAAAAGAAGGAAAACTATCCCAGTGGGCATCACCAATAGGGTGATATATGCCTTTGAGGACATGTGATATCAAAGCACTTGAAAGTATCTACTTAAACATTGTCTTGTGCATCTGTCAGTGTTATGAAGACAAATGGGAGGTAAAAGCCCATTGAATGAGGGATTGTGTTTCCTGGTGGAACATGTGAATGGGGACCGTGACATGGAGCCTGAAACAGAATTCAGTTAGTGAGAGTTTGGGGAGAATCTTTCTATTAGCATGTTCTTAGAGTCAAACAAGTAAGTGCAGTGATTTGACCTCAATGAAAGTTAGATAGAAAACAGTTTGCAGAAGTAATACAAATAAAGAGAAAAGCAGAATGTGAATCAAATACTAGCACATGTTTATTATTCAAGACCATTTAATATCACACAATAAAACACGGGTTCACATATCATATAGCATCACACAGTACTATACTACACCAAACAATACCACACGATACCACTTAATATCACACAATAACACATTATGGTCATCATATGTTAATATCTGGTATTGTGTGGCATTGTTTAAAAGAGGTTTGTGTGGTATTTTGTGATTTTATGTGGTATAGTGTAGCATTGTTGGGTGTGTGGTATTGTGTGATATTGATTGATACACGTTTTTGTGGTAATGTGTGGCTGGTTTTGTGTGGTATAATGTGGTATTATGTTGTGTTGTGTGGTATCAATTAATAGAGTTTTGTGTGGTTTTTTGTGGTTTTATGTGGTATTGTGTAGTATTGTTTGATAGACATTTGTGTGGTATTGTGTGGTTTTGTGTAGTATTGTTTGATAAATACTTGTGTGGTTTTATGTGGTATTGTGTGGTATTGATTGATAGACATTTGTGTGGTATTGTGTGGTATTGATTGATCAACATATTTGTGTGGTATTGTGTGGTATTGATTGATCAACATATTTGTGTGGTATTGTGTGGTATTGATTGATCAACATTTGTGTGATGTTGTGTGGTATTGATTGATCAACATTTGTGTGATGTTGTGTGGTATTGATTGATCAACATATTTGTGTGGTATTGTGTGGTATTGATTGATCGACATTTGTGTGGTTTTATGTGGTATAGTGTGGTATTGTGTGGTGTTGATTGATCAACATTTGTGTGGTATTGTGTGGTATTGATTGATCGACATTTGTGTGGTATTGTGTGGTATTGATTGATCGACATTTGTGTGGTATTGTGTGGTATTGATTGATCGACATTGTGTGGTATTGTGTGGTATTGATTGATCGACATTTGTGTGGTATTGTGTGGGATTACTGTGAGATTGAGAACAGTTCACCAGTGAAAAACTTCTGACTCATAGTAAAGACTATCGGATGATTAACAAAAAAATCGTGTAAGGAAAGAGTTCACACCTTCAGAGTGTCCATAAGTGAACATTATACCTGCTGTTAGCCAATAAGAAAATGACTTCTTGAATTAGTACATCTGTACAACAAATTCAGATTCATGAGACATTTTGATTGAACACCATTTGTTTAAATAAAAAATCCGGTCTTGCTCCTACTTGGGAGTTTCGTCCACAAACCGGCTGAATAGGCCTTGTTATCATCTCCAGTGACCTGTGCTAACATAGCAGGAAGGAAGTCATTTCTTTTTTCTTTTCTTATTCTCACTTCTCCCAGAGGCATGTTGTTGTGAAATTGACCATGAAAGTATGAAACATAACAGCAAGATGTGTCTAAAGAGACGAGAAAAACACAACAGGCAATATGTCACAGATTTGTTTGGTTTGTTAGGTAAATTCGAATGTTTCAAATAGATCTGATATATAGATTTTGATCATTTTTGTGAAATTATGTAGCAGAGGTCATTAAAAGTTACCTCACATCCTTAGTTGGTACTTAAAGGTTTGAATAGTTGCATGTGGTATATATTGCGGTATGTATTTGCAGTAATACAGTATGTATGTATATTGAACTATTTTAGAGATAATGTTTTTGTTAGGAACAGCTTATATACAATAAATCATAAATTTTTATTTATATATATATATAAATTATTAGTCATAATATGACATTAATATTTTAAATATGTGTAAAGCTCACTGTATAAAACCTATTTAATTAAACATTTTTATAATTAATTTATAATAATAAATTAAACTCTTCAATTAAACACTAATTAAAATATTCTGAATCCATGTGTTTTATGTCATATATTGGGTATAATTGTTATTTTACTTAATACATATACAGTATAGACTGAAGTAGCTACAAAACAACTGCTTTATTCAGTATTCACTTTTTTGGAAATACCAATAACTTATAAAATTATCTTTTTGTAATGATTATTTATTTATCATCTTTTTAAAAAAGTTATCTGAGACTTGATCACCATGTTTCATGCCAATGTGACCTTGTGTCAGAAGCAGAAACAAGTGCTAATATCTAGATGCAAAAAAATCACAATGAGATATTAGCATTAGCTCAGTTATTAGACATTTTCAACGCAAAGTTGATGTAAATTTAAATAAAGGGATGAAGCGGTGAAATATCTGAAGACAGCTTGGGACTCGGAGAGACAGGAGAAGGATGTTGCATCAGATCCGATGCTTGATGCTTGTCCTTCATGCGTGTTGAATACAATGACTCCAGGGTTGGTCCGTTTTTGGCTTTACCTTGTGTTTCATTCGATGGGCAGTTCGAGAAAGCCAGCGACATGAGTGGCCTTAAAGAGATTGAAGGTAAAAAGTGCTGCTGCATTCTGGACCATGACAATGAGGAACAATATTTTTCCTTTTCTGTCATTGGTCGATTCACTAACAATACCAACCACATATGCCATCCCGTAGTTCCAAATATAATTTTTAGGTATTATTTTACTATCTCACTGTTTTTTAAGTCAAGAAAGCACAGAAAGTTAATGGCAGCACATGACAATGTTCTACTGCACCTTTGGGAAAAGACCACTAGCTGAATTGCATGCAGACGCTGCTGTTCCTGTCTCCTATTGGCGGCCATGTTTGACAGCAGTGTTGTGGCCCTTAGGCAGGATGCGTACAGACCGCACTGCTCTCCACTGGGCATCATCATTAGGTTAAGGTGACTGCTAGGTTCTCCTAAAGCTGTAAAGAGAGCTTTATTTAGTCATGACTGTCCTCTCTCTCCCTCTCTCCCTCTCTCTCTCTTTATGTATTATGGTTTGGTTATGTGCAATAATTAAAATCCTGATTAAAAAATACAGAATAGCTTAACAGATACTGATCGTACAGTTTGTGATCTTCCTGTCCACCTTGGTTTTTGGTCACTTTGTCCACCATATTCAATTCTGCCTAATGGTTGGACTAATCAAATTTTTTATTTGATCATTAAGAATTAAAGTATACGTTCACACATTCAGAATAGTGAGCTTAAGTCATATACACCCACACTGAGTGCACAGCCACGAAGCCTCCAGAGTCGAGCACGGGCAGTGGAACTTTCAACACGAGTCACGGGAAGCCACCTTTCCAACAAGACAGTTCGTCACATTTCTGCACAGTCAGAGCTCCCTCATCGGCTGCAACGCCGTGTTCGTGAAGTGGAAATGTTTTGGAAAAGCAGCAATTAGGCTGCGAAGTGATAAGCAGCGAAAGTTCACAGGAGGAGACTCTCGAGTGCTGAAGCGCAGACCACGTACAGTAAAAACGTTCTGCGCTTGATTGCAGCACTAACCGCTGCGTCCCAAACTGTCCCTGCAAGCGACGTCACTGTTTCTCGGGAAACGTTATAGATTTGGGTTTCCATGGCAACCAATCCGCCCAGATTCATAGCGCCAGCTATAAAGTTTGGTGAACTAGGAATGTTGGTCTATGGGCCGTTTTTAATTGCCGCATCTTTATATTCGTGTGTGGAAATCTGAATGCTACAGCGACATTCAGAGAAGTGTGTCCTTCAAAATGTGTGGTAATAGTTAGGGGGCGGGGCTTTCTCCAGACAGCGGCCTACGCAAAAAATCAAGACTCGTAAAGAAATGGCTTCACACATCTTAACACCACCCAGCCTTTTGGGTCGACTGTGAGCAAATTCTTCTTTTAGCGTGAGTGCAAGTGAAGCCATGTAGCCACATTCCATGGTTTTGCACATTGCAATGATTTTCTAGAAGAATGGCAGCCGACGTGCAATGAAGAGACAAACTCATTGACCGTCAGCGCCTCATCTCAGGCAGCACTGCATTAAAAACAGACACTGTTCTATTACTGTATGGGCTCAGAAACATTCATAAAAAAAAACTATTGTCTGTGAACAGCACGTCAAGAGGAAACTATATATAAAGATGTTCCAGCAACGCTGCCACTTTCTCTGCACTTCGGTGTGTAGTGGAAAAGTGTCCTGTGGTCTGATGAATTAAAAATTTAACTTCTTTTGGAAACGTATGCTACACTCCAGATGTCTTTCACATGGAAGGTCTTGGGCTTTTTTCAGCAAGACAACGCCAAACCACATTCTACACGAGTTCAGGTGCTAAACTGGCCTCCCTGCTTCCCAGGCCTTTCGCCAAGTGAAAACATTTGGTGCATCATGACACGAATAATACAACAGAGATGTTGAGCAGCTGAAAAAACATCTCGTTTTCAAAACTCCAGCAATTGGTCTCCTTAGTTCCCAAGTGTTTACAGGAGTGTTGTTAAGAGCTGTTTCAACACATGTACCAGCTTTTAAAAATTTTCAACTCATTTACAATCTTTTTTTTCTCCTTAAAACAATGAAATTTTCTCTTTAAAAATGTTGATGTTCAGTTATGAATGTATGATTCGCAAACATTGTGTTTGTATTTAAATGTTGATATTTCACATAGTATAATAGCTTTTCTGGAAACAGAATTGTATGCAGACATGTTGCATCAAACTTCAAAACTGAACTGTTTTTTGTTGTTTTGCAGCTCATTTGGTGATTAAATATTGTGGAAACTGCAATCTGCATTTATATGTTTGCTTTCTAGAGAGTTTAAGCCATAAACATATTTACACATATTTTTATATCAGAGCAATTGTTACATTCCAGAATTCTGGGACATATGAAATTACAGACAGTTTATTGTGGTTTTATGTTCTCATTTGTGGTGGTTTATAATGAAGACTCGCCAGAAAACTACCAGGAGAGGGACTCGGCCCCTGAGAGAGAGAGAGAGAGAGAGAGAGAGAGAGAGAGAGAGAGAGAGAGAGAGAGAGAGAGAGAGAGAGAAAGAGA
>JBBIGC010000041.1:12480210-12501085 GCA_037576955.1 Lepidarchus adonis
TGTGTGTGTGTGTGTGTGTGTGTGTGTGTGTGTGTGTGTGTGTGTGTGTGTGTGTGTGTGTGTGTGTGTGCGCATATGCATTTGCAAATGTGTGTGAATTAAAATTTTCTTCTGTGGATACGTGACTGTGTATGTGTGTATGAGTATGCGTGATGGGCGAATGCAAGTGGAATTTTGTCATTGCCCTTACAGGAGTAAAAAAATCACACATTTCCACTTGTCCAAATTCTAGTCAATCATTCAAAACATTTTGGTGTCTAAATGTTCCTTCAGTTAAAAAGGTTAAAATCTTTCATTAGGAAATGGAGCTATGAGGATAATTGTGCTAACAGATAGTGAAGGTGAATAGGCACCCAAGTAGTTTCTGTAAATGCCTCCCAAAAAAGTTTCTAAACTTAATCTCACATCCAGCTCTTTGTTTAATTGCTTTGTGTGGCATTGTCTGAAATGGCTGCCTATAGCTTTCAGGTTGTCTTAAACCATATCCTCAAATTTGTGTCACCTTAATGGTTTGAAAGGCCATTTTTATTTTTTGGATGGATATTGGGCTTCTGGTGTTTGTAAGTAATGTTACTCTTAAAGCTCCAGTACTAAACCACAGAGGCAAAATTTGGACTCAAAAAGTTGAACACCTACTAGACTTGACTATACCTGATTTGATGTTGTGTTGATAAATGATGTTGTGTTGTTAAATTATGTTATGTTGTGTTTGCATGTATGTAGCACCTTGGTCCTGGAGGAACGTTGTTTCGTTTCACTGTGTGCTGAACTGTATTAGGTTGAAATGACAATAGAAGCTACTTGACTTGACTTGATTTGACACAAAAGTCAAAGTTATCACTGGCTTATTCTTGTCATTATATTTTATGATTGACTAAATTTTTTTGTTATTATTTGATAAATTACTGATTCTATGAAAATATATATTATTGTGTTTCTTGCATATTTTCTTACCTGGGGTGGAAAAAGTACAGATAAATAATAATTACATTTAAAAAAGATTTGACATTCACACATTCTCAGGAATATGTAAGTAAAAAGCATGTTTTTAGCAAAGTGGTTTGTGCTAGTTCTACCCAAACACAGATTAGCATTTTTGTTGACAGTTTTATAACACACTGATTTGATATATCTGTTTGGAAATTTGACTTAAACTATAAAACCAAATGCGTGGGACTTCAACTGATTGGCAAGAGTAAAAGAAAAACGTCCCAATAAAAGTATAAAGTATAAAGTAGTGCTATTCTATTGGAACTATAATTGTGTAACAGTATGAGTTAGAAGTAATATTTAAGTATATAAGTAATATATACTTAATATATACATGTGCACGTGTAATGGGTGAAATGCAGAGGACAAATTTCGTTGTGGTGCACTGTGTGCAGTGGTATTCACAATGATCGGAAATCACTAATCACTAATCACTAATCACTAATATTTAAGTATGGAAAATGTTTCTCTATTTCCCTGTATCTAACCATGGAATTAACAAACTTGTGAATTTACATTTCAAAACCACAGCAAAACCTTGATACTGCAAGAGGAATAAGGTGGATATCAAAAGTGAAGAATTTGAGTTGTGTTAGAGAGATTTGCCACTGTGTGAGTGGAACTCTGGATGTTTGTGTCTGTTAGGCCTGTCAGTATGGTTAGGCTTTTAGTCTTAGCCTCTGGTTCCACAGATAATCCTCCACAAAGGCTACTTTGATAAGAAGTCTGTGGAGATGTAAATGACCAAATAGTAAGAGACAAAACAACTGTCCTTCCCCGTACCCCTCCTGTATCCTCCCCAACAGAAAGAACGTTTTTTGCTGAAAAGAGCGGTAGGCCTCCCTTCTTACCTCTTTCACTTTCATAAAAAGGAGTGTGAAATTTGGGAAAGGGAGATTTGGAGAAGAAAGAACAAGCTTGGGCTGTCCTTTTCTACAGCACATTCTTACTATCTCATACACGTTCTGATGGTTACTTTGGGTTTCAGAGCTCGCATCAGATTTGGAGCAGAATTTAAGGATTTGACTGCTCCAAGAACAGCTAGAACATGATATAACACCATAAAAATTCAAAGTCATATAAATTTGATTTAAGAGAAGCTATTAGTCACAAGAGACATTAAAGTAATAATGTTTAGGGGTTGTTTATGCATAACACAAAACCAGACAAAATTGTATTTATTATTTATCTACATAAATGAAATGCATTTATTTGCAATATAGTTTGATAACAATGGGGTATGTTTGCCAATCAAATTTGCTCCATATACAACCCAATTTCCGGAAAAGTTGAGATATTTTGTTATGTTAATGTGTGTGAACCTTTACAAATAACATGTTTTTTCAATAGTTATAAATGATAGATATAAATGAGGCTTTGTAGACACTGTGTGTATGTGTTTGACTGGTTTGCTGCCAGTACATATCTATCTTTGATTGAATATGTATGATGCATCAAGCTGAGGAGAATCAGACAACAGTGACTTGGGACTACTGAGCAGCTTATATCTTATATCAATATTAAGTCATATATGAAACAAGGAAGGATTTAAAACCACTACAGTTACTATCCTCAATTCCAAAATGTTTGAATAAGTGTTATTAAAAGGAAAGTTGTAACACAATGGTAAACATACCTCTGTCTATTTTTATTGTTGAGTGTGTTGCAGCCATCTAATCCTAAATTTGTGTATGTTTGTGTATAAAAAAATTATTTGCCAGTCACATAATGGTTAATGTAAATTAACATATCAGTAGTACTGATGTGTTGATGTGTAGCTTCATTAAATGTGTTTTAGCAGCTCGAACCTTCCTCAGGTGGTTATTCATGTGGACAGTTTCCTAAGCTACCATTCTGTATTATTATGCGCCTGCAGTATATACTCTCATATACTTCTAGGTGTCAGTGGGTTGTCAGGGTAACCACAGAAAGTGATTGGCAGGTTGTGGTTGTATAGTTAGTGGGATGTGGATGCATGTGGGGGGCTCAACAGCGATAGGTGGTTCTGTGCCAGTATCGGATTGAGAAGGAGAAAGGGGCAGCCAGTGGCCAGAGATAAGGGGCAGGATGGCCCCCAAGGGGAACTGAGTACAAAGGAAATAGAACTGTCAAAAAAGTCACAGATAGGAGAGAGTTAAAATCTGCCAAACTGGAAAAAAGAGGAAAAAAAGTACAACAAAAGCATTAGCTGAGTGGGAGACACTTTTGAGAATTTTGACAGTACACATTGTGTATTAAAAGGTAATTTAGTAACATCCAGTTTGATTTTACTGTCTGTAGTTCAGATATTTGTCAGTAGTTACAATATTCTTCTTTTGAAACAGATAATCCTTTTGTCCTAAGGGGCCAAATCATATACTTGCCTTGTTTTGCATTTTATTTGTTGCATGGGGCCTATTGATGATGTTCATATATTGAACATCATAAATGAAAAAAATCCCTTAGAAATTATATATATTAGATACATTAGTGTGATTTTAAGAAAGATACTTGTATATGCAATCCCTTTACAGAAGTTCCGTTATTGGTGCCACAGAGGACGTTCTAAGGAATGTTTTAAAATCATCTTCAAAAAACATCATTTTACTGACTGCTAACACTTTGATTATTTTTCATGTTTGGTGTCCTATACAGAACCAACTGGGTTGGTCAGAAAAATAAGAGTGGCCTTAGATAGGGCTGCTTTTTATTAGCCCAGAAGTTGTGGATTCACACAGCCTGTGATTCTGAGTCATACTACACCTTGTCCTGACAATATGCAACAACAGGGAGCAACAAAAGCAGAATGTTCCCATTGTAACCAACAAAGGTATCTACACCAGATGTGAATGTGTTGTGAATCTCCATTTTTCTCCCCAATTTAGTTGTATCCAATTCCATTTACACGTTTTGTGCAATGCAATGTCACTGAAAACTTACCATTATTCCTGTTACACCAGAGGTGAAGAAAATAGAAGGATAATTATAGGTCAAGTACTGCAGTGGAAAGTTGCAGGTAGTAACATGTCTTACACAAATACTAAAAGTAAATCCAAAACGTACTAAAACGTTTTATTTATTATAATTTTTTTATTTGTATTAAGAACACACACTCCCGATTCATAGTTTATATTTCTAGGTATTAGATTATAGGTCAGTATTTTGTTTACATATTTACTTATACCAAGCATTTCTAGCTTAGACCTTCTGAAAGCTTTGAGACACAATGAAGTACTACATCTGAAAGCTCACTTTCTGTTAGGACAAGGTGTTTACATGTAGGGACATGCCTAGATTTGCTCTCCATAATAAAAACAAGGCGCCCACCTTGATGTTCCTGATTCTAAAGTCAGAAGACAGGGTTGGTTTGGATCTTAAAGTCTAAAATGCCTAAAATTCAATAATGCAGTCTGGGCTAAAACACGCCTCAATGTGAAGAAGGTGAATAGGCAGAAAATGAAAGTGTCTATTTGTCATTGTGAACACACTCAATCACACACAAACTGCACCATAATGAAATGTGAGTCATGTAGTGGAGAAGGTACCTCGCTCATGAGGACCTAAGTGGTGCCTGGGTTGACAAGGTCCTAACCACTAGGCCACCACTGCCCTACTGTAACAAACACATACGATTCATTTAAATATATTATTGTCACAGCTTAGTCTCCCTATGGACTGGAGAATCAACAATACACGTTGAAGCTTTCAGTAATTAATTAAATATATTACATGACTTTATTTCAAAAAGGGATGGAAATGCTGTCTTCCATGACGGTGTTCATTTTATTTCACAATTCTAAGTGATTTGGCAGTTATCTGTTACTGAAGGAATATTGAATAATTGAATTTTTTATGTACAAGCAGTAACATTTAGAGCGCAAAGGCAAGAGCAATAAATAATATAAATAAAAATGAAATAAAGCCAATATGATGTCCTTGTGACAGCATACATCAGCAGCTCGAGAAGAAATTAGTCAGACAATGAACTGAAATCACCTCAGTTGTGTGCCAAAATGCCTACAGACAACCTTGCACTAGGTTGAAGTGATTTGAAAGCTAATATCTAGGAAATGCCAGAGGTGTGAGAATTAATGCTGCTGAATGGTACAGAACATCGTTTTAACATGTTAAACCTCAGAGGCTGTCTGATTAAATGCTGTGCTGAAGTTTAGTAAATTGGGAGCATAGAGTATTTACTGCCGAAAAAAAAATATAATAATGTTTCTTATAAACATTACTGCTTAACGTACTGGTGTGTATTTGTGCATCATTTCTGCCATTGATGCCTTTCCCTTAAGTACAATTAGCTCCAAAATGATAAACACCATTTGTAGTTTAATAGCTCATTGAAAATCTGTAAATACAAAAGAAATCTATTGTTCATTTACTAACCTCATAGAAATGGGTTTCCTATAATGCTGTCAGTTCTTTTAATCTTCCGGTTACTTGAAATTTATGATGTTATTTATCCTAAGAAGGCTCATAGAACCATTGGGATAAAAAAGTAATGAAATAAAATAAAAGACACAAATAATCCAACATCTCCATCTGTAATTAACAGTGGGTATCCCTCATCCATATAAGCATTTTATTTGCGCTTAGCCCATCTTTTGTGTTTACTGGCAACATTTGTATCTCATCTGAACAAGGAACCTTGTTCAAGTCCCCGTTGTGTCATGTGTGTAAATTCTAGGTCTGTGCATTTGTTTGTTAGATAGAAAAATATATACATCCCTCTGACACAATACTTCATTAGTTTTGAACAACTGGTCACCTCAGAATGATACATTGCTTCCTGCAGTTTTTCCAGAATGGACTTTGCCTTAGAGTACATGGAAGTGAAACAAACTTGTGTCTTCCTCCGGCCATTTTCACCACAGCTCAGGTTATTTTAATCTTTCAATATTCTGTAATCCTCCCCACACTAACGAATTTGACCACATTTATCAACATTAGGCAATGTTTAAACACTAATATTAAAATAAATGAAAATTAACAAATAAATAACACATTGACATATATATTATGTTAAAGTTTTGTGGACAGATTGTTGTTGAAAGTGTGCCTGGGTGTTAGTTAAGGAATTTTCTTAAGGAAGCTTAGTTACATGTAATATCTAGTTCAGCTAGTTTAACTACAATAAATATAATAATAATTTAACAATACATTTAAATGAATCAATGCAATTGAGGTTTTTATTATTGCATTTTCTGAAGACAAGAAATTCCAAATTCTTGTATTTTTCAGAAGGAAAGAAAGAAAACCTTATATCTGCTAAAGAGACATGTATGATGCAAAAACTTCTTGTCAGAATGTGCTGAAGCATTCAGTTGTCATAAGTTGGCCATAGTATCCAGTTTCAAGGTTGCTGGGTTCATAAATACTTGCAGAAGTATGCATGAAGCCAAGATTTCAACTGCCCAGACTGGTTGTGCTTTTGTAAAATAGGATTAAAGCTACACATTGGTTAAGCAGTGGCAAAAACTAAACTGAGAGAAAATAAGGAAATGTATAGTCCTTCAAATGTCCATTTTACAGCTGTGAAAGGACAGGTTCCATGATTGTTTTCACCCCCAATGACTGTCGTTATATTTAATTCCAGAAAAGTTTAGGTGAAGTAAATCATAAATTCCAACTTGAATTTAAAGAAATGTGCTCAAAATGTCTTTTTTTAGCTGGGCTTACAAGAGCAATAGGTTTAGAGCTCTGAAATAGCTGACAATGGCCCTCCGGTCCATAAATGATGTGAGCTTTGTCTTGCCACAGGCTGAGTGCAGTGGAGACACTTGAAAACTGTGCTGCAGCTGCGGCCCATGTGTACTCTCTGTCATGTTTGTTGGTCACAAGGCATTCAAGATCGCAAGTTCATCTGGAAGCTGGTTTATTAATAGACATGAACAAAGTTTTGCCATTTGGTGTACTTTAGCTTGACAGATTATTGCTTAAGGTGTGTCTGGGTGTGTATGTGTGTGTGTGTGTGTGTGTGTGTGTGAGTGGTGGGGGTAGTTGTTACTGTATATGAAATAGTGCTTGCTGTAGACAGTGGACTATCATTTTTCTGTGTTTACTTGTTTAATCATACAGCCAATGAATTAAAAACAAAACATCTCTCCTTAAACCCTCTTAAGCTCCAGTAGTGTGTGTGTTTGTGTGTGTGCGCCCGAGGAGCAGTGTGGTGAGACGGTACCATTACCAAGGGTACGTCAATGGTGCCTGAGCCAAGACCCCTGTCCACAATATATACACTCTTCTGCAAAAGTTTGGGCACCCCTTGATAAATAACAGATTTGGGTGATTTTGTAATTGAAAAGATGCGAACACAGTCTAGGATATAGAAAAAATACACAATATTGAACAAAAATTAAAAATAAAAACGTTATTATGGCACAGTGCAAACGTTTGGGCACCCAAAGTCTCAGATTCTTTTTACAAGTTTTCTGACCTTAATCAGCTCATTAGATCTAATTCATGGCAACAGATGTTATTAGTAAATGTCAGCTGATGCCAATTTCAAAGCTTTACAAATACTCTGACTCTTCAAACCTTGTGCACACACTTGTGGACACTCAACAACCATGGATTCATCTACAGCTGTGTAAGACTCTGAAAATAAATGTTATTGATGCCCACAATGCAGGAGAAGGCTACAAGAAGATAGCAATGCCCTCTCAGCTTGAAGTTTCCACAGTGAGAAATGTCATTAAGAGATGCCAGTTCAGGGGAACTGTAGAGTTCAAGATGAGATCTGGAAAACCAAGAAAACTCTTGGAAAGAACTGCTTGTATGTTGGTCAGAAAGACACATCAAAATCCCCATTTGACTGCAGAAAACCTGCAGGAAGATTTAGCTGATTCAGGAGTGGTGGTGCACAGTTCCACAAGACATTCATGGAAGAGTCAGCATAAGAAAACCTTACCTGTGTCCCCATCATAAAATCTAAAGTCAGAAGAATACAATAGAAAATCTACAGAAGCCTGATGCGTTTTGGAAACAAGTGTTATAATAGTTATAATATTATAATAAAACATTTTGGCCATAATCAGCAAATTTATGTTTGGAGAAAAAAAGGAGCAGCGTTTCATGAAAAGATCACCTTGCCAACCATTAAGCATGGGGGTGGATCTATCATGCTTCGGGGTTGTGTTTCAGCCAGTGGCACAGGAAACATTGCATGGGTGGAAGGAAGAATGAATTCAACTAATTATTAGAAATTTTTTGTTCAATTTATGGCATAAAAAGTAATGTTTGCTGTGTATAAAATATGGTGTATTTTTTCTATGTCCTAGGGAGTCTGTGTTAACATCTTTTCAATTACAAAATCAGCAAAATCTGTTATTTATTATATAGGGGTGCCAAAACCTTTGCATAACATTTGATTCCACTTGGTTAATCAGTTGGTCTGTCTTTAAACAACAGTTTGACCGGCCCTTTGCAGATTTCACTGGTTTGCTCATTCAAACAAATAGATAAATAATGTATAAAGTACATGCTTTCTACCAGCAGGAGATGAGAATGCAGTCCTCGATGATCCCCCATGCTCTCATTGAGTCCATAAGAGCATAATAGGCCTCATTCTCTCTGAGTGGGTAAAAATGGATGCCCTCAAATTAACCAACAGCACTGTTAGCGTCTGTTAGCTGACAGCAATTAGTGCTCTCTTCCAAGAATGTTGAGTAGTCCAATGGCTTTACTTGCAATTTGTGTATGATGGTGCTTCATTTGACTTATAAAAGGCGTGCTACCCTTCGCTCTCCCATTGTTGGTGGTATTGTGTGAGTCCAGGCTAGTTGTGTGGTGGGGTGTTGGAATAGTGAAGGAAAACTGAGACCCCCAACCTCACAAACACAACAGCTACCACAAACATTTTAAAAAGAAGTCAGATCATTAACATCATAAATATATAAACACATATCCTCCCTTGATCATAAAAAGTGGTTGACCCATACAGGAGCATCGGTTATGAGCAAAATGACTCTGGATAGGACTTCAGCTCAAACAAGAAGCAGATTTTGGTGGCTTTACTGTGTAAACTATTTATGTGGTATTAAAGCATTATGTATAACATTACAGGTGACATTAGTGAATGAAATAATTATTTCCACTGATTGCATTGTGCATTGTGCTCTGCTTAATATGTAAATAATTTTGTAAAAGAGTAGTTCTGTAAAATCCAAGACCTAAACGAAAAAATCCTTTATATAGTTCTCACGTTTGTATCAGTTGATATTGAAAAAAACAGAAAACACAAGAGGATGTAAACTTCTAAATTACACAGATCAACCATAACATTAGAACCATTTGCCTAACTGCATTCACTTTTCGTCCAGCAATTGCTTTTCTGTAGAATCTGATTTGTCAAGCTAGACTTCATGCCTCATGTTCATTTGTCAGCCTTGTGCACCCATGACCGTGTTGCTGATTCCCATTTTCTTTAGACCACTTGGTATGTAGTAACCACTACATACCAACTGCACCTCACAATACCAGTCTTTTTGGAGATCACAGTACAGTAAGACCCATTAATTCACAATAACTTCAAGAATCTCTGTTCACTTTCTGACTAATATATTAAAAATCTGTCTACCCCTGGACAGATACCACTGTACTAAGATAAGATACTCAGTGTTCATCTGTTATTTTAACGTTTAATCACTGGATGAATTTAATTTAATATTTGCTTTTAAAATATAGCCCTTGAACTTATATAGAATAACATGCTTTAATATTTCTAGTCATATGACCTTGATGCTGATAATAAAGGTGTAGCTGTAATGATGAACCAGACTGGAAATGGATGGTGCAATGATTAGCAATTATTATTATTAAAATGAATTACTAATATAACGGAGCTGTAGGCCATTACCTATATTATATTGCAGTGCACTATATGCTACACTACTGCTAATTATGAAGGAGTTATAATTAGTGACTTTACTGGAGATGCTTGAATAAAAAACTAGTCTAAAATGTTGCTTTGCATTCCTAAGCACAGTCTGCATGTCTACTGCTGAAGAACCTCCTGACATCTTTCAAAAAACAAACAAGGGTTTACTTTAACTATGCTTCGCAACACCAATGCAATTAAAAGAAGCATTTACTGGTGACATTTGTGGGAGGAGGGAACACCTCAGGAATGTGTGCTTGTGTGTGTGTGTGTGTGTGTGTGTGTGTGTGTGTGTGTGTGTATGTGCGTGTAGGCAAATGAGGGGGAGATAATTGCACCCTGTGCGACGGGTTGTGCTAGAGGCGCCTTCGTACAGTTTCAGCTGTGACTAATTAGTTGTACTAGAAGAGAAGCAGTACACTCACCCTGCAAATATGCGACTGAGCGAGATACTACAGAGAGGCTCAGAGAGTGGAAGACTGACCGGATCACTGGTTAATGTGTAAGCCCCAGAGCACCACTAACAGTGCAGTCAGCCACACACACACACACACACACACACACACACACACACACACACACACACACACACACGCACACACGCACAGCATGTCATACAATGGCAGAATATAGGGCCATACTTAAGTCCTACATGTAATGATACTATAGTACGTCCCGTATGAATTGCAGTGAGGGTAAACATTGAGTTTTATTTACTTCCAGGGCGGCCCGCACACTACTGGTCCATTTCTGCGGGAAGTGGATAAGCTCTCCTTGTATTCTTGTTAGTTTCCTCCAACTGTCCAAAGGGTTGTGGTTTAGGATGACTGGCTACTTTAAATTGCTGATAGGCATGAGTCTGTGTGTGTGTATGAATGGTTGTCTGGTTCTGTGTTGACCTGTGATAGGCTGGTCACCTGTCCAGTGTGAACCCTGCAGTCAGTTAATTGGATAAGTGGTTTGGATAATGGATACACATACTTCTTTCATTTCAAATGTCTTTTGACACTTTCCTAACCGTTCTCACAAAAATTATTAATATGCATAAACAAATGTTTAAAAATGAAAGAAGTGAAGTAGCTTTGTTAAAAAGCTTTTTTAAACAACACAAATGCTGCACCCCTGGTCAGTTGTGTCATGACACATACATGAACAGTACCAAAGTGAAGTATGGAGTTGAAAACATCATGAAATCATGAGGTCATCTCCTGTGCAAATGTTACTGGGGCTTGTCATCAAGGGAAACAGGAATGGACCAGTGTCCTTGAACATATTTAAGGATAAATTAATCTCAGGAAAAGACGGTGGACGTTTCAACAAGAAAACATACAACCAGAATAACTGATTTCCTGAAAAGAAAGTAGAAGAGCTTTAATGGCATGACCAATCTTCTGATTTGAATCTCACTGAAAGTATCTCTACACCACACTACTTGCAAACACAAAAGTGGTATCAATTGAAAAAAAAAATGAATTTGCACTTTTCATAAGTCAGAAGTATACCTTCCTCCAATGACTAATCCTAAACCTAATCCTAATTTTGAAAATAAAATAAATTAAATTAATAAATCCTGTAGTTTCTAATATTGTATGTTACAGTCATATTATTTTTCTACAGTCAGGACATTTTCCCCCTGTAAAATATACCAAAAAATATATAACATAATGGGTGTATATTCTGCCTCTGCATTCTACTCAACCTTGTTTGGGAGCCGTGACTTAACCAAACAAAAATGGAAACCTTGCAGGAAACCAAGACAATGTCTTCTTTGTTGTGTGCTTTCTTTGGTTTTGAACTATTTTATTACCTTAAATCATTCCTCTGGATTTATGGCTGTGGTTCGACGTGTGAAACCACAGATGAGTTATATAGTAATTCTCCTGGCAAAATGAGAAACTAGCCAACATTTTTTTTTATAACATGGAAACATTTTGCTAAGAGGGAAAAGAGGTCACATGGTAAACATTCGAGTGATATGTAGAAAGAAACACTTTGTTGACTCTTAAACCTAAATGTCATAGACACCATAACATGAATATAACTGGCAGGCAAAGTGAGCAACACAATTTAGTTATTTCATTACAGTGGCACCTGCCAGAAAGATTTGAAATATTAGGCAGAAGGTAAGTCAGTTCTTAAAGTTGTTGTGCTGGAGGCAGGAAAGAGGATCTGAGCCACTTTAACAGCAATGTTATTACGGTGGCTAGATGACTAAGTCAGAGCATCTCATCCAATCCCAAAGAAAAGCTTGCGCTCCACAAAATGGTAATGCTGGCTCTGATAGAAAGAAAAGATATATATATAAAATAAAATGTGATATAATTTATTTCCAGAATTAATAATCATTATACTTAATAACTAATTACAGTGCTATGGACAAGTATTTTTCCCTCTCCTGTTTTCTTAAGTTTTGGCAACAACAAATGTTTCAGATCATTAAATAAATATTAATATTAGTCAAATATAACCTACGTGGCCCTGTGCGAAAAAGTAATTGCCCCCTAAATCTAATAATTGGTTGTGCTACCATTGTCACATCCATCACTTGTCAAAACTTGCAAAGAGACTTGCACGTTGCTGTGGTGGAAAATTTTTAATGATTATTTTTTAATAATTTCATATTAATTACCTTTTCACAAATTGCCAGGTAGGTTTGAATAGATTTTTGCCTTTATACATTAATCATCATTTAAAAACTGCATTTTGTACTTCCTCAGGTCATCTTTGTCTAATAAGATAAACCTTTATTAGTGCATAGTTATGGTGTTACAAGGGTAAGAGCAGCAGAGAGTGGCAAGCACAATACATTTAAAAAGCTACAAAGTTACAGTTAAAAAAGTAAATATTTACAACTAACAAAACAAATTGTGTGTGTATGAAATGATATTAAGACACAGTCTCTCTAGGACATAGAAAAAATACACCATTTTTTTTTATCAAACATTGATGCATAGTTACTTTTTATGCCATAAATTGAACAAAAATAAACAAATTAAAACATTATTATGGCACTGTGCCTAAGTTTGGGCAACGTCTCAGATTGTTTTTACAAGGTTTCAGACCTTAATCAGCTTGTTAGATTTGATGCATGGTACCAGCTGTTATTAGTAGATGTCAGTTGGTGCCAATTTTAAAGCTTTGCACACACTTGTGGACACTCAACAACCATGGATTCCTCTAAGCAGCTGTGTAAGACCCAGAAAATGAAAGTTATTGATGCCCACAATGCAGGAGAAGGCTACAAGAAGATAGCAAAGTGCTGTTAGCTTGCAGTTTCCTCAGTGAGAAATATAATTAAGAGATGGCAGTTCAGGTGAACTGTGGAGGTGAAGATGAGATCCGAAAGAAAATTCTCAGAGAGAACTGCTGCATTCTGGTCAGAAAGACAAATCAAAATCCCCATTTGACTGCAAAAAACTGCAAGTAGATTTAACAGTCTCAGGAGTGGTGGTGCACCGTTCCGCATGACCTTCATGGAAGAGTCAGCAGAAGAAAACCTAAACTGAATTCCCATCATAAAATCCAAAGTCAGAAGAATGCAACAGAACATCTAAAGAAGTCTGATGCATTTTGGAAACAAGTGCTGTGGACTGATGAAGTTCAAATGGAACTCTTTGACCCCAATCAGCAAAGGCATGTTTGGAGATAAAAAGGGGCAGCATTTCATAAATTTATCATGCGTTGGGGTTGTGTTGTAGCCAGTGACACAGGAAAAATTTCTTGGGTGGATAGAAGCATGGATTCCACTAAATACCACCAAATTCTCAAAGCAAACATCACAACATCTGTAAAAAGCTAAAACTGAAAAGAAGAAAGAAGCTTCTACAACAGGACAATGATCCTAAACATACCTCAAAATCCACCATGGATGACCTCAAGAGACGCAAGCTGAAGGTTTTGGAATAGCCATCACAGTCGTCTGATTTAATCATCATCGAAAATTTGTGGGTACATCTTAAATGAGCTGTGTATGCAATATGACCAAAGAATATTACAGAACTAGAAGCATTTTAAAAGGAAGAATGGGAGAAAATCCCAAGTACAAGAATTGAAAGACTTTCAGCTGCTATAATAAGGATTCGCAAGCTGTGATATTTGCCAGAGTAGGTGTTACTAAGTACTGATTATGTAGGGTGCCAAAACTGTTGCACAGTGCCATACTTATTATTTATTTAATTAATTTATTTTTGATAAATTTATGGCATAAAAAAACTCTGCATCAATGTTTGAAATGTTTTGAAAATATTATACAAAATATAAATGAATAAATAAAATACATTGAGAAACACAAAGAATAATGCACAGAAAAGAAATACTGCACATAGAGAATATTGCACATAAAATAACATTCCGCTTGTCAGTCCATGGTGTTTGAATATGTGTGTATGTGTTAAACTGTAAAATGTTGGCTGTACAGTCTGACAGCAGCTGGAAGGAAAAACCTTCTGAATCTCTCCTTCCCACATTGTGGGTACAGCAGCCTACCACTGAAGGAGCTGCTCAGTGCTGTCAGAGTCTCCTGTATGGGTTAGGAGATGTCCAACAGGGATGAGAGGGCTTGTACACAGGGACCAGGTTCACCATGCTGTGATCATATCTTCCAAGGGGAGGGAGTGGTGATAAACTGCAAGCCTCCAAAATGTTGGCATACAATAAGTCCAGTGTTTTAGAGAAAGTGCTTGGGAGTGCTGTGTATGCAGTCTGCTAAATACAGAGTGGAGAGAGTCACAGGCTGCATCTGTGTTAGAAGAGTCTGGAACATGCGTTGTTATCAAGATAACACGCGAGAATTCTCTGGGGAGGTAGTATGGTCGCATGCTAATAGCTAACAGGTTGATGGCTGTACTACGGAGTTAACAGCTGTTCTAGGCTGTAAACAAAGGACTGAGTCTCCAAACACGGGTGAAGAAACAGAAAATACCACACAGAAATGGCCAAAACTAGCACAAAACTGTAGTGCATGATGTCTAACTTATGTTATAGTAATAAACTAGAAACTTAAAAGAATAACAATAGTGAACAAGGTAGAAGAAGCTCGTAATGAGCAGAGCTGCTGTAAATTAAAATTAGCTGGTTTATCTGAAATGCATCACAAATCGGAAAAAACAAAAAATCTGATTTCACAGCACTGTACATAATAGTGTGCAGTGACATTTTTAAGTGGTTAGTAAAGGCTCAATACCTCCCATGTCTTTGTTATGAAGTCTTCGACAATTTTCTGAATGCTTATATATAAAGTGTCACTGCCTTATGAACAGTTGAAAGCTTGTTTGAATAGAGATCACAAGCAGTCTGGACTCTAGAAACATGCTTTTGTGCAAAAAAAGTGTTCATGCGTGCGGTTTAAAGTAAGTAAATAAATGTGGAAAGAGAGGGCTATGATTCATGCTGGTGCTCAGGATGTGATTGAGTTTGTCTGTTAACACATGCTTTGTTCCTCTTTAAAGTGGAATGGATGGAGGAGGAAGTGCGCTTGCACTGTCTCAATCAAGAAGCAAAATCATTCAACAAAGCCATATTTATTAAACAAAGCTTAGGAATAGGTGACAGTGTTGAGGCTGTATTTCTGTGTGTGTGTAAGAGAGAGAGAGAGAAAAAGAAAGAAGGGGAGAGGGAAAGTGGATGTAGGAAAACAATGTATTTGTTTTCATATATTTCCAGAGAAATGTCCTCACTATGTCAGAAATTGACAGAAAACAGGGCTAAACTGCAATGTAAGAACAACAAAAATGATGCTGACTTTATTAAGGCTTTGTTGTTCTCCATGCCCCACTTTATGTATTGAATGTAAAGTAATAAAAAAGTCTTATTGATATCAGAGGCTAAGACTAGCATTAAACTAAGAAAATAACTCAATAATTAAAAATAAACAAACCTACACTGACAGTAAGTCCTGCATTAGACATCAATATTATGTAATATGAAACAGTCAGTTCCTGAAGTTAATGTGTTATAAACAGGAACAATGTGTGCATTTAAGGATCTTTGACAAAATGGCTAGACAATTGGGTCAGAGCATTTCCCAAACAGAAGGTTTTGTGGGGTGTTCCTGGTATGCAGTGGTTGGCACCTATTACAAGTGATCCAAGGAGGGAAAACTGGTGAATCGGTGACAGAGTCATGGGTGGCAAATGCTCATTGATCTACAAACACTAGCCTGGTGGTTTAGATCCCACAGAAGCAATCCTGTGGCAAAAAAGTGAATGCTGGCTATAACAGAAAGGTGTAGAACACCACAAGTACCCCACTGTCAGTGCTGTTGAAGTAGCGTATATGTCAGGTGGTTTTAATTTTATGGATGATCATATATATATACATATTGGAACATGGTTTTCTGTATTTATTTGTCATTAAATGTGATCTCATCTTCATCTAAGTCAAGGGTATTGACAAATTTAATATGCCTAAAATAATAACACAAAATGTTCTTCGAGAACAACCATTAACATTTTATTTTGCTAGTAGGAAAAGTATGTGAACCCTTGGAATTAATAACTGGTTGACCACCACAACCAGGTGGTTCCTGTAGCTGTGGATGAGACCTGCACATTGTTCAGGAGGAATTTTAGCCCATTCTTCTCTGCAGAAGTGTCATATTCTTTGGATGTCTCAAGTGGATCTTTTCAAGTCTTTCCATATAATCTTTATTGGGTTGAGGTGTGGGCTCTGACTTGGCCACTCCAAAAGGTGGAATTTGTTCTGAATCCGTTTGTTTGTGGACTTGGTCCAGTGATTGGGGTCATTGTCCTGTTGCATCACCCAACTTCTACAGAGTTTCAGCTGATGACAGACAGTATCAAAAAGATTTTTTTCATACACTTGAGAATTTATTTTCCTCTGATGCAGCAAAGCAGTCCCAAATCATGATGCTTCCTCATGATAATATGCAGTGCCTTTTTTTTTTTTACACCAGATGTTGTGCTGGGTGTTCTTCCCAGATAGTTCAATCAGTCCACAAAGCATTTTACCAATACCACTGTGTAGTGTAAAATAATCTTTCACAAATTTCCGGAATGCAGAAATGTGCTCTTCAGTAAGCAGCAGCTTCCCTCTTGGTGTCCTGCCATAGACACCCTGCTGGTTCAATGTTTAACATACTGTAGACTCAGAAACGCAGAGGTTAGCCAGTTCCAAAGATGCTTTCAAATCTTTGGCTGTCACTTGACCTCTTTACCTCATTGATGGGTAGAGTCAAAATGACTGGGTAGAGTAGCCACAGTCCTAAAGTGTCTCCATTTGTAGATTGTAGACTGGTGAATTTCCTTGAAATCACTTTGTAACCCTTTCCAGCTATATCTAAATCAACAATTCTAGATTGTAGATCTTCTGAAAGCTCTTTTTGGCTGAGGCATGGCTCACATAAGTGTATTCTTCTTGTGTTCAGTGTTTTTATCAGTCAAAGTTGCTTTGGTCCACACTTCCAAACTACTCACGTTCTCTCAGGTTTGTCGACGGTTGAGTGGTTGGCTGTCTTGTGACCCAGGATGCCCTCATGTCTGTGCACCTCCTGTTTCTCCCCTTTAGCTGTGCTGTCATAGAGAGTTTTGCCGGGGCTCCTACCCAATGTTCCACAACGTTCATCACTTTAAATATTCCATAACACTGAGTATCCCTAACAATCTCACTCTCTTGCTCTTTCTCTCTACCTCTTCCTCTCTCTTTCTCTCTCTGTGAGCTACTCTGTGGTACCAGCGATCCTCACTCTGCTACTCGAATCATGAGGAGGGAGATCATCTGTGATTATCCTCTCATGCCTACTGAACAGAGCACACATAGATGAAAAGTTATCTCACAAAAGGAACTCTAGATGCCTCTTAACATTGGACTTATCATTGGATTTGTTCATAGTTTCTTTCTCTTTATGACTCTCCTCTGTCGACCAGAGGATGGGTTCCCCTTCTGAACCTTGGTTCCATTTAAGGTTTCTTCCTTACCTCTGTTGCCTTTGGCTCATTAGGGCTTGGACCCAGATTCTATAAACTCTGTAAAGCTGCTTTGTGACAACATCTGTTGTAAAAAGAGATGTATTAATAAAGTTGCCTTGACTTGACTTGACTCTTTGACTAATATTTAAATTTGTTTGATGATCTGAAACATTTAAGTGTGACAAACAATTAGCAAATCAGGAAGGGGACAAACACTCTATATATTTACTTATTTTATATATTACCTATATTATATAGTATATATTATACATTGTGTCATTTTGTATCTCTACTGTCTACATTCATATGCTAGATTTAAGTAATTCCATAACTATGTATGATTACTGTGTTTTAATGTCATGTCACAATCCTCTACAGCACCTTTTAACAACTCCCGTTCTGTAGGTCCTAAAGTTTGTTAGTCCTCTGTCTGACAGACACTCTGTAAACCTGGCAGAAAACAGGAACCAGGAAAATGTGCTCTCCAATCTCCCCTAAAACATGTAGCTGGACAAAATTACACATTTACACAGGTAAGTATAATCAAAAGTGTAAACAACACCAGTATGTTTCATAATTTGATGTTAATGTAAACTGTATTTTTTAATGTAGTAAAAAGATACTATATGGCCAATAAGACTAAGTGTAGCCCTGTTACATTGACTAACGCTGTCATCATTTTGTCATTGGAAATTTTCATATCATCCCATCCTTATGCTGAAGTGACAGAAAGTCATAAAAGGGAAGAACAAAAAGGAATACATACAACAATGTGCAGCAGACTTGGAAGTGGTATGAAGGAAGTGTAGCCTTACATAAAATTCATCTCAAAATAACACTTTTACACACTTGCCACTCTCTTTCACTGTGTGTGTGTGTGTGTGTGTAAGTATGTCTTTGTATGAAAGAAAAACAATGTGTGTTTATGCGGTTCCTCTTTTGCGAGTTGCCCTTTTCTCCAAATGGATTTTCAGATGATGTTTAGGGGAGGAGATCAATGGGTCACAGCCAGTGGCAAGAACAGCAGTCAATGGGAAGGAAAGCTGCAGTAGGATGGTATTGGGAAAATGGATTTTTTCCCCTCCCCTTTTCCTGTCTTTCTCTTTATCTCTTTCTATAGGGCCCTATTCTTTAATATATAGAGAAGAGACGGAAAGTAAAGGATCTGTACTTTGGATTTTGCTCAGCCTTAAGACACCTGTTTCTTCGGAAATCTTTAAGATGCCTTTCTCTGAAAGGCATAGTGTTGATTCAAAAATCTAATTGGCTCAGAGACAACTGAAGTATTCCAAATTTACACTTTTGTACTTTTTATTGAATGTCTTCACATCAAGTTATTTGTATGGAAATGCAAATATGAAATAGTATATGAATATGAACTGTTGTAACATCCTGCAGAATACATTGTGTTAGAAAATTTTGTTTTTCCTTCTTAAACATTGATGTATTGCGTCACAATGTTGTTAAAGCAATAAGTCATTCAAGGCCTAGTTTCACCAACAATAATTGCGTCTAATCATGCTGAAATGGCCGTATCACTGACTAAATGAGTTGATAGATAATCTCATACATATAGCACTTTTTACAACAGACGTGGTCAAAAAGCAGCTTTACAAGGTCCGAGCCCTAATGAGCAAGCTAAGGTGACGGAGGCAAGGAAAACCTTCCTGAACTGAGGAAGAAACCTTGGGAGGAACCAAAGCTAAGTAGTGGAACCCATCCTCCTCTGGTCGACAACGGATAGTAATAAGTAAACAGTCAAAAGATGAGTGATTATAACTTTTAATGAGTTCCATGGCTGGAGGTGTAGGCAGCAGACGAACATCGATGGTCAGTGGTGGCCAAACCAGATCAAGATGCATGGGCTGGAGTCGACAATATGGGCTGGCTGGAAGCATTGGTGATGGAAAAATGGGTGGGCCATGATAAGGGTCAGTCAGGCAGAACGCATAGGTGGCAGCTCCCCCAGTGATGAGTGATAGAAGAAAGAACAGAGTTAGCGTATGTTGGGTGTAGACGTAACATGAGTGTAACAGGACTGTGAATATGTCTCAGACAAACTTCACTATAGCAGCCAAGCTAGAAGGCACAGAGTCTGAGTCATGGTAATTTGCTCTCCCCTGTGGGTAGAAAGTTCTTCTCATCCTAGAATAGAATGATGCTAGCTAGCCCAGGCATATGTTAGCTATTAAAACCGGTATAAGTTAAAAAATTGGCCAATTTTTTCTGTGCTGGTAATAGGTGTGGTTTGTTTATGCAAAACAACAATTGTTTTTTTTTAATAAATTTGCATACCAAGTCATTTTGGGATCACTAGTTTTTAAGTTAACAAATGCACTCATGCAATATGTTTGCCCCTTTTCCATATTTTTCCACTATAACACTTTAACTCACAAAAATTAGTGTAATTGTCTCAGATTGCTCTGACAACGCAGTTTGGTTAACATTTACATTAATGTGTAATGTTCCCATTGGTGCGGTTTTAGGAGAAACAGATGCAGTGTCAGGTTTTCAAGGCTTAAACGTTAGATTAAATGTTGTCAGTTTCTACCAAACACTGGTTTAAATGGACTGAAATGCACCTTTTGGAAAAGTCAAGTAAAAGCACTTTAGAACTGGATTACTCCACACATGAGGTCTGCGTGCCTGTAAAGGGCAGCGCCCACGCAAATGCACGTGCATGCATTAATGCAGACATTCCAGACGTGTGAATGCTTTGAAAAGTGGACGGAAGGTGTCAAGCCTGTTGATCTTATCTTGTCTCTTTTCTTATATTTCATCTTTTCTTTCCCTCTCACTCTCTTCTCTCTCGAGCTGACTGTCTCTTGCCTATTCTCCCATCATTACTTATTCCTCATCTTCTTCAACAAAAAATTGCACACAAACTCACAGCACATCTCTTTGTTCTGTCCGCCAAATAATTCAATTCATTTTGGTGCAGGCTCTATACTCCCATTGATGAATGCACAGGCAATGCAATTACGTTGCTTCATGCATTACTACACAGCTCCTGCAGTGTGGCACTCACACACACACACACACACACACACACACACACACACACACACACACACACACACACACACACACACACACA
>JBBIGC010000041.1:12511901-12524257 GCA_037576955.1 Lepidarchus adonis
CTCTCTCTCTCTCTCTCTCTCTCTCTCTCTCTCTCTCTCTCCCACACACACACACACACACACACACACACACACACTTACACGCTGCCACCTCGACCACCACCTTGTGCGCCCGACAGGACGCTGTCATATATTAGGGAGTTGTTGACTGCCCTGTGAAGCGTACATTTGTCAACATATTAGTGTGTCAACACTCACACATCAGCTTCCAACCAGTGTAGTGTGCTAACACCTGACACACTGCTGAACACTGAATAAGCAGCCCCTGATTGCCTTAAAATAAATAAACTGACCAGTCACTTGATACATTAGAAGTGTCTGACTGATTTTTTTCTTTATTCCTTTCTGTTTGTCCTCTCCTGCCTAAAAGAAAGAAACTACAAGCTAAGTCAAGAGATTGTTGCTCTGCTGTACTGTTCTAATGTAATTGTCATCATGCATTTATTTATATAGGGGTTATTCAGTGAACTATATTTATATTCAGTTAAAAGTCTGCAAAAAGAAGCTAAAGTATGCCCTACTAAATAGTTGTCTTAAACGGCAAAAGGAATAGTTTCTTACTGTAAAAAATGCTATGATTTATTTTACTATTTTAAGGAATATATTTATTCAATCATTTATAATGTAATTATTTAATAAACCTAATTGCAATAGTGCAGATTATGTAAAAATATGAAAAACTATAGTTTTTCTCACGTAACTACATGTAATTAGACAGAGATACACTTGTGTAATGACATGAGTAAAAAGTCATTTGAATATAAAATTGTAACAATGTTAATACATTGGCATACACTTCTGTACCAGGTCTGTACAAATGTAATCTATCTGTAACAATGTAACATTATATCAGCAGTGGTTACACTGTACTTGCATGTAGTGTTAATAAGTAACTATACAGCTATTAGTATAAATTCTAGCCAAAACATCTACTATTGTACATGTCTCATTTCCAGTAGAGTTGAAGTTTTATTTAACTATTTACATTTTATTTAATTATGAACAAAAGATTCTAATTAGTTAATTGATGTATTGTATTTTGTAAATTTAGACAAACTAAGACTCTCATGACTGCAGCACACAAAAAACATTGGGACGGCAGGAATGATTAAAAGGTACACAAAATATTTAAGTAAAACTGGTTTGGAAGACTCTACTGGTAGCAGGTAATGCATCACAATTGGTCAACTGGGCAAGCTAGCATCCATCAAAAACTCTGTCTTTGCAACAAAACATGGGTTGTAGCTTACCCAGTTTAAAAGTAACATTTCTCAAGGCAAGATTGCAAAGAATTTAGCTTAACTTTGAACTTTTAAGATCTTTATTACATAATATTGTGAAAAGATTCAGAGAATTCAGAGACGTCTCTATTTGTAAAGGGCAAGGTCAGAAAACATTGTTGAATGCATGCGATCTCAGAGCTTTCAGGTAGCACTGCCTAAGAAACTGTCATGCTACAGTGACAAATGTAGCCACATGGGTTTACTTTGAGAAACAAATTAGAAATGTAACTTGATCCTGTATTATAGAAGAAGGAAGCCTCTAATAAGAAATGTCTGTGTGTTCCTCTGTCCTGAGCTCTAGGCCCAAAACACTGTGAAATCATTTGCAGTGGTTAGATGTGTTTTTGGGATGAACAGGCTTTAAGCTCTCTGTAGTATGTTTAATCGTAAAAGGTGCTAAAGCCAGCATCTACAACAGTTATGGTGAATTAGTGTCCATGGCATGATGAGTTGTATGTATGTGTAGGTAGCATTTTTTTTTAGATGTATATTAAGGTTTTAGAGAGACACATGTTGTCATCAAGGTGGCATCTCTTCCTAGGACATTTATGCTTATTTCAGCAGGACTATGCAAAACCACATTAAGCATTAAATCAAGTACAAATTGACAATTTCAGTTGTACTACTACAATTAGTATCCTCATTTCCAAAACTAAAAAGTGTTATTAAAAGAAAATTTTATGTAACATAATGGTAGACACATCCCTCTCATAGCTTTTGTTGAGTGTGTTGCAGCCATCAAATTCTAAACGTGTGTATACTTACAAAATAATTGGATTGGATGCATTGGTCAGTAAAACGATTGAAAATCTGCTTTTCAGTTTCTGTTCACAGTGCTCTTTAAACAGGGCAATCTTTTAAAGATGCCAAATGCTTCAGTAAACATTTCTAGTAATAAGTCATTAATATGTGATTTATAAATGTGTAGTAAAATGTCTGGCCACATTTCATACCTCAGACGACTGTGCTATGACCCTTTATAACTTCGGTTATTGTGATTTATAAAGATTTTAATTATGCTGAATTGGAGGACTAAAAGAAAACTATTGTATCACCCGGTTTATAGCTGTAGAGGTTCTTGGATGGGGATGAAATGTTTCAGCAGGTTTTTCTTTCGCTGCTGAAGAGGGAGAAGGCCAGCTTCCTTATGGGGAGATGATTATTTTCGGAGCGTCCCGTGTCTGTTACAGGATTTTGTGCTTGTGTGTCTGCATGTGTGCAGTATGTGTGTGTGTGTGTGCATTCCACAGCTGGCTCATGTCACTCTGTGACCCAGAATCCCCTCCACAGAACATACAAACGCACACACATACATACACACACACAAGCACACACACGCACATGCACACATGCATACTCACTTACAAAAATGTCTAGACACCACCTGCATGTGTGACTGTTCAGAAGTTAAGAATCAATGCCAATGACAATAAATACATTTGATTAAATATAAAATTAAATATATAAAGTGATTTTATTCAATTAATTAGTAAGATGTTATAGTAGAAATATCCACTATATAAAGGATGTGTCCAGGTTGATGAACTGAGATAAAGATGGATCTAAAATGACTGTATATTGTCAAGTTCTAATAAAAGAAATTTCAGAAAGCCTCATAGTTTCATAAATTTACATGACGACATATTCTAATAAAAATCAACTACAGAGGCTAAGCTCATTCAGATTCTCCTTTGTAAAGCTGATGTATATTCATCATGGAAAGTAGTTTGCTACGGAGCTAGTTAGCTATGTCCAAATATTTGGATTCATGTTTAAATTCCTACAGTGATCAATGTACATGTGAGAGTTTGCAGGTGAATTATGTTTATTGAAGTAAACACAGAATAACTAAAACTAAACATATACTAGGAAACATAGATAAAGGGATAAACTTACAGCAGAACAGTTCAACAGGGTTCTTAAGAGGAACACAGGACTATTGTACTACAGCACAAAGAACTACAGAGCTCCAATGGGGATCTAGCAAAACACAAAGGTATGAATACAGTCAGGACACAGGGCACCTGGGATAGCAGGAGACAAGGGATGAGGAACAGGTGACTAGGCTAACAAGAGGGTATGGCAGAGGCGGGGCAAAATGTATACATGAGGACATTTTATTAGTGTCTTTCCTACTTAAACAATTTTAATAAAGAAGTCAAATTTTTACTGCTGTTGGTTTTCACATAAGTGTCAGAACTGTGATCTTTAATGTGTTTGTATAGCTGCTCTGCAAGTACTAGGATCATAAGACTTTTGAATTCTGATTTTAAATATACAGGGGGTACTTGACTTACGGAAATTCGTCGTTACGTCACTTTTATGTGCATATTTACTGACAATTGCGGTAGCTGAATGCAGTTGAACACTTACGAATACTAAGATAATAAACAAGTGTGTGCAGTGTGTATGAGCCTGCTGCTTGCAGGGAGGGGAGAAAGATGTGGGGTTTGTGTTGTTTTTCACTGTTTTTGCTGAGATGTTTATGTTTTATTCACTGTTAGTGTTGAATAAGAGTTCATGTGGATTGGTGGGTGAGATGGGGGGTTAATAGTGCACTGTGTTAAGGCACCGTCAGTGTGTTCTTGCCACAACTCACCTCTTCAATGTGTTTACTGCTGTGGTGTATGCTGAAGCATTAAAAAGAGCATTTCTATCTGGAGCAACGTTTCCTAAATGCTTTACTGTAATATAATTGTTGCTAGCCAGTATCCTGTGACAAAAGTTCAAACTTCACAAAATTTAAAATGCTGCATCATTACCACGTTCATTAAATATATGTCAAATTCAATTCAGTTTTATTTCTATAGCGCTATCTACAGCAGATGTTGTCACAAAGCAGCTTTACAAGGTCCAGGTTCAAGCCCCTAATGAGCCACGGTAATGGAGGCAAGGAATAACTTCCTGAACTGAGGAAGAAACATTGGCAGGAACCAAAGCTCAGTAGGGGAACCCATCAGATGAACATGTGGTGATGGTCAGTGGATGGATGGGCCAGAAGAAGAGAGAAAGCCATACTGGTTGATGGATCAGTAGGAGAGCGCAGAATTGAGTGGGGCAGATCCTAGTGTAGATAGTGTAATTTTGTGAAGCTTTAAGTATGGGGAGATGTAACTTTTCAGTATCTCAAGAAGCACTTAAACTAAAATGTTGAAATTTCGTATGATTTCACCTGGCTATAAATATAAGAGCTCACATCTCCTAAAAATCCCAACACCAACAGCCAATCAAATTTCAGCAGCTCATTCTCTCATATGCTGCTATGGTCATATTATGCACCACACTGTGGTATGTTCAGTTGCTTATTTGTTTAAATTGATGTGAAAACACTTGGATAAAATATGTATTTGTTCTAATCCACAATAAAACAGTCTGTAAGAACAAAGTTCAGCACATCAGGTGCTCTCATCTGCATATTTACCAGGGGTGTATTTGTTCACCTACCAGTTCTGCACATCCTGGTCTCACTCAGTAAACAGTGCTCCTGCCTAAGCAACACTCTGTGACTTATGGTGATAATATAATTGCACCTTCTAGTAATATCAAGTTACAATATTTCTTATTGTTATGTGGTTTTGTCACCAAACACCTGTAAACAATAACCATTTGTTAACTGGGCATTGATTGTGTGTGGTTAGTTTAGTATTTCCTGTGGTTTTAGTTGGAGACTTTTATTTAAAGCCTTTTGTATAGACATCAGGTCTGTACAGACACTTTAATGCTAGAAAAACAGGATAAATGGTTCTGGCTCCAGTGCCATATGTTAAGTGCTTTTACCTCATCCTAGTACTAAAAATTTCAATAATTTAAATGATCATACTGTACTTGTACTTGCACCTTATGTCTATTTTTTGTCTGTTTTTCCTATTGTGTTTTTTTGTGTATGTACACTTATTCTGCTGCTGAGATAGAAATTCCACACAAATTTTGTTGTACTCAGTTACAATGACAATAAAGAATCTTTATCTTTATCTTTATCTTTTATGGCCCCAGTAATAAAAACACAGATCAGCCTTAACATTAGCACCACCTGTTTAACACTAAGCGCTGCTGAAACCACTCTGACTGTTGTGCACTGTTTTTTTCTAACCTCTTTCTAACAGGAAACCATTCTAACAAGATCTAACAAGAGCTCCTCTTAATTTGTCAAAGAGGCTCAGATTCTTACGCTCACCCATTTTTCCTGCTTTTAGCACATGAACTTCAAGAACTGACTGTTCACTTGCTGCCTAATATATCCCACCACCTGACCAGTACCATTGTACCAAAATAAGTAGATAGTTGATGTTATTCACTTTAATATTTGTGTAATATTTCATACAAGAGCATCCAAGAACAATATTACTGATTGATTGATTTGATTGATCCATCCACTCAACCATCCATCCATCCATCCATCCATCCATCCATCCATCCATTCATTCATTCATTTATTCATTCATTCATTCATTCATTCATTCACTCATCTATTTCTGCTGCACGTAGTTGGGAAACACTGCTTATTAGAATCATAGAAAAGCAGATGCTGTTTTGTTTTTTCAAATGTTAACAGCAAGTGTCCACTTCTGCACCGTGCAGCAGGTAGTTTACTTAAGTGTCCATAAATATGCAGTTGCCATTCAGTTCCACCCTTGTTTATTCTTTTGCAACAGAAAATCAAATAGACACGAGAGGGAGGGTCTATTATTTCCCCTGCTGTGCCTGAACTGAAGAGGTGTCAAGTGATACTTTTATGAATTCATTCAGAAAAGCATCTGAAGGATTGTAACAGACCGCTTTCATTTGTATTTTTATGACCAAAATAAGTTTGTTGTGGAAAAGAGCAGATGGATCAAGACAAAGACATTGCGACAGCACACAGGTAAGTATCGTAGGAGAATAGAAAACCAAATGAGACTAGTTAATTACAGTTACGAATACTGAAGTAAATGTTGTTTGCAGTTTGTTCGTTTTCTGATGCTCTCTACACTTCAGGAAATGATGCATGTAAAAAAAAATATTTTGCATCTTACATGTACCAATATTTATCTGTATCTTCTAGCAAAAATGTATTTGGTATAAAAAGAAGGAAGAAGAAGAAAGTCAGCAAAGGTCTTGTCTTTGCAAACAAGGGAGCTCAAGGTACAGCCTTCAAAGCAAATACAAAACTATGTAAAGATGCTGATCTCTTCACGGGGATTAATAACGTGTAAATGTCGATGCTAAGAGATTACAAAGTGATGCAGGACTTCAGAAATACACAGATCACTTTAGCTGCACTGTAGATGAGCATGATTATCATTAAACATGATGCCTCTAGATGAATCTGAGGTCGAAGCTACTCCTGATGATCCATCAGTTTTGGACCCTGAAAATCCCGAAGGCGTCAATGAAGCTGGCCCTTCTGCTTACCTGCCCTTCAGAGAACTGATAAGCACCAAAAGGTACCGAACTCTTATTTATGTGCTCATTGTAATAGTAGTTCATTTATTTGATTTTCACACTTTGTATTATCTTAACAGATCCAAGGCTGCGGCTAAGATTTTGGAAAGTGAGAGCAAACCACAGACTTTCCAGGTAGAAATGTCCTCACACTTTATCATCAGACAGGAGGGGTGTGTGTGTGTGTGTGTGCTCACTACCTAATTATTTTTTTTATTATATTACCAATCTCCTAAGATCGCCATCAATATCACAGAAGCTAGACAACTTGTGGGTGAGAACATTGACCCCAGTGTTGTAATTGAAATTGGAGATGAAAAGAAGCAAACTTCAGTAAAAGAGGGAACAAATGCACCATTTTTCAATGAGGTAACTTGCAGTATTTCACCATGAGATGTTTCCAGATCTTAACTTTAGTTGTAGTTTTCTTGCCGTGAACTGTATCACTCGACTGTTTATTCCCCAACAGTACTTTGTGTTCGACTTCTTTGCACATCAAGAAATCTTTTTTGACAAAGTCATTAAGCTTTCAGTAAGTGTGTCTAAGTATTGATAATACTTCTGATGCCTGGGTCGTCTCGATTCTCGGTTTGTTGATCAGATCTTTTTTGTTAAAGGTGATGCATTCAAAGATCATGAAGAGCTATTGTATTGGGACTTTTAAGACTGATGTTGGAACTGTATATAACCAACCTGGTGAGATTTTACTCACTGATCTCAGACAGTAGTTATTTATTATTATTATTATTATTATTATTATTATTATTATTATTATTATTATTATTATTATTATTACTACTACTATTAATAATAACAATACTACTACTACTACTACTACTACTACTACTACTACTACTACTACTAATAATAATAATAATAATAATAATAATAATAATAATAATAATAATAATATTGTTGTTGTTGTTGTTGTTGTCTTTTCTGTATCAGGTCATCAATTCATCAATAAGTGGGCAGCACTTATTGACCCCACAGATATCAACACAGGGGTCAAAGGCCACCTGAAGTGTGACATCTGCGTGACTGGGAAAGGAGATGTGTCACCTCGTTCCCAGAAGTTTAGTGATGCTGAAGAACAGATAGAAAAGTAAATTATGTTATTTGTGTATTTGTTTCTTTGGTTTTCTTTTTTTTTAAGAATATGTACTTCTTTTCATTGTGTTTGATCCTGATCAGTCTACATGCAGTTTTGCTTTGAGAACTTTCAGTTTAGTTTTTCCCTGTTTAAGACAAACTTTCCCACAGTCCTCAGAATAAGCTACTCTAATGCATATAATAGTAAAACACTTATTAAAACACTGACCTTCTCCAGTGACGTTATGTCTGTGTTGATCCAGGAACCCACTGCTGCCTGAAGGTTTCCCCTCTATGCGCCCATGGGCTCGATATTATGTGAAGGTGTACAGAGCAGAAGGTCTTCCCAGAATTAATTCAAGCATCATGGCCAATGTGACCAAAGCGTTTGTTAGTGACAACACAGCTCTCATAGATCCATACGTGGTGGTTTCCTTCTTTGGTCAAATGGTAAGTCTATTCAGCACCATATTTGAGCCAAAAAAGTCATTTTACTTAAGTGAAACAAATTACTTAAGCATTCATTAAAAAAAAATCCCAAATGAAATATGAATAGAAATACACAAGTGCTTAACTTTTTAAGTGACTAAAATTAATTTTTAAAAAAAGAACACACCTTTGTGGAAATGTAAGTACAAATTCATCAAATGTTACCCAAGTACATGTCATTTATTTAATGTAACTAGTTACTACTTAACTCTGATGAACACTAAGTACATGGGGTCCATCGTTCCTCAACGTGTCGTAAGCGTCGTTCCACTGTCAGTCCACTAGAGGGAGACATTCACCCGCCTGAGCCTCTGTATTGCATTTTTAGTGTTTTATTAAAGTTACTTCGAGGGCCCCAGTAATATATTTATTTTGCATGGTAGCTCTTTTACAGTCCTTATCAATTTCTTCTTTTTAAAATGTGTTTGACCAAAAGACTTTTTACAGGGACGGACATCTACGCAGAAGAGTACAGCAGACCCTGTTTGGAATGAACAGGTGGTTTTTAAGGAGATGTTTCCACCTTTATGCCAGAGGCTAAAGATTCAGGTGCTGGATGAGGGAAGCATGAACGATGTAGCCATTGGGACTCACTACATGGATCTTTGTCGAATCTCTAATGACCAAGATGGAGATAAAGGTACATATGAATTACTGAAAATTAATTGCTGTAGTAAAATGTTGTTTAATATTTGCATTTTTTGTATTACATGGATCGGCAAGTATATTATCATAATATCATTTAATTTAAGCCAAAGCTCTATATTTTCCTTCTTAATCCACTCAAACTGAATTTTGTTTTCCATAACTAGGTTTCCTCCCCACGTTTGGTCCAGCATGGATTAACATCTATGGGTCTGCTCGTAACTCAACACTGGTGGATGATAACCAAGAAATGAATGAGGGAATAGGGGAAGGAGTGTCCTACAGAGGGAGGCTTTACCTCCAGCTGGCTGTAGAGATTCTAACAGGAGGGCCTGAGTCTAAATCTCTGTTCACCATGAAAATGCCTTTGAAAGATGCCAAGGGAGTAAAAACACCTGGGAAAGACCCTAAAGCTGGAACAGGAGGAGCATGTGGAGGAGAGGAGGAGAAGATGGGGGCCATGGTATTGCCAGTTGATGCCCCAGAAATGGTGAAGAGCTTATTATATAGCTTCTTTACTTATTCTTTTATCTGCCGTTAGCATTGTTTGAATTGTTTTCTTTGTCCAGATCAATGAAGAAGACAAAGAATTCTTCCTGCTCTTTGGGGTCATTCTTGAGGCTACAATGATTGACAGAAGATTAGGGGATAAGCCCATCAGCTTTGAGTTTTCTATTGGTACATTTGATTAAACCCATGTGCAATTGAACATGTGATTCCCATCAGTCTAAATATGCTGTATTTATATTCACCCTGTTCTTTGGTTTTCCAGGGAACTATGGCAACTTGATAGATGGTGCTGCTCCAACAACTTCCAAGAAAAGGGTGGAGAAGGGGACTGATTATCCAGGCCATGAAGGAGCCATGACTACTCCTCTGCTGGAATCTCAGGCATCAATGTCATGCAAATCCACCACACGTCCAGAGAAGCCCCTTATTGGACATGGAAACCGGTTGGACCACTGTTCTATAACCTTACACCAACATTTAAATAGTCCCTTTAAGGACTTTAGTACATTATTATTATCTGCTTTGTACAGGATCTACTTTTATTTACCCATTACATCTCAGAAGACTTGTATCCATGTGCGGTGCAGCTGGGAGGATCGAATGTATCGCCTTCACCATTCGAACATGCTCGATAGAATAGCCTTCATGTTTGTAAGTCAACACACGATTGTTGTCACTTGCATGATATGACCAAATGAGAGGCTAATAATATTGTGTGTGATCCAGGAAGAGGGACTGGCCAAGGTGGTAGAGATGGACAAGCTGATGAATGCTGAGGTGGAGCCTCTGATGCAAACTGTGTTAGAGGAATTCTGCAAAGATGCCAGGTACAGAAGAGCTGTTTCTTTAAATTACACATCTCATTTCAAGTCGGGACATCTGTGAAATGCATTTTAAAGATTAGTCTCTGAATTGTTAGTTACCTTGAACTATCATTTATCTGACCAAAGTATAAATACAAGATTTCCCTGACCAACTTGACAATATGCATAATAAAAGTTGAACTGGAGTAAGTATGTTCAATCACCTTTCTATAAAATTAAACTTTTTTTGGAAGTGTTTTGCAATTGGGGCTTTTGCCCATTCTTGCTTGATATAAGACTTCAGCTGCTCAACACTCTTTTTAAAGTTTTGAATGATCTCATTGGACCTGAGCACACATTTACACAGTCTTTCTGAGATAAACTCATAGAACTTGTGATATAGAATTGATGTATGTTTTTTTACATTGCAGTGCCATTTCTTGACACCACAGCAGACTGTGTAAATTAGATAACAGTTTTCCAAATTACTCAGTCCAGTAGCACAACGGTTTCTCATCCAAATGACTTCTTTTCTGTGCTTATGTTGCAGGCATCAAATTTTAAAAATTTGTTTATATTTCCATAGTACAGTCAAGTTAATGAACCAAATCATTAAGATTTGTTTCTTTTTACATTTCTGTGTCAGTTAATTTAGTTTTAAAGTAAATAAAAAAGAGAGAATTTACAAATGCATTAAAAAAAATACATTTTACAAAATGTTCCATTATTACATATATATGTATGTATGTATGTGTGTGTGCGTGCGTGCGTGCGTGCGTGTGTGTGTGTGTGTGTGTGTGTTGCTAAATACAGTAGCAGCAATCATGAAGCCTGAATTTTGTCTGTAGCTTTCTCCATTTTTATAAATAATAATATGCCGGATCAGGAACTACAAAAGTGAAGGTCACAGTTTGTGTGTGATTATTTCCTGACTGAGTCATTATTTAATGTAAAACACTGCTTGTCAGCATAAAAGTTTGGGTGTTGACTCTTTTACTAAATAGGATAGACAGTTTACCTGGCCAAAGTCATGTGCCGTTTTTATGAGGCATGCTGCCATGTAAACACATACCACAAGTAAAATTCTCCACCTACTTTCAAAGGTAAATACACATTATACAATTCAGATCCCAAGTACAGTGTTAATTATCATTCAGATAACAGTGATATGGCAGTGTGCAGCAGAGGAGTATAGCAAGCAGGTTCTAGCTGCTGTCGTCTTTTGAAGCCTTACATGAGTTCACACCTTTGCCATTTTATTACAGCGAGACATAAGCCAACATTCTTCTAACCCGAGCAATCCAAAGAAGACCCACTGTTTTTATTTTACATTTACATTTCTATAGAAAAAACATGCACATTATAATTTGACCCAGTATGAACTATAAAGTATTCATTTGCTCAGTAATTATTCTGTTATAAATTAATTGACTACAAGTAAACGTTTAGTCAATCATAATTGCTCTCCTTAAATATAAATATAAGAAGAACGTAAGGTTATTGTATTGACAATATAGTGTATTCATTTTGTTAGATTTTTAAATAATCCTGCTTAATCCAACCTCACAAGTGTTAGTCTGAACAGCTGCACTGGCTGCTTTAACAGGACTACCACCATGCAATACAGTTTTGGGAAAATGTTGTTTATTTCATGGATCCTTTACTCTTTTACATTGTAAACTACTTCTAGGGAATTTATTGTTTTTGCTGAAAAGCGGGTCAAAGGAACCCACCTGACCATGCTGGATAAGAAGAGGCTCACCCTGTGCAAGCAGGAACTGGTGAGCAGAAACCAGCACTGCAAATCATTACGAGCTTTTACGCTTCTCTGGATGTTGTGTTCTTTGGTTCCTGGTGTTTTGACATGTTTTTTTTCATTTTTCTTTATTACTCTTCCTTCTTCAGGAGAGTATGATATCGGTGGCAAGAACCATCATTGAACCCAAAAGAAAAGGCATGACCATGAAAGAGATGCTGCAGGACTCACAGAAACTAATGCAAAGAATCAGGTTCCTAGTTGAAGAGGTCATTGCACAGTGTGTGTGTGTGTGTGTGTGTGTGTGTGTGTGTGTGTGTGTGGGTGTGTGGGTGTGTGTGTGTGTGTGTGTGTGTG
>JBBIGC010000041.1:12570064-12593458 GCA_037576955.1 Lepidarchus adonis
CACACACACACACACACACACACACACACACACACACACACACACACACACACACACACACACACACACTTACACATACAGTTACACTGGCATGACTACTGAATATATGAAACATGTCAACAGAAGCCTGGGAACTAAATGTGAAAGAAATGAAATGTTCTGCTAATCTTTACTCTTCTTCATTTTTTTCTTTTTCTAAATCCCCTTGTTTGTTTGACACTGCCGTGACCACTTTAAGGTTTAAAGCAATAGTTTGCATTAATTTTACAATCAGCAGTGTGAACCCAATGGTCCGACATAACTGTACAAAAAAATAAATAAATATATATATATATATATACATACAGTATATCATATTATATATTATATATAATCTGAACCTCTGGATATTTTCTAGAAAATGCACCATTTCTCCCAAAAGACTATTGCAATTACAAATGTTTTGGTATACACAGGTTTATTTCATTCATGTGCATTGGATCGACACAAAAAAGGCTGAGAAAAAAATTACATAATTTCACAAAACCTCAAACATTGACAAAATTATTGGCACCCTCAACTTAATATTTGGTTGTACACCCTTTGGGAAAGAATAACTGAAACCAATCACTTCCTATAACTATAAATAAGCTTGTTACAGTACACCTTTCCAACCACTCTTATTTTGCAAACTGCACAAGGTCTCTCAGATTTGAAGGGTGCCTTGGTCTCTTCTGTCCACATTCTCTAAGAGGAATTTTGGCAAGTACATTTGGGCAAACTTCAGTCTCGCTTTTATATGTTTTTTTAATGTTTTTTATGTTTCCTGCCATAGTGTTTCATTTCATTCAAATGTGGATACATCGAACTGACACTGTTACAGTCTGCAGCACAGCTTAAATTTGTTTAGAAGTTGATTGGGGCTGTTTATCCACCATTTGGCCTATCCTGTGTGGTAGTCTTTTCTCTTCTGCACACATTCAGGGGGATTAGCTAGTGCCATGTGTTGTAAACTTCTTGATTATGTTGCTCACAGTGGAAAAAAGGAACATGAAGATCTGTGGAGATGGACTTGTAGCCTTGAGATTGTTGACATTTTTCAAAATTTTTCTCTTGACTCAGACAACTCTCTGCTCTTTCTGTTCTCCATGCTTAGTGGGGCACACATAGACATTCAACTAAATCAACTTTTTTCTATTTTAAATGGGTACCAGCACCTGTTTCTTGGCACATGTGAGTGTAAACCAACATCATATGCTTAAAATAAAACAATTTACCCACAATTTTGTTTGTGTAATTATGTCAAAGTTTTTTTCTCAGATTTTTTTTTTTTTTTATTGATCCAATGCACATAAAGGAAATAAACATGTTTGTACCAAAACATTTGTAATTGCAATAGTCTTCTGGGAAAAATGGTGCATTTTCTGGAAAAATTCCAGGGGTCCTGATAATTTTGGCCATGACTGTATATACTAAATAATAAAATAGAGGATTCTGATTATTTACACAAAGTGAACCATATTGAAAGAGCAGACAGACCAGGCAATATATAGCAGATAAATAGCAGCGTGCATGTCTGATGAGCAAGAGTACAATAATTTCAAGGTGAAGACTATGTTTTAGAGTGTGTTTTAAAGTGTCTTGTATTGTCGCAGTTGCATGTTTTTCAACATGCATTTTCCTAGTTGAGGAGTCTGATGGCCTGTGGGTACAGTAGAAGCTCCCTGATATAAAGAGACAGAACAGGTTATTGTTTGGGTTTGAGAGGTCCTTAATATTCTTGGTTTCCAAACCAGGATATCAGGTTCATAGTCAGAACGCTTTCTCAGAACAGCTGGTGAAGCTCTACATTTCTTTGGCTGTCTGAGGTGTAACAGGCGTTTTTTGGCTTTTGAAACCTGAGCCTGGCTGTGCTGAGTCCATGTTAGATCCATATTGATGTACATTCCAAGGAATTTGATGCTGGAGACCTTCTCTAGTGGTGTCCCACTGATGTAGAGGGGAGGGTAGACCTTCTGCTGCTTCCTGCTAAAGTCCACTATCAGCTTTTTGGTCTTGTTGAAATTTACCTTGATGCCAGGTCCTGGACTGGAATGTGGTTCAGAAACGCTGCCCTCCATCAGAAGAAGCTGCATTGAGGCAGGAGATGCGCTCTGGACTAAAGAGAGATTTTTACCAACTAGAGAGCATAATGCAGATAAACACTGAGTGAACAAAGACTCATGAAGAATCAGTTCACTCTGAATCAGTGTGTGTCCTCAGGCAAATGCATGTGGCTGTTTCACTTAGACCCGAGAGTAAATGAGTTTGTGAGTTGTTGAGCTGTTAATGCTCATTTTTGCTGTCATCTAAGACGATGCGCACTGATTCCGAGCTAACCGATTCATGAACCGATTCTTTATTAACCAAACCTGAGTTTATCCTCACTGGATGAGCTGATTCACTGATCCATTACTCCTGAAAAGTTCTCATGAGTTACGCACACACACACACACACACACACACACACACACACACACACACACACACACACACACACACACACACACACAAACCTCCTTTAATATAAATAATAATAAACATTCAACAATATGTGAAAATAATAATTATAAACTGTAAAATAATATTGTTTGGGATTGCTCCAGAGCAAACACATTTATTCATTATTATATAAATACATAACAACAACAATAATAATACATTGTTATTGTTATTATTTGAACTTGACTGTATAATACATAATAAACACCCTTGGGTCAAACCACAGTTTATTGATAAAGAAACACACACCCCTCTGGATTTTCCTGCTTCTGCTGTTCTGTCCAAGTGAAACACAGAGTATGACTCAGATGGAGTAATCGCTTGGTCCAGGACTTCTGGGGAGGACCACATTTCCGTGAAACAAACAACATTACAGTCTCTGTAGTCGCATGGATACCTGACTCTGGCCTGAATGTTGTCCAGCTTTTAGCAAGTGACTGAACTTTTGCGATCAAGATGCTAGGCATTGGAGGTTGATGTGTTCTGTTCCTTATTCTATGGCAGAGCCCAGCACGCTTCCCTCTGGGTTTCTTTGTTGTCCACTGCAGTGGCACCCAGCTATTGTCGGTGCTGGTGTTGCACAGTGTCATCATTGGCCATGAAGGATCAGTTGTTGCCTCATATCCAGCAGTGTGTTACTGTATGTAAACATGACTATGTATATAATAAATTCCAAGGGTTAAAAGAACAAGAATTTTAGAAAAAGGTTTACGAGGACCACGGAGCCACCAGGTAAGACTAAGCCAAGCCACTTACCATCATCCACTGTCAAAGCTGCCATGACCACTGGTTGCTTCAGCTTTTCATTTCACCTCTGTCTTGTTATCAGTAGAACCACAGCACTGTTTCTTTTGCAACCTTGTGAAATATTGCTGATGCTTATATTGATTTTTATGTTTACTGACATTGCCATGTCTTTAATTCCATGGTTATTCTGGGTTCTGCTGATATTTCCAAACAGTCATCTTTTTTTCATAAGCTCTTACATCACTGTTGTTACCCAAAGACATATTAAAAGCATTAGTTGAAGTGTCCATTTGTGTGAGTTGTTTCATTCGGACTCCAAGAATCACAATTTCAGTCAACGTGTTACACTAGAAATGCAGAAAACAGAACTGATTTGCTTATTGCAACTATTAAAGCAATATTTGCTTCAACTTAAAGATAATGACATGCATTAGCAAAAAATATGAGTTAAGAGAGAGAAAATAATTAATATAAAATGTGTTTTATGGTTAAGGAGTTTTTGAGAATGTTTTCTGTTTGATACAACACATATTGGGTTGCATTTTATGCATTATTGTAGATTTGCATAAACTCCACTCATCACTACTAAGTGGAAGTACTGTTCTCCCTGGATGCACATAAATACTGGCTCTCAATCTTTATGAACTTTTGCATTTTTTGTCTTAAAAGCTCAGATTTTACTACATAGTTCACTATAGTATGGTATCTTCTTCCAGCTGTTTAAACCACTGCTCAAATTAGCCATCAAGCCATCATAGAGGAAGTCAGGCAGGATAGTGGCAATTACCCTCTGATTGGCAGGGTGGTTGCAATTAACAGGTTTCAGCTCCATTTTCTACATATTAAAACACAGCCAGGATAAAGAGACTTTGTGGTTTCATCTCCTACATAACACTCTTATTCTGCAGCTGAGGTAATAAAAGTTTCACCTATTTGACCTGGGTAGAGTTAGGGTCCCTTTCTTAGGTGTATTATTATAAAATTGCTGTCACAATTTGGTACATTTAAGTAAGCCATTAAAAGAAAAAAATCCAGGCAAATTAGACTTTAAAATCCATTCTCTTTGTTTGTCTTGCTGTAAGAGCATTTGCCATTGAGTCCAATAAATGTGGATTTGCTATGTAATGCGTTTCCATTATAAAATTTACATTGTTGTAGCTAATCAAAACCAAGTTGGAATTCATATGACTGTCCATATACACTGCTACTACTAGTGCACCTTTGCACTATATACTTTACACATCACATCAATGTCCTTCTGCACTGCCTTTTACTACCCAGTTTAAAGTTTAAATAAGTTTAATACATTTTCAGAAAATGTATATAAAAGCAATGTTCCTTGTAAGCAGTAAATACTACATTTGCCTGACCCTAGGGCCTCATTAAACATATCTGCAAAGCAGACTATCCTCATGATCCCATATGGGTACCAGATCAGACAGAATCAAGGTAGTAGACAGGATAATAAATATATATAAGATGTAAGATATGTCCCAGTTCAATATAGTGTAAGATAATAACCACCAAAAACTCACTAACCGATTGCCCTGAAATGTAAAATTGCACCTCTCTTTCCCTCTATCCCTCTCTGTCTGTTTCATAAACATTATTTAATTAAAATAGATTAACCCTACAAACTTTTTATCTTATTTCTTTATTAATTTCTTGTTTTTTTATTGCATATTTATTACATGTTTTTTACTTGTATTTCTCATTTCTATGTATTTTTGTATGTTTACATAGTTGAGGGTACTGACTGATTGTTGAGTTGCCGATTGATCAGGTGTGATTACACGGTCAGTTATCAACAATCACACTACATCTACATCTAAAGCCATAACCCAAACATAACTGGTGGATTGTACTTGGACTCAAAATTTAGCTTCACCCTCTTTTCATCTGTATTTTTAAAAGGAGCGTTACTTTTCATACTTATCTCAGATTCAATCTGTTTTTCACATCATTAGTAATCACGATTTACTAATTATGTCAAGCAGTAGGAGCCTTTAGCCAGTCAGGCTAGCCAGTGTCTGACACACAGCTGACCCTATTGTTTGACCTTGTTTGCACATTACTCTCAGAGTTAGTTTGCTGGGAAAGTGTAAATTATTTGCTTTGTTTTGTTTTTTACCATTTAGGCTACTGGGAGAGCAAAACCAGTTTATAGCATAATGCTGCCTGTAATGCTTATCCTCTAATTTGAGTAGAGGTATACTACAACATATAAAAATGTTTTAATTGTTTTATTAATAAAGATCAGATAAGTGGAACAGTTGTGTTTATTAGTCATTTCCACATGTGGACAAAATTGTTGGTACCCTTCCGTTACAGAAAGAAAAACCCACAACGGTCACTTAAAACTGACCAACGGAATGATACATAACAATTTACTGAGAATTAATGAATGAAAATCAGTTGCATTTGAATTGTGGTCCAACAAATTTATTTTAAACCAGTGGTCCCCAACCACCAGGCCGCGGACCGCTACCGGGCTGTGGAGCATTTCGAACCTGTCCGTACAAAAAAACAAACAAAAAAATACAATCTCAATCCGTAACATCGATGTTCAATCATTATCCTGCTGGAGGACCTATGGCCTACGACTGAGACTAAGCTTTCTGAAGCTTGGCAGCACTTTTTGCTCCAGAATGACTTGATAGTCTTAAGATTTCGTTGTACCTGCACAGATTCAAGACGCAGAGGCAGCCCCAGAACATTAACACTTGAACCTCCCCCATGTTTCACAGTAGGTACAGGGTTATTTTCTTGCCAGTTTTGTCTCATCAGTCCAAGACATTCTCCCAGAAAATTTGTGGTTTGTCAATATGCATTTTGGGAAATTTCAATCTCTCTTTTTTTATGATTTGCCTTTAACAGTGTTGTCCTCCTCTGTCGTCTTCCTTTAAGTCCACTTTGGCTTAAACACAGAGGGATGGTGCAATCTGACACAGATGCACATTGTCCTTGTAGTTCACATATAATCTCTTTGGAAGTTGTTCTGGGCTCTTTGGTTACCATTCATATCATCCATCTCTTCAATTTGTCATCAATTTTCCTTTTGCTGCCTTGTGCAGGGAAGTTGGCTACACTCCAATGGACTTTAAACTTCTGAGTAAACAGACAGACTGACTGATTGCAAGCTTGAAGACACATGTGATGCTAATTACATAACACACTTTAGTTTAACTTGTCCCTCTAATCAAATTATTTTCAGTCTTTTCTAGGGGTACCATCATTTTTGTCCAGACCAGTTTCATTAGTTTGTTGTTTAGAATGAATCTGTTGGACCACAATTCAAAAGCAATGTCTGATTTTCATTTGCTAATTTTCAGTAAATTGTTATTTAAATTCCTTTGGTCAGATTCAAGTTATTTCAGTGACTGTTGTGGGTTTTTCTTTCTGTACTGGAAGTGTACCAACAATTTTGTCCATGTGTGTATTTGTGATGTAGATCTGGTGGAGTTGCTTGTTGGCTTTGGGATCAGTCTTCTTGAACGTGCACCTTGTGTTGAGGTTATGCCCCTTTGCTTTGTGAGTTTAACACTTAATCCTGGCACCTTTATGCTTTTTCACTCCAAATGAGTGTAGCAGTGATGCATGCCTAAATACTAGTAGTAGTGAGTGCCCTGTGTTTGTGGTGTAGAACTAAGGCCAGATGTTGCTCAATCTTGTGATTTTTAACATTTTATTTACGATTTTGTAATCTTCCTGTTAGTAATTATATTACACAATGTTTAACCATGTAATAAAATTAACTGAAACCTTATTCTGTAAGTCACATCCCCCCCCTTTCCTCTTCCTCTTATTTGCATGGGTTCCTCCATTAGAGTTTTACAAAAATTAAATTATAAGATCTTGTTATCTTATGATCTTGTGTTGGTAGTCCTGAGGTGGTATAGTCTTTAATACAATCACTAAGCCTTGCTGTCGCCCTGCCACATAAAGAAGAGAACCTGACAAAAAACATCTCTCTGATGTCTTGCTGATGGTCTACATGTATGGTAACACTTATTTAACTTTGACCCACTTTTGAGTATGCCCCTGCTTTAGAGTGTTTGAGCTCTAAGCTGGGCACTGTTCACCATTCCAGCAGATGTGACCCAGAGAACTGCTTCATATCTGCTGCTTACCAGAACCCTTAACGTAAAGACTGCAAAGTCTCTCCATCTTCACTCCTCACATTTTCTTTGTGTCTTTCCAGGAGAAAAAAAGAGGAAATTTCTCTGTCCAGCCTCTTTACCCTGTTTTGATCAGAGATGAGGTCCCCATGGCCCCCTAATGAATTCCAACTGATAGTCTGGGTAGTGCTTGCTTCAAACAGTTTGTGTGTGCATTCTCCATGTGGAACCGATCACTGAATCCCATGCTTTCTTATAAAAGTGGTCATCACTTTTCAGGACTGGGCAAGTTGAACAAATTTTGCCTGGCTTCAACTGCCATGCTTCCTAATGTTAGTGGCATGTTATTGTCATTAGCAGAACATGCTGAGGCTCCTAATGTCCAAAAAAGTAGTGTTTCAAAACATACATGAAAAAAAGACACATTTTGAAAGAGCCAAAAAACTGATCATGGTTGACACATCTGTATAGCGAATACACTGCTTGGCAGAACGTTTTTGCTTTTTTACATTGTGAATAAAGTAAAATCTTGTTGGCTCACCCCCTGTTATCTTGCCCAACTCACCTCTCGCCATGAAAGGCTGCAGAACAGTTTTCCTTTCATGTTATTTACCTCATTAAGCTGCTGTCCTTGCCTCTCGCCCTCCCCACAACGTTCAAAGTGCCCAGTGTATGCATTTCACCAGCTATAGCTCACCAAACTTAGGTCCATGTTAGCAATGTAGCCTACGGGCTACTGCTGCTAATGTTCCTTCTTTCACTACTGTCGCCGTTTATTATTAACTTATGCTTGATTAATGCATTCAAGTAATGATTCTGCAGAAGCTTTATTAACTGCTGGCAATATGCGTGAATGTCTGCGCCTGCAAGCTGCACGCATAGATCAGTTACCTTTCCGTGTTATCTTTCCAGCTCCAACCCCCAGCTTGCCAGCCCCGCCCCTTGCCGCATTTAAGGATTTAATGGGGCTTTAACACAAAGGGGAAGCCATAGCCCAATGGTTAGAGAAGTGGGTTTGTGATCGAAGGGTCCCAGGTTCGATTCTTGGGACCGGACAGCAGGCTGAAGTGCCCTTGAGCAAGGCACCTAACCCCCAACTGCTCACCATGTACTCTGGATAAGTGCGTCTGACAAATGCTGTAAATGTAACTTTCACTGTACTTTATTTGGTAATCCTTGCAATGTGTCATGTTGTATATAACATATAAAAGTATGCCACTATAGAATGTTACAATTCCTCTAATGCCTTTTTAAAACAGTATCAAAAAGACTATTTCCAGGCTATGCTAAATGCTAGCAGAACAGAAATGACTGTAGCCAAAAGTCTCTACTTATTTATTTAACTACACAATTCCATAATTAATTATGAACATACTATAGACCTTGTTCTACTAGGCATGGTTCACTATGGAAAATAGCTGACAATAGCTATGTTATGCTATTGTCAGCAAGACCCTGAACACCCTGAACTTGAATGATGGAATGAGAATTATACTGAATGATATTTGCTATAAACAACACATCTGAAAATATGGTCCTTCTGTAACAAAAACATTCATTTGAAATTGATCTTTTTTACTGGTTACCTCACTCATTCACTTGTTGATTCATTCTTGAGATAAATCATTCAGCTGTTTATCATTCCTATGCATTTTTAAATTTGCTAACAACAAAACAGCATTTCTGCTTAGCCTGACCTTAAATAACATGCATAAATGATTAGGAACTGTTACATAGTTGCAGTTTAACTGGTTCAGTTTAAATGTCATAGCTTTTGTGTGACTTTTTTGTTATTTTTATTGTTTCATTTCATTGTAATATGAACATTTTATTGGGGTTAGAATACAAGTGAAGAAACAATCAAATATTCATTCTGTCAAGAGAAAACCTGTACTCATTGTATATTTTGCTCCAGGTTGATTGTGCTGATGTGGTTTAATCCAGTATCATCTTTCATCCTAACAATCTGAATACATATTGAATTAGTAATTAAATTTGTTTAAAATGTGTTTAATCCCTGTGGAAAGTTTGTTTTTATTTCTTCTTAACACATGTAACACAAACATGTTGCGTGTGCCCCTCAACGTCTTCTCAAAATGTCTATTTTTCTCGGATTATCCAGGCCAGGATGGCACAGAGGTGTAATTGTTGAGGAATTTGCCGGGGTAGCCCCATGATCAGCAGGGGGCTTTGGGTCAATTTCCTGATGCTTTCCTCTATAAATAAACACAGACGACTGACCTAGCGAGAGGGGGGCTTCTGAACTCTAAAACCTTCCACCTAGTGTAAACGCATATGTATGTATGTGCACACACACACACAAAGCTGCCCTTGTTTGATATAAGCGCTCAGGCACTAGGGGGGTTGGGGGGGTTGTGACAGCACTATTTTCACAATCAGACCATGTTTGTTTTCTTTAAGCCTCCGGCACTGGGCTTGTCCATAGAGAAGAGCACAGGCCCTAACGATGGGCATTGTTGGGTTTGGTTGGGACTACCAGGGTGGGCTACAGATTTGTCTGATTTTAACTGATCAGTTTGCCACTTCTATTACCATATTTATTTGCTCAAGTGCACCATGTGCTGCTATCCTTGCAGCCCCAAATACAATAAACCCTGTTTCTTGTAGCGTGGATACTTCATCTTACCCAGGGGTTTAATATCAGTAGTGCTAACAGCCATTTTGTAGTCTTAACGTTTTTGCCTCTTTTTCTCTTCTTGTGTCCTGAGTTGGGTTGTGAAGCCTCTGCAATCATCTCAACATCGCTGCTGAATTGTTTCAGCCTGAAAGTAAAATTGACTATGTGACTCCTGTCCATTATGCACTGCATTCAGTGCAGTGACCCAAGCCCAGGTGTGAATGTTTTTAGTCTGGCTAAAAGTACATCATCCTAAAAAATAAAAATAATGAATTTCTATACCCCAGCAGCAGAGTCAGGAGAGTCTAGAGTTAATGCTGTGAGTTGCTCTGTGTGTGCTACGCCAGCTGGGGGTGCACATACGCTTTGGAGCCCTTTTAAGGGCTTAAATAAAGCAGGCTCTGTCCCATATTGAGCAGCACTCTCCTGTCAAGTCTCCATTATTTTTCTTTCGATGATTTCATGAGTAAAAATCTTCACATTATGAAGCTTCATGAAAAAGAGAATCAAACAGAGGTCACTACAGATGGATGTTAATATTTACAAAGTAAATTTAAGCTGATCAGTGAAAACAATGGAAATATTTTGCTTTGAACATTTTTAATTCAAGAGGATTAAATCGTTTTGATTGCATTGTCTGAAAGCCAAAATGTTATAATCAGTCAAACCTCTACTGGTGAAGTGGTGAAGTGATGTAAAATACGATTAGTTGTTACAAAAAATTAAATTTTTAAACAAAAATGTCAATAGTTCATTCTTTCATAAATATGGCAAAAAGCTAATAGCAGAAACTTTTTGTAGGTGTTGGTGTTTTGCATCATTGGACTTGCTGAAAAATTTGCCCACTCTTCCTTGCAAGAGTGAAGTCCAGATGTTTAAGGGTTTTCTTGCATATACTGCCTTTTTCAAATGCATCACAACACTAGAGAGTTAAAAAAAACTTCCTTTTGACCCTTTTTAGCCTTGACAAATTTGTTAGTGTGCTAAGGATATTTTTTATGTTGAAAGGTCTGTCTTCAGTTTAACTTCACCTAAATGGCCTAACATTATTTTTAAACACTTGATATAATGCAGAATTCAAAGGTGAATCACTGACAATAACCTGGTAAGTCGCTGAGCCAGCAAGACAACCCCAATCCACATGCTCACCATCATGCTTCACAGCTGGTTTGGCGTTCTTCTCTTGAAGATCTGTCTTTAGTAAACACCACAAATGTACGGTTATTGTGGCCCAACATGTCTACAGTGGCAAGTGTTTGCCCCCTTCCTGATTTCTTTTTTTTTCTGTCTTTGTCACACTTAAATGTTACAGATCATCAAACAAATTTAAATATTTGTCAAAGACAATAAAACTTAACATAAAATGCATTTTAGGTGAAGGGTTTTATTTAAAAAAAAATAAAAAAAATCGACATGGCCCTGTGCTCCCTAATCATAATACCTGGTTGGGCCACCCTTAGCAACAACAAATGCAATCAAGCATTTGCCATAACTTGCAATGAGTCTTTGTGCTGTGGAGGAATTTGGCCCACCCATCCTTGCAGAGTTGTTGTAGTTCAGTCACATTGGAGGGTTTTCGAGCATGAACCACCTTTTAAGGTCATGTCACAGCATCTCAATAGGATTCAGGTCAGGACTTTGACTAGGCCTCTCTAAAGTCTACATTTTGTTTACCTTTAGCCAATCAGAAGTGGACTTGCTGGTGTGTTCTGGATCATCTTACTGCTGCAGAACCAAAGTTTGTTTCAGCTTGTTCAGCATGAACAGATGGTTGAACATTCTCACTGTATTTGGTAGACAGTAGAATTCTGGTCCTTTTATCACAAGTCTTCCAGGTCCCGAAGCAGCAAAACAGCCCCAGACCATCACTCTACCACCACCATGTTTTACTGTTAGTATGATGCTCTTTTAGTGAAATGTGGTGTTACTTCTACGCCAGATGTAATGGGACACACACCTTCCAAAAATGTCAACATTTGTTTTTTGTATATAATGGAGTCATGAACACTGAAGCAAGTGAGTCCTGAAGTTCTTTGGATGTTGTTGTGGGTCTTTTGTGATCTATTGGATGAGTCGCCGCTGCGCTCTTGGGGTAATTTTGGTCGGCTGGCCACTCCTGGGAAAATTCACCACTGTTTCACCATTTGTGGATAATGGCTTTCACTGTGATTTGCTGGAGTCCCACAGCTTTAGAAATGGCTTTATAACCTTTTCCAGACCAATAGATCTCAATTACTTTCTTTCATTTGTTCCTGAATTTTTTTTGGATCACAGCATGATGTATAGCTTTTGAGGATTTGTCAGACAGGTCTTATTTAAGTGATTTCTTGATTGAGAACAGGTGTGGCAGTAACTGCACCTGGGTGTGGCTGTAGATATTGAACTCATGAACCACTGTCAAGTTATGTTTTAATGGGGGGGTGCAATCACTTTGTCATACAGGGCCATGTTTCTGTTTAAATAATAACATCTTTCACTTACAAACACATTTTGTGCCTTTGACTAATGTTTAAATTTGTTTGATGATCAAGCGTGTGACAAACATGGAAAAAAAATAAAAAAATTAGGACGGATGCAAACACTTTTTCACACCACTGTATATACACTATTCCAAAAGGCCTAGTCTTTGCCTATATGTTCTGTAGCAAACTGTAATCTTTTTTTTTTCTAGCAGTTGCTTGAAAATCCTGTGATTATTAATAATTGCATAATGAAAATGACTGCATAATGTAAATTTTATCCATAAGAACCTTTACCTGTCAGCACTGTATTAGAGATCATTCCATTTTTAATGTTTTTATATGACTGCACATGCCCATTGGCTTCTATTATAACTGAACATTTCAGTATTTCTTTTAAGCAATCAGTTTTCAGGAATGTATTTGCACATCTTAGCTGAAACCTAAATAAGGTCGTCTTCCTGCCACATGGTTTCATGATTTAGACCATATGGGGGAAAAGGCAGCATTAAATGCACAATATAATGAACTGAACAGATTTTTTGATACTTATAAATAGGACATTTTTAGCACCACCGTCCAAATGTTGGTACTCCTGTTACAAACCTAATAACTTCGCAGATTCTATAGTTTTTATCAATACTTTTTAAATACCAATTTGTGGTAAATAAATCTATAGAATGGTATGAAATGACAAGATTATTGGAATACAATATCCTAGCATTACCATATATTCAATTCAATTAATTTTGTTTTTAATATTCTGTCAATTTTTGTTTGTATGTTTGTTTGTTTTTTTGTCAAGGTTACAGTTAGCATTTCAAGTTTCCCATTTCAGTATCTTGACTCAGCACTGGTCAGTCAGTAATATGAATGTTATTTATAGACATGCAATGAAACAATTGAGGCTAGTTAATTTTGTCACTTAATATGCTAAAGGTTCACTGTAATATAGTAGATTAAAGGTTTATTCATCAGTTTAGAGAAGGGGTCTCCAAAATCGGCCCTGGGGGGGTCGGTGTCCTGCACAGTTCAGCAGTTCCCCTCCTCAAACACTCTCATTAAACCTGACAAATAACAATTGAGTTGATCCAGGTGTGCGAGATCAGGGAAATTACCAAACTGTACTGGACATCGTCCACCCAGGACCAGATCTGGACACCCCTGATTTAGAGTATGCTTGTCCAGGGACAAAGTATGCTAGAACACCTACACTCCAACAGGAATGCAACTGCAAGTCCGAATAGACAATATTATATTCATTGGTCAATGCTGAGAATGTATTTTTTTTTAAAACTCTGCTGTATTAGTTTGTGAGATTATATATAAGATTTGCATGAAGATTCCTGCCTTATTTTTTTTTTTATTCAAAGCTAGTCATTGAAGAATGAAAGCTAACAACATTAGACCTTTTGGTCAGAAGGTCACTGGTTCAAATCCCAGACCAGTAAACGTACCACTGAGGTACTCTCGAGCAAGGTACCTTTCCCAAGCAATGCAAGGATGGGTCAAATGCAGAGGTTGCCTTTTGTTGTGGTGTTGTGTGTTCACAATGACAAATAAAAAACAGTGCCAGCAAGACAATGAATCACAATAACATCCAATGAGTTGATAATTACACTTGATAAATATTACTATTCAAAATAACTTGAAAACAGATACTATTTCTTCATTTATTTAGTCATTTTAGTAATGCTCAAGGGCTATTCATTCACCCAAGTCATAAGCACTTGGGCAACCTTGTGTCCTTAGGCCTCCCAGGGCCCATGGCAATCAAGAGTTCTCATGGTACTGGCTCAGTTAGTAATCCTTGCTTATGCTTGTCATAAGTAATTGCTCAAAGGCCTCTAAAAGTCCAATTGACTCTCATGTTGCTTGGCTGCTTTCTCAATTTTCACTTGCGCTTTCTTTTTCTCTTGAAAGCTAGCACTGTTATTTTATTATTTTTTATTTTTCTGATTTCAGTCACTTGCTTTTGTAGTTTTGATCCGAGCCAGCTGCCTAACTGGGCAATACATTTGAATAAGTAAAAATCTCATAGGTATCCCAACAACCTACACCACAGTTTGCAACTCAGTTTGTGTTATTATCAGTGCTGTTGCCATTCCTGCCTAGGTTTAGCAAGAAACATTTGCCTTTAATATAATATTATATAATATAATTTTTTTTACTGTTTTTGCAATATTATTGAGGTTGAGAGGTTTTTATTGTGAAAAAAAAAAAACATTTTAGAAAGACTCAATGTTAAAAGAATGTTTTCTTGGTGGGGAGTGTTCTAAAAATTGTACTAAAATTTAATGAGAAGCAGTTGGGTCCTCTGCATGGCAGAGACTGTGACTGTCTCTAATTTCACACTTTTCCATAGATCAGTAAGAAGCCTGATGGGCCTATCCAATGAAACAATGAAACTTCTGTGATCTGTCTGCATTATATATTTTTATAGGACTGGGAACAAGATTGACATCATTTTCATTCACATTCATTTGAAGACCTTGAAGTATTACTTCTCCAAAGCTTACATCGGTTCACAAAAACACCTTGAGAATTGGAGTAAACATACATGATAATTAGCATAATACTTCTGTAATTTTAGAACCTCATAAATATTTATTTTTTCCTTACTGTGACAATGCACAGGTTTATTTATATAGTGCTTTTTACAACTGACATTGTCAATAAGCTGCTTTATAAAATTGCTCTAATGAGCAAGCCAAGGCAATGGAAGCGATATTTCCTCAAGGTATCGTGATATGATGTTTTTGCCATATTGCCCAGCTCTACTTTAAACACATTGCCTCATAGGAATCATTGGGAATTGTTTTCTTTGCTGGCCAGCCATATTATTTTTTTTCCTTTCTTTTTAGTGTGTGTTGGCCCATCAGGGTCCACTGAACGCCAGCTCTCCATTCGCTGATCTCCCAGTAGACCTTGTCTCTACAGAAACAGGAAATAGTAATAGTATTGCAGTAGTCTTCCAAATGCCTCTATCTGCAGCCCTCGAAGAAGGAGCAATAATCGACAACATGTGCAATAATACATATGTGGAATGTTTTTTTTTAATATATAATATTTCACACCATGTAGCATTTGATAGTTCTGGTCAAGATTGGTATGATTATGTTGGACTGAACAGTAGAAGCAAAAACACATTTGTTTTTGCATTGACGTTTTTTCCTTAAAACTAGATGACAGATGTTTTCCTGAACTGGTCTTAAAATGACTATAGTGTATATTTTGACCATTTTGAATATCCATTGCAATTCAGAATCAGAACTGTGCAGAATACTTTGAAAGTTTGGCTGAACACCCTGTGCTAAATGATTCAATATTGTATATTTATATACCTGGATATATGTGGGAAAATCTTTGCTGTTTGATTTTTTGTTTTCTATTTTTTCCTACTTGCTTCTTATTGCCATTTTTATCAGTAACTCTTTTAATATTTTTTTAAATAAGAATTCCATTTGAACTAATTTGTACTTCTTGGCTTTTTTTAGTTGTAATAAGCATATAAAAAATATAAAATCCAAGTCTGTAGCTTGTTAGCTTGCCACACCCACTGCAGAGGAGATCACCCTTCACAACAGCCAAGTAACAGATAAATAATACTGATTTATCAGAAGTTCACTTCCCAATGATTCAGCAGCCATCCATGGCTAAGAGAGCACAAGTGCCTTTGCTCTCTCTGGGTGGGTAGGACGTCTCTCTCCCCCAATCCCCTACTTCTCCTATATTTGTGCAGCACATGTTTGTATTGGTCTATTTATCCACATGTCTATATGAGTCTGGTTTGTGTAAAGTCAGAGAATCTGCCAATGACACCCTGTGGAAGCTGCAGATCTTTCATTTCTCACAGTGGAGTGAAACCACAAGAAAACACCCTTTTCTTGACGTCATTGAAAAGTGTGGTCAGCTATTCTCTTGTGTCTTTTTTCTGCCCATCTGGCCTATTCTTCCACTTGTGTCTTTTTCATTGTAATTGGGGAAGCAGCTGGGCCCTTTCCACCACCCCCTTCCAATTTCTTTTATTTCTTTTGTCTTTCGCTCTGTGACTTTTTTCATCTGTTGTTTTTAATAATATAGCCCAACCATGAGATCATGTTTTTTTCATGTTTTTAATGTTTACTTTTTGTGTTCACTTCCATCTGTTCAAGATATTAGAATGTAAGCTATTAAGAGTTGTGGGGAAAAAAACTGAAAACAAATTAGAAGCTCTACTCTGCTGTTACCCTTCATTCAAAAGTCAAACTACAATATTACTTCTAAATCTTCATAGACTGACATCACAGTGTACAATTATAACAAGCTTTTGCAAAATGTGGTAAACAGTGTCTGATTTAGAGTTCCACAAAGAGAATGTGTATTGCCATGAATTTGGACAAATGCATTTGTGTTGTGTTATGTTGGTAAAATACTTTTATTTTGAATTAAGAGTAGCTTTGCATGGTATCAAAATTGATTTTCATTTCTTGTTTCTCTTTGGAAAGTAGTTGAAAAAGTTAGCACATGCATGTTCAAGTTTAATCCATATGCATCCAAGTTGAAACATTCAAGAAATAATGCCCTAAGTGGGTTCATTTTGTTGTTATGTCTAATTAGTGTAATATACACGATTTGCAAAGTAGCACATTGTACATGTGATAAACAGTGTTTATATACAAAGCATTGTGTACAAACAAGGAACAATATAATTCAGTTTATGTATTTCATGTTTATTTCAACTTTTACCCCTGTGCATAATGAAGAGACATCAGTAAAAGATCCACTTACCAATTCATTATACCTCTGTTGTTATTGTGCAGAGTTTATCTGGATGTTTAGTTGGGATTGCTTCCGCAAGAACATTACAGAATGGTTACTACATACATTGGGCCCTAACACCCTGCTGCCTTCTTAGTCCAGCCCAACACAGCTCGCCTCCAGTGAGATAACCGGACCTTAGGGTGCCCCCGTCTCTCACCCATTTTTCCAATTTTTCCTGCTCCTCGACTAATGGTGTTTATCACGTTGAGGCAGTTTAGCCCAGTTCTGGGCCTGCCCAGCCCTCATCCACCTAGCTCCTCGGTACTTTACATTTTTCCTGCCTCAGGGTTGGGAAGAAGCAGAGGCTAAAGGACAAGGCCTCCCTGGGGTCTTCAGGGTCAGGGAGTATGGCCTCTCCACTGCCATTACCACCAATATAGCCACTGCACAACACTCCAGATGATTCTGTTGGCACTGCTGCACTGTCCTCCAGAGAGTTACACATCTGATGCATCAAAACTGTGCATAGACTCTCCCTTGGTTGCCAGTCCATGTATCAGGTCAAGTCAAGTAAACTGATGTTGTCAGAAACCAGCTTTAGAGAATTCGGGTCTGACCATCTAATGAGCAAGCTATGAGTGACAGAGGCAAGGAAAAATGCTCTCAGCTAGCTGAAGAAAGGGGAACCCATCCTCCTCCGGTCAACACCATATAACAAAAAAGGAAAAGGAAACAGTCTCAGTTCTATTGGTGGCACCTAGAAACCAATAGGTTGGAATAACAGATCCAGCATATGAAGCATAACGTCCACAGAGATGTTCAGTGGTAGCTGTACTAATCTGGCAGCAGTGAGTAGGATGTCATCCAGTCATGGCAGACAAGATGGATAGCAGCTCCTAGTGGACAGGTGCCTGCCGATGGAGTAAGTGAATCATAGGGCTGTGTATGTGGGTACCAGCAGGAAAATGTCAACCAGAATTAGATGGCTGAATGGGACAGGATCACTTGCATCTCAGAAATAGCATGTGACTGGATAGAAAGAGAGAGAGAGAGAGAAATAATGAGATAGAAGAAGGGTTAGGGAAAAAGAGACAGAGAAAGGGAGAAGTAGATTGTTGTAGGGAAGCAGTAACTCTGGCAAGACTAGCTATGGCAGTATAACTAAAGGGAAGACCCAGAAGATTGCAAAGACATAAGGGCATTCTGTGGCATAAAGCAGTTAGCTACTCGACCGTCAACAAGCTTGAGTGATCCCTCCAGATGTATCCCTTGTGTAAATTTAATTACACTAACAAAAGGTTTGACTAAACAACTATGTTTATAGCCTAGACTTAAATATTTAGACTGTGCCTAAGTCCCGAAGGTTGTTCCATAACTGTGGGACTTTATTTCCTTTCTCTTGTTTTTCAATACAAGGTACCAGCAAAGTACCACCTTTTGATCTATGTAGGCAAATCACAAATGACTAAGAGTTCACTCAGAAACTTAAATAATGACGAGTATTTTTAATGTTGCTTTTTACTGTGCAAATAGGAACTGTTAAAGAGCAAATGTATGTACTCCTTATAACAAATATTTTTGGGTAACTGAAGCATTATTTAACAAAAATGCTAATATAGTACCTGTAGCTGCAAGTAAAATAAATGTATTATTAACATGGATTTTCTTTGTGCAAATATGGATTGTTGCAGAAAAATGCTGTAATTCCTCATAATAAATACTCTCAGGTAACTATAATGTTTCAGTTGTATACACCACCCTCACCAATCTGGTAAAGGAGGAGACATTGTGGTTATTTATAACAACAATCTCAGCATCAAACAAAAATCTGAGCATTCAAAGTTCGTCATACAAACAAAATTCATGTAACAGAAAAAAATAAAGTTATGCATTAATTTTCCCCAATTATAATTTATAGAACAGCAGGTCCTTAATCTGAATACCTTTGTGAAAGATGACTTTGCAGAATTTGTTTCTAACGTAGTTCTTGCATGAGACAAAGCTTTAATTATTGGAGATTTTAAAATTAATTTTGATAACCCTAATGTTCTGAGAACAGCATTTATGTCCATTCTGGACGCATTATGGGTTAAACAGAGGATCATAGTACCCACCCAGCCTTGTGATCTAGAAGCTACAGTATCTAACAAAAGTGAGTACACCCCTCATATTTTTGTAAATATTTTATTATATCTTTTAATAGGTCAAAAGATACGACAATTTCATACAATTTAAAGTTTGTGTACAGGGTGTATAACAGTGTAAATTTGATGTCCCCTCAAAATAACTCAACACACAGCCATTAATGTAAACGCTGGCAACAAAAGTGAGTACACCCCTAAGTGAAAATGTCCAAATTGTGCCCAAGGTGTGGCCACCATTATTTTCCAGCACTGCCTTAAATCTCTTGAACATGGAGTTCACTAGTGCTTCACAAGTTTCCACTGGAATCTTCTTTCACTTCTCCATAGCATTACAGAGCTGGTGGATGTTAGATACCTCCTCCACCTTCCATTTGAGGATGCCCAACAGATGCTCAATAGGGTATAAGTCTGGGGACATGCTTAGCCTGTCCAGCACAGTCCCAAAAATGTGAGTTTGGGGTCATTATTATGTTGGAATACTGCCTTATGACCCAGTTTCCAAAGGGAGAGGCTCATGCTCTGCTTTAGTATGTCACAGTACATGTTCCCTCAATAAACTGTAGCTCCCCAAACCATGACATTCCCACCACCATGCTTGATTGTTTATCTTGGTCTCATCAGACCACAAGACATGGTTCCAGTAACTCATGCCCTTTGTCTGCTTGTCTTCAGCAAACTGTTTGTGGCTTTCTTGTGCATAATTTTAAAAAGAGGCTTCTTTCTGGGACAACAGCCATGCAGTGACAATATGATGCAATGTGCAGCGTATGGTATGAGCACTGACAGGCTGATCCTTCACCCCTACAATGTCTGCAGTAATGCTGGCAGAACTCATACATCTATTTTCAAAAGACATCCTCTGAATATGATGCTGAGCACATGCACTCAGCTACTTTGGTTGACCATGGTGAGGCCTGTTCTAAGTAGAACCTGTCCTGTTAAACCACTGTATGGTCTTGGCCACTGTGCTGCAACTCAGTTTCAGGGTGTTGGCCATAGAGCAAAAATTCTTTTTTTCAGATCCTCAGAGAGTTCTTTGCCACAAGTTGCTATGTCGAACTTCCAGTGACCAGTAAGAGAGAGTACACAAAATTTAACACACATGCTCCCCATTCAGATGTGAGACTTTGTAACACTAACAAGTCACATGAGACTGGGTATGGAAAATGGCTAAATGGGCACAATTGTACATGGACTACTTTGCATCATATCAAAGTTTCATATCTTCAGTGTTGTCCAATTAAAATAAATAAATAAATAAATGTACAAAAATGTGAAATGTGAAAATGCATGTCGACACAGGACTCAACATCCAATACAAAGAAGAATTTGCATGTAAGACCTACTGCTGAATAAGCATAGCATGTGGGCAATATTTGCTAGTTCGCTAATCAGACCAAATAAATTAAAGCACTGGTGATCTAGCTGCATGTTTGCTTTTACTGGCTGTGGTCCAGAGATACCAGCAACAGAGATCAAGCTTGTAATGTCCACTGACAAACCCTGTGTACAAGGGGTACCAGCTATTGACTGCATGTTTGGTATATAGTTAAATAAAAAGTAATGGAAAATAATCATTTACTTTACTTTAATATTACTTCTTAAAAGTAACAATCCCAGCCCTGCTTGCTCCACATTCAGATAATTTTATATTGATTAGTTTACTAAAACAATTAATTTTTGTATTTCTATATATTTGTATCAATACAGTGAAAGGTACGTATCAAGGAAGGTGCCAGGACCCGTTAAAAAGAAAGCTCTCTAGCCAGAGAAGAAAGATTCATGGGACTGCCTAGAGAGCTCTGCAGGGACCAGACGTTCAATTCTAGGAGGTTTTGTTTTATGTTTGGCAGGTCATGGCAAAATAAAACGTGTTCATGGACTTGCCTGAGCTGTGTCAGGCTATTATGATATGTGTGTGTTTGCATAAATACTACTCACAATAAGTTAGGGATATTGTAAGAGACTTAGTGGATGTCATACATACAGTGTTTGTTTCACTTTAGACATTTTTAGGATAGGGAGGCAATTGTATTTGGGTGATACACACCTAATTTTGTGTTTTCCATCTAATGGTCTCATTGTGTACAGGTGCCTTATATTGGGGCCAATACCAAAAGACAACATTTCTCAATGTGGCATCAATTTCAACATTCTGTGGCTATAAAAAGCTGCTATTGTCAGTAAGTCATTCCAAGTTCATCATTCAAACAGCCATGAACACACAACGTCACTTATTGGACGAGCAGTGTCATCTGGCCACGGAGCACCTTCAGGTTGGTGGCAGACAGTCATATGTTGCTCAGCAGACTTGCTTCAAGACACAGAACTACTGGCAGATTTCAGGACACCCAGAAGTGAAGCCCCACGAGTGACAGACCGCAACTATGACCAGTACCTAAGGACCTATACACTCAGACATCGTTATGTTACTGCCACACAGCTGCAGGCCTGTTTACGAAATGCGAAGGGGTACTAGGGTTTCCAGACAAACCATTCACAACCGACTCCACCGCTTTGGCTTGAATACCAGACGACCGTTGCAGGTGACTCCACTGACACCAAGACACCGCTGTGAAAGTTTGCAGTGGGCACAAGACTACAGTATGTGACCTGGACAATGCAGCAGTGGTCTACTGTCCTGTTCACTGATGAGTGTCGGGTCACCTTGCACAGAAATGATGGTCGTCAGCAATGCTGGAGAAGGCGATGTGAGCGATACGCTGAGGTCGACATGGACCCCAGGGTTTGCTTTGGTGGAGGAGGTGCAACAGTCTGGGCAGGCATCACCAGTCAGCACAAAACAAATTTGGTTATTGTACATGGCTCAGTAACTGCACGTTCTTATCTCAGAGACGTCATAGAACCCATCATCATCCCCCAATTCCACCAGCACACCCCCAACTTTCTGTTCATGGATGATAATGCTCCACCACATCGTGGCAGAATTGTCACAGCTTGACTTCAGGAAGTTGGAGAGCCTCATATGGTTTGACCATCAATGTCCCCTGACCTGAACCCCATAGAGCACGTCTGGGACCAGTTGAAGCAGAGACTGAATGATCATATCCCACCCCCATGTGACCTGGCAGAACTGCGTGTAGCACTTGTGGAAGAGTGGAATGCATTGACTCAGAACAACATCATGAGGCTACTGAGGAGCATGAGACGTCACTGTCAAACTGTCATTGCGGCAAATGGTGGAAACACCATCTACTGACATTGTCCATTTTTGTTATTTTGGGCTATTCCTGTTATTGTCTAAATTTTGGGGGTTAATAAATAATAAACTAATGAAAATGGTGTTTCTTCTCAAACATTATTAATAATATCAAAGGGAACTTTCACTTATTTCATTAAAATTCAGAGAAAATAGGAAAAACACAATATTACAATATAACAATATTCCCAACTTATTGTGAGTAGTGTACACACACAGACATACACACACGCATAGTCTTATGCAAAAGTTTGGGCACCCCTTGATAAATAACAGCAATATTTTCAGCAAATATTGATGCAAAGTTAGTTTTTATGCCATAAATTGAACAAAAATAAACTCATTGTTATGGCACTCTGCAAAGGTCAGGGAACCTCATATAATCAGTTACTTAGTAACACCTGCTCTTGCAGGTGAAGCTCTTTATAGCAGCTAAAAGTCTTTCATTTCTTGTACGTAAGATTTTCTCCCATTCATCCTTGCAAAATGCTTCTAGTTCTAGTATAGTTACTGAAAAAAATACCAAAATCTGTTATTTATCAAGAGGTGCCCAGAAAATCACATTATCTAAAGTATATCAAATGATTTGCAATTCATTGAGTGAAATAAGTGTTTGATCCCCTGGCAAAACCCTTGTTGGCAAGCACAGAGGTCAGGCTTTTCTTGTAGATGATGGCCAGGTTTGTGCACATCGCAGAAAGAATTTAGGTCTACTCCTATTTGTAGATCAGCTCTAAATCATCAAGGTTTCGGGGCTGACAGTAGGGATGGTGTTCTTGAGGTCATATTCAGCATTTGCCTTCCT
>JBBIGC010000041.1:12593558-12607583 GCA_037576955.1 Lepidarchus adonis
TAACAGAAAATATTATCTTTTTATGTCTTTTTTTTGAACATCCATAGAAAAGTATGTGAAATCTTAGAATTAATAAACGGTTGAACACCCCATGGCAGTAATAACCTCAACCAGGTGCTTCCTGTAGCTGTGGATCAGACCTGCACATTGTTTAAGAGGAACCGTAGTCCATTCTTGTTGGCTTCAGTTGTGGACTTTCTACAGTGTTTGAGGTCATTGTCTTGTATCACCCAACTTCTAAACAGTTTCAGCTGACGTACAGACATTTTCACATTATCCTGAAGAATTATTTGATACACTTAGAAATGTATCTTCCCGTCAATGACTGCAAGCAGGCCAGGCACTGATGCAGCAAAGCAGGCCCAAAAATTTTTCCTCCACCATACTATACGATTGGTGTGATGTTTTTATGGTGATATGTAGTGCCCTTTTTATGCCAGATGCTGTGCTGGGTGTTCTTCCCAAATAGTTTTAGTTTCAGTTCGCCAATTTTGCCAATACAGCTGTGAAGTGTCAATGTGTTCTTTTTTGCAAAATTTCAGGTGTTCAGCAATGTACTTTAGTAAGCAGCAGCTTCTTTGTTATGTCCTGCCATAGGCACCCTGCTTATTCAATGTTTAACGTACTGTGGACTCATGAACACCAAGGTTTGCCAGTTCTAATGATGCCATAAAATCTTTGACTTTCACTCAGGGTTGTTCTTTTACCTCATTGATGCATTTTCTTTGTGTTCTTGGGGTCATTTTGACTGGGCACCCACTTCTTGGTAGAGCAGCCACAGTCCAGAAGTATCTTCATTTGCAGATTGGAAACTGGTCTTTGAAATCACTTTGTAACCCTCTCCATGCCTTTTGGCAAGGCATGGCTCGCATAAGCCTATTCCTCTTGTGTAGAGAAAATTCAAAATGTGTTTATCACTCAAAGTAGTTCTGGTCCACACCTTCAAACGTATTTTCTTAACAAGCCTCCAGGTATGCTAACACCTGCCACCAGTTAGCTTTTTTGAGGTCATTAACTCAAGGGTTCCACCTTCAATATGAGTTTTTATGGTTATTTTCAATAAAGACATGAAAGATTCAATTTTTTTGTGATTTTATTTTAGGCACATCCCCTTGATTTTGATCAGTTCACATCGGTTTTATGACAAATTAATGCAGAAAAACATGAAATTCTGAAAGGTTCACTTGCTTTTTCTTGCCTCTTTATCTCACAAGCATGAACACAGATTCCAGTCAAGTCAAGTTAAATTTATTTATGCATCACTTTTTACAACTGACGTTGTCACAAAGCAGCTTTACAGAGTTTATAGAATCTGGGTTCGAGCCCCCAATCAGTAAGCCAAAGGCGACAGACGCAACTGTCGATGGTTTCCTGATCCATGGGATAGCAATAGACATCAGGTAGAGATAACCAGGCCACCAGTACAGATAGCATTATTAAAACTGGTAGATCACATATACAGAAGGACAGAGAGGAGTATAGCACAGAATGTGAAAGCACTATAACCAAAAAGTATCACAAAAGACTCAAGGCTATCATGAAAGCAAAAGGTTGTTTAACAAAAATTTGAAATTGTGATCCTTTATGTCTTGTTTTTTTACATTGGAGTTATGTCTTGTTTTTTGATTTTGTGTAATTTCTCTGATCTGTAGCTGGTATATATTTTAGTTGGATGTTATAAGTTGCATTGTGTAAGTAAAGCTAGTAAGAAATATGTTTGTGTGTTTTTATTTAAGATTGTAAAGCAAAAAATGGTACTGTATATGTATGTTATCTATATATAATAATTGTATGTGTATATAACAAAAATCAACATCATTACATTCTTTACACAGCACCAAACAAGTTTCTTTAGACAGAAGGTGAAGTGCATCCAATAGGGAAAGAGCTAAGGAACATTCCTATTGGACAATTTTCAGCTTTGGGTCTAAGTTATCTGGCTAACAGAGAATGTCTGCTTGCACTCAGCAACATAGAAAAAATGTACCTCTCGTTTTGCTGATTTTTTTCTATGCTATGCTAATTAACTAGTTTATACTGTGCAAAAGTAGTTGGCTAACTAGGGTTTAATATTTTTACTGCCTAATTAATGTAGCATAGCATGCAAAAACTAAGCACTCTCTCAGGAGAAATTCATGAGGACATTAGCTCACCTTTTCCTGAGTTGGCTTGCCCACATCCACACAAAATTATACACCCATGGTTTACGCTAGTATCCAAGTAACTGTTTATCATATTTTCCCCTCTGTTGTCCAAGCAGACACCCACTGGTCAGGGTTTTCCCTCCCTTATGAGTCTGGAAACACATGAAGGAGTAATCTATCCCTATGGGCAGGGATGTTTGAGCAAACTACTATTTCCTTCTCTCTCTCTTACTCGCTCTTTCTCTCACATGTTCCCTATCTTTTCTCCGTGCTTCACCCTCACATGGACACCCAGTAGCAAAGTCCATCCAAAGCATTGTCACTGAAGCCACATGGTCAAGTCTGCATACTGAGAGAGCGAGAGAGAGAGAGTGAGAGAGAGAGCTCACAGAACAGAGGTTGTAATTAAAGGGAGGGGAGCAGAAAAAAGAACAAAAGGAAAAAGAACAAAAGGAATAATAGAATAGAAAGGGAGGAGAGAGTGTGTTTGCAGAAATCACCAGGGAACATTGCCATAAAGTGACACGCTGCACCTTATGGGCCTGCACTCATTCACCCGGGAAAACCTAGCAGTGAGGTGGCTGAACCAAGGCAAAGCCAAAATATCAGAAATGAGCAAAAACGCCTCTCTGCTTAAAGAGCAAATGTGCTCAGATAATTTGGTGCAAACAATATTTTATTTATTGCAGAATATGTATATTTAATGGCTTGATGGATTAAATGCAGAAGTCACATTTCATTGTGATGCTCTTTTTCATGGGGTGTGCTCACAGTGACAAATAGTTACTGTACATTTATATATATTTTTGCTTGGCCCTTGACTTATAAAACTGTTTACACATCAGTAAATAACAAATGTAATGCCTACTGTACAACCTAAATCATGAACTTAGTATGTCATAATAATAGCTAATAGGATCATTTACATCTATCCCAAGCTTTCCTTCTTATACTTGTATGCTATAAAGGGAAAATCTGCATTTGGTTAGACATAAACGATCACTGGCAATTTCAAACAACCTTTTGTTTTCATGACAGCCTTGAATCTGTTGGGATACTTTTCTATCAGCTTTGCCCATCTAGATTGAGCATTATTTGCCCACGTTCGGACAAATTCGATGGTGAGCGTTGGTGAACTACGATCTTCAAATCTTTCCACAGATCTTAAATGGGATTTAGGGTCTGGGCTCTGACTGAGCAACACAAGGACATTCACAATTTGCCCATCTTTCTGGCAGAGGACAGCAGGATTTCTTTATGAATCTCACACTATTCTGCCACATCTATTTTTCCTTCTACCCTAAAAAAGCACCAGGCCCTGTGACAGAGAAATGTCCCCACAACAGGATGCTGACACCTCCATCTTTAGTGTAAATATGGTGTGTTGTGGATAATTATCTGTGTTGAATTTCTGCCAGGTGTACAGTTTGGTATTGAGGCCAAAGAGTTCGTCTGACCATTAGATTTTGTTCCACGTGAAATCTAAAAAAAATTGGTATTTTCCTACTGACCCTCTTAAACAAGCCAACATTGTGGATCACTTATGAAATTGTTGTGACATACACACAATGACCACTCTTTGCTATACAATCCTGTAACTCCTTTAGAGTGACCATTGGGCTCTTGGTAGTCTCTCTTACAAGATTCCTCCTTGCTCTTCCCGACAGTTTGAACAGACAGCCAAATCCAGGGAGGGCCCTAGTAGTAACAAACATTTGCCATTTCTTAATGATGTATTTTACTCCTTTGCTCCTTGGGATTTATGAAGCCTCTCAGATTTTCTTATGTCTGTCCAAAACTCTTTCCCTCAGATCTTTTGAAAGTGGTTTACCAACCATAGTCAGTTGCAACCCTTTTCTGAAACGGAAATGGTGGTTAATTACACCTGATGAATTTACAAATATTGTTTAGGAGACCCTTTATTAATCTTAGTATTTCTTGTTTTTTTTGTTTGTTTGTTTTTTAATTCTTCTGAACTGTAGCTGTGATATCTTTATTGGATATTACATATTGCATTGAGTAAAGCTGTACAATATTGGTTTGTGTATTTTAATTTTAGGCTGTAATGCAAATAAATACCCACACTATGTCTGTGTGTATGTTTATATATATAATTATTATTGAAGCTTGTAAATTGTGTCTGACCTACGTATCACTATACTCTGTGCAGTCTAAAATCAGCACAATGTGTCAGATAAGTGAACTCTATTTTATAGTAGAAGGTTAAAAAAAGAAAGCTGCCAAGAAAATCATTTATTTTCTGCCTAAAATTGTAAATTCGCACACGCACACACTCACACAGACATTTTCAAAGTGCCTCCAGCCCGCATCTCTCTCTGTCTCTTTTTTTCTGTCTCTCACTCTGTCTCTCTCTCTCTTCTCTAAGCCAGCAGCGAGGCCATGTTCATTCAGCACACATCACCAGATAATTTTTGTTTTAATAGAATCGCTTAAAACAATTAATTACTATCTGCTCTCGCTCCAACCTCACATCCCCCCCAACCCCCAACCGCTCTGTCCTCTCCATGTAGGGAGGAGGCACGAGCTGCAATAAAGCGTCGTTTATTGGGCGATTTTCTGAAGGCCTGTTGGTTATTAACATGTAAATTAAATCATCACAGCTGTTCCATTTTCAATCAAGCGGAGTCGGAGGGAAAGCGAGATCCGTGCATTGGACCTCAGAGCTCTGATTCTATACTGCTTACCTTCATTAGAGATTGGACGCCATCCTGCCCCCCACCTCCACCCCCACTACCCACTACCCACCCCCACCACCGCATGAACACACCCCTCCTCCTTTCTCCATCACAGCAACTCTCAGTCAACCTCGCTTATCTCACTTGTCTGGCAAATTTTACACCCACATTCAACTAATTTTGCTTGGTGTTTGTTCCAAAGCTCCTATAGTGTTTAAAGAAGCATGCACTGTCAGAGGAGTGGTGCTGGCTCTGCCTAAAAAAATGACTGCTTAGGTCCCCTAACATCCTTTTCCTGATATTACCAAACCATTATGTTGATTATATAGCAGCTATTGGCACATTGTTTTTCTGTTGCTTGCAATCCTCATAAACTAAATAGCAGGATACCAATTTGCACATATTTGCCCAATCTTGTTCTGTATATCTTACTACAAACACACATTTTCTCCAGACAGGAAAAAGTAGACACTCTTTCATCACATTTGGGTGCCGTTTCAGGCATTTGATTGCTCTCTGCTTCTGTCACTTTTTTCTCCTGATAAGGTTTCTAACAAAGTGATTTCACTAAATTGAAGGAAGCATCTCCCAGACTTTTATGCAGAATGAGCAGCACTGAAGGTCTTAACACTGAAATAAAGGAGCCAAAGTCTCTTCTAATCATTTTAATGCATGCTTGCATCTCGAATGCTGAAGTGGTGTTAAAAACATGCTTTTTTTTGCAGAACAGCAATCTTTCTCTGCAAATCCCTATGAGACTAAGCCATTTCCTGAGGGTCAATGACTGGCCATCACTGGGCGGATCTATTAGGGCTCAGGGAAGCGGAGGTAGCTCCAGAGTGCCCATAACTCATTGTGATTGTTGAAAATGTAGGAGAATCAAGTACTCTGCCAACGATCACATTTTTCCACACATGTATATGTGGCAAAAGCTCTGGGAATGGCTGATTTTATAAATTAACTGCATTTAAAAGTGAAGGGCTGGGAACATTCATGCCTTGATGAGATATCTGTAGGCTCTTTTAAAAAGGTTAACGTTTCCCAGCTGAATCCATTAATGGTTTCGATTTGACAATGGCTGGAGGAGAGATGGTGACGAAGACACTTAAGTTAAATTCCTGTCTCATAAATTGTACTTCTTCATTCATTATGGTATGGTTTCTACCATTGAGTGTCCACATTTTTCATGGCTAAAAGTAAAAGTAATGGGTGATTTTCTCCATATTTCTGCATTTTGCCCCAAGATTTGGTTATTTTTTTAATTGATTTTTCATCTACAGTATGGATTAAATATACACTGTGATACAGAAACTTTAGCAAGATTTCCATGTTTTCAACATCTGATGAAAAGTGCTTGTACTTTGAAGCTGCATTATGTATGAATTTACATCAAGTCCACTTTGTGCATGGTAAACTGAGCTGTATTGGCCTTATTTGCTTACTTCTCTGAGCTTAGGCAATAATAGCTATCACTAGCTAAGCTTACATTTATCTACTTTATTTAATTTTCAAACTTACAAATCTTTGGAGCCAGAAAAATAAAACCGCTGATTCCATTGGGCAGCAGTCCAGTACCAAAGGCTCCGGTTGTATGTTAACATTAGTAAGATCAGGACCTTGTAGCTCTAGTGTCTAGTGTCTTTCTAGCATCTTTGTAAACACTTGAAGCTGAAGCTGATTACAAATTCTTTGTTCTTCCTGGTTAAAATCACTAGATATAAAAGCATCAGAATGTAAACTACAATAATGTGTTTAGATCTCCACTGCAATTTTTGAATGATCACTTTGTACTGAATTCTCAAAAGTGATATTAAATTTGCTTGACTCTGCACACAAGTTTGTGTAAGGCCTGTGTAATGTCACCGGCATTCAGATCTTGCATAAATGAATGCGTTCTGAGCAACCCAGTGCTATATATATATTCAATATGTCATTACCTTGCACACTTCAGAGTGGTGCAAAAACACAGACATTGGTCTACAGAGATGTGGAAAAAAGTGAAGAATCAGATGAGTCAACATTCATTAAATTCTACATAAGTGGCCAAATATATGTACAACACACACTAGAAAAATGAATGTTTGACTCCTACAGTGGGGTGTTCTGGTGGCTTTGGTATGTCTCACATGGTTTGAGTTTGCTGCTTCCTTTAGAGGGAAGTCACTGGAAATCAATACAAAATAAATCTGACTTACCACTATCCAATTTGAATGGGATTGGTGTCTTACAGGGTGACAAAGCCCATATCCACAAGGCATGATGGGGTCACCAAATTGTTTAATGAGTATGAAAGTGGTGTGAATAACATGCTATGGCCTCAGCAACCATCAGATCTTAACACGTATGGGAAAATTTGGAGTATAGTTCCTAAAACATGCAGAAGTGCTTTGAAGCTGGTCTGCCAGATTGCTGCAGCCCGGTGCCTTACTATGACACTAATGTTGTTTTTTCCTTTCATCTGACACCTGCATGTGGCTTGGCTATGTCTACCCTTCCTATAAGTCCTCATAACTAACTCCTAGCAACACCCTTATTTCCAGACATACAACATAAAGCTGCTGTTTCCTTGGAGAGAAGTCTATAAATTCAAAACTGATAAAAAAGCTAATCACTAAGAACCTTATGGACAAAATACCATATGGTGAATGAAACAAAGAAGGACTCAGTTTTAAGCATATTCCTCAGGGATGTGGCTAAATGCAAATAATCCAGATAAAACTATTCAGAGAGTGGAGCTACTGGCTGGGCAGTGTGTGGAGGATGGTGTAGAGCCAGATTTTTCCACTAGCTTTGCACATAACACTACCAGGGTGAATAAAGACTTGGTTATTTGTAGAGCCCAGGTGAAATGCTAAAGGAAGCCCAGCTAAAAGACAAGCCATGGCCTCAACAAGAAACAGGTAGCATTATCTTGGGCATTATGGTAAAGTAAAAGATTGGGCCATAGCCCAATGGTTAGAGAAGTGGATTTGTGACCGAATGGTCCCAGGTTTGATTCTCGGAGCCAGACAGCAGGCTGAAGTGCCCTTGAGCAAAGTACCTAACCCCTTACTGCTCACTATGTACGTCGCTCTGGATAAGAGCGTCTGCCAAATGTTGTAAATGTAAATGTAAAAGAAGCTGGGGGAGGAATGTAGAAAAATTGTAATTCCATCAATGTTTAGGACAGATTAAAGAAACTTTAAGCAATAATCAGGGCTGGGAGGGGGAGGGGGAGGGGGAGCATGTTCTCCCAATTCTCATATCTAGGTGAATAGTGGCATTCAAATTTCCAAGGCTAACTGGAGCACATTGTCTACTTAATCTACACCAATTAATTTGTCATATTAGCATATATATTCAAATAAGGATTTAGAGGCTTATAAGCCCACTTTGATTACTGCCTTTTTAATCCAGTGGCTGATCTCTGTGGAAAAGGGGAGGTGATTTTCTATTTATAATTTAAAACACTCAAATGCTAATAGCTCCTAATAAGGATATGCAGATTGTGTTAATTAGTATATGAAATTACTGTGTGGGTTCTTCATTGCATTGGCCAAAACAGGCTTGCGGCACAAGTTTTTTGTTTTTCCTGGGAAAAAATAGCACTGCCTTTTGCCTCTTAATATACATCCTCTTACACTTAAAAAGCCTGTTAGCAACCATTTTCATAACTGTGATAATATGGCCTACTTTGTAGAAAATAAATAAGTAAAAACACCAAATACTAAGTAAATAAATAAACCTTAAATAAGTAGCCAGTGAAAAAGCTGCCGGATTGGCCACATATTTGAACAGGAATTTCTTCTCTGTATTCTTACAGAGCACTTATGATCTGCTGATCTGATGGTGGCTGTCCAACAGATGCAGGAAAGTGGAACTAAATGTTGTGAGGTTAATAAAATGAGCCTAAATGGAGAGCAAATATGCATGTAATAAACACAGTTGATACAGCTTCTAGACTAGTATAAATCACCATCTACACCAGCACTTATTTTTTTTACAACCTGTTGGTGGTGCTGTGGATCATTGTGTCCACAAAAGGACCTTTTGATCATATATTAAATAATTATTTTGCAAGTAAAATTATGTGTGTGACAGTGATTAAATCTTAATGTAATGTTTATATTTTTGTATTTATGTGTGCATTTATGTATATGTTTAAAAGTCTTATGAGAAAATTATATTTGAAAGCTTTTTTCCCCTCCAACAAAACATTAATATTAATATCATTTTAAATAACAGTAACACAGGAAACACTGACTTTATGTGTCAGTTGGTCAGCTTAACCATAAACAGACCTGCTGAGTATTACTTTTGGTTGCCATCAAATACCTCGTTTGACCCAGTTAGCCACTCTTTGCATAAAATCAGGTGTTGCTGGAGTTTCACACGTCCATGCAATGGCTGGAGGCATCAAAGGGAAATCTGGAACCAAACATGTGTTCTTCAAAACAGCTCACAAACGTATATAAAGTTAAAACACAGATCTTTACAAAGATTGCAAAATCTTTCAACTTCTTACAGCTTTCTGGTTGCTTTAATTTAATCCATCCAATCCACACATGCAAAGAAATCATACCATAGATGTCCATACATTATGTGTAATAAAACTGAATGAAACAGGAAAAATCTATTGAAGAAGCTTCAACAATGCTTCACGATTGCTTTTTGTTGTCTTCCCAAACAATCGATAGCTGAATATGTAGTGGGATGTTATTGCAGGCTTGTTCAAAACTGATCTATTGTCAGTGTGCAGGATGTACAGGACAACGCCACAAAGCAGAAAGCTTTCCTTTCTCAATTGAGCCTACTTGATCTCCACCAATGGGCTTTCACAGCAGTTTGGCGTAATGATACTGTCACTATGGTAAAGAGAGATAGGAAGCAGTGGTAATGGAACACACACACACACACACACACACACCACCTCTGAAAAAGTGTTATGGGCACTCCTACACACTCCATCTGTGCTGGCTGGTTTTGTGTGCGTCTGCATGTTGACTCTACACTTTGGCTGTGCTCCACTCCAACACCCAGAATAAGATATGTATGTAAACTCCAGTAATGAAAGAATATAACTGTAACAGCTGAGGCACATCAGTCTAGAAGAACTTTTGCACCAATAGCCCATATTTTTTTTTTTCTTTTTCTTTTTTTAAAGAATATACAAACAGAATATACATATAGAAATATGTTGTTGTAATGTGGGTCAAACAGTGGGACCATGTTAAACTGTATTACCCTGATAAAGGCTACATAACTACATAACATCCACATACCATTTGTGTCCTGACACATTTCTATCAGAGTTTTTTTTGCAACAGGAGCTCCTCTTTGGGATCCGACCAAAAGGCTAACCTTCAATCCCAACATGCATCAATGGACCTTGGCTTCCCAGATTTCCAGTTGTCTTTGCGTAGATCACCTTTTGTGCTGGACTACTCCACAAGACCTGCTGTTTTGGAGATGTTCTAGTCATCTAGCAATCACAATAAGGTCCTTGTCAAATTGTCTCTGCTCCTAGCACATCACTTTCAAGAACTGACTTTTCCCTTGCTGCTAAATATATCTCACCCTGACAGGTTCCTCTACAATCCTGAAGCTGGGTCTTGTGTCACTTTAAACCTCAGCACTCATGCTACAAAATGGGAAAATGCATGGCTCTGAGTATTGTGAGCAACAAGCAAATCTCATTTAAAATGGGGAAAGCAGTGCTTCACTACTGTTAATGGCATGAGCTTCATTGCTGATTTGACTTCATACAATGAGCTCAGAATGAGAACACCATTATGGCAGTGATTTCCAGTTGAAGGAGACATGTTCTTTGATTTTTCATAGTCAGAATTCGAATTACAAGCTCTATTTGAATTCAGGATTAATTCTATTTAATGCTTGATCTTCAGTCAAACACTTTTTACTGAGATGGCAACCCACCTTACCTGCTACAGGGATGTAACCCCTAGTAGTGATAGATGTTTTATTTTGTAAATAATTTCACATAGTATGTTTTCTTTCTCCTACAATATTTAACCCCTAATGATTTTCAATCCCTCCTCATATGTGTTCATCATAAACATTATGCCTTGGTAGGCACACACACAGGGATTAATGCAAATCTCAGTAGTTAAACCTGGATTTGGAATGGAACCCTGCCTCATGAGTAAAAACCCAGGCTGACTATTAAATGCTGTCCAACTGAAAGACACAACAAACAAATGTTAACACAGCAATAAATAAATAAATAAATACACAATTTTATTGTTTATACCTTCATCCTTTGTCATCTTTTTCAGAATTCCAGTAGGGGATATGCACATTCCTTTTTGAGGCGTCTTTAAACTTTTTCTCCCATCAATCAAGAATATAGATACGATAATGGTACAGTAATAACCCAAGATTTGTTAAGTGGCAGCTATTTATGTCACTTATTAGACATTTTATGGCTTAAATTGTGTATCAACAGTATTCTATTCATGTATTCTTTAAAATGTATGGGGAGAGAAAAATGGTATTAATACATAGCATGTGCTTGGCAAGTGTGTGTCAATACATATGTATGAATACAAAGTATTTTCCAGTTCATTGGACATCTTTAAAGATTACAGTGAAGTATATGTTTTGGTGTTTTAGATAAATTTGATGAGGTTGGAGAAACAGCTGGCCCAAACAACATCTTACAGGCTTTGAATAGTCAGTATTTCCAAATAACAACCTGAATACTTGTTCTTGAAAGATGATAATACTTACATTTCATAATAAACAATAATTTTAAGTGCATTCATTAATAATGCTCAAACTAACACAACAACAGCTGCTCATATATTGGTATGATAGCATACGGAGTTGTATCATTCTTGTTCAAGTATTACATTTATGAGTCCTGTACAGCATTTGTGACATATCTAGATGTGAATGTTGTACAAATCAACATTAAGTTTCATTTATCAGTATCAGATCTCATGTTTACAACTACACCTGACTTCTCTGTCGGGGATGCTGATGTTCCCTTCTTCCACTACTGTAAGAACTCGCTTTAACAAACACTTCTGAGGCTTATATTACACTTACATTATTGAGATTCATTAAACATAGAAACATTTGTCTTACATGGTTTCTTCACTCTCTTAGCTTCAACAGACACCTGAAAATGGGCGTAAGTGTTTAGCATTAACTGAAGAAGTCAGCTAGCCCAGCTATATTTTTATTGTTAATGTCTTCTACTAAAAAGTGTCTTGCCTAAGGACATTTATTGATTTTTGTGGCTTCCAAATACCAAAAAGAGAAATGAATATGTAGGCTAAGTGTTTGATCATTCCGATAACTGAGGTAGTTTATTCCTTATCCTAAGTTAAGTCAATCAGCCACAATATGCTGAGTATCTAAAATTTGCTTCCACCCCTGAGAATATGAATCATCATACACTTGCTTTAAATTGTGTTGAGCTGTTAATTAATTGCAAATAGAGTTGCTTTTGTGGTTTCTGACACTGCATGACATAAATGCCTATAAAATGGACCAATGTATAGACAAATACATTTCATCAATTATGGTGTACAGTGTCAGAAACCACCTAAACAAGTGTATTTGAGGAGAGGTAACAAAAGTATTGTTTGGTGGTGGAAGTGTGCAGTCTGCTCAGTGCTAATAATATAACATTACTTGCTTGAAATGTGTTGGGAATGTATTTAGCATGAAATGATGTTCATTTGATTTTATCGCTTTAATGATTTGTATTGTATCCGCTTCTATGACATATTCATACCCACCTTCAAACCCACACTGTGTCTGCTGCCCATTTAACCACACTCATCTTCATTCTCCCTTTCAATACCCTACCAGCATGCTGTCTCTTCAATCTCTTCGTCCATAACGAACCCACCATTTCTGATGTCACATGCAACATTGATTGTCTGTTCTATTACATTTATTAAGGAGTGATAAATTGTAATAATTGGATGTTAAATTAAGGAGCTCTCTCCCAGCTCTTGCCGTCTCAATTAGGGCTGTCATTGGTTGGCAGTTATGATGATGTATGAGGGGTTGTGTTTAACGCAGTGGGGTGTGACCTCTCTGGGAAGAACACTCATTTGGACTGTGTGGAATCCTTCTCTTAAATTCAGTGCTAGTACTGTGTCTGTTAGCATGCGCAGCTTGATTAAAGGCATACTTTGCTAGAAAATGCTAACAGCACAAATAGTGACTGGAAGCTCCCAGGTGCTTATTAACATTGTGCCAATTAGATCGTGCTAAGTAGCATTTATCCGTGGTCATATAAGTATATTAGCATTTTTTGTAAAGTATTCCTTAAAGGCTCTGAGAGAAGGTAATTGGGAACCCGTGGGTTTATGGGCATAAAATACAGTGGGTTGAGAAAGTATTCAGACCCCCTAACTTTTTCAGTTTTGTTATATTGCAGCCTGATGCTATAATCACCTTTTCTTTTCTGAATCTAGATTCAGTTCATTATAATGACAAAGTCAAACCATTTTAGATAAGTCTGTACAAAATAAAAATATATTTAATATAAATAATAAAACTGAAATATCACATTTACGTAAGTATTCTGAGATTTTGCCATTTAAACACAAATTTACGGAAATATTTCTACACTTTGATTGAATTCCCCATTTAGTAACTTGATTGGGACATTATTTGGAAAGGCACACACTTCTCTACAGAAGGCCCCATAGCTGACAATACCTATTTCAGAGCAAAAGTCAAGCCATGAGGTCAAAGTAACTACCTGCAGAGCTCAGAGACAGGATTCCAAAGCAAAGATGTGGGGAAGGCTACAAAAAATATGTAGTACAAAAGGTGTCCAAGAGTATAGAGGTCTTCACAGTTGTCAAATAAATGTTCACAGTTCTTTCAAGAGGTGGTCGTATGTGAATAAAATGTATGATTTCTCTTTCTCTTTTTGTGTGCTTGTGTGTTTCAGTTGCCTGTGTTGGTATGTGATGGAAGTGGTATGATTTCTCTCTCTCTTGTGTTAAGTAGCATTTATCTATTGTCATCTAAGTATATTAGTATTTTTTGTAGTATTTTTGTAGTATTTTTTATAGTATTCCATGAAGGTAATTGGGAACAAGTGGGTTTATGTGCATACAGTAGAGTGGGCTGAGAAATGCTAAGTCTCTCTCTCTCTGTCTCTCTCTCTCTCTCTCTCTCTCTCTCTCTCTCTCTCTCTCTCTCTCTCTCTCTCT
>JBBIGC010000041.1:12620913-12632297 GCA_037576955.1 Lepidarchus adonis
GACTGCCTCTCTGCTCACGAACCGGTACTCCCTCTGGTGGTTGGAACCGGTAAGCCCTCGTACTGGGACTGGGAACGTTACACTATTCTGTTTGGAACAAGAAATTGAATCAGGATACCTCAAAGGCACCTTAAAGGTGAACAGAAAACATCATCACTTGCCATCAACCGTTCCTTTATGTTTTGTTCATGTTACTAACCGTCGCAAAATAAATCACAGGAGTCTAAGAAATTGCACAACATCCCATCTGATCAATGTTAACATAGAAGTGACGACTGGTGAAGGTAAAAATCTATGAATTTGAATGAAAAATGGCACGTCTAAATATTAAAGCATTAGCAAACAAAACATTTTTAGTAAATTATCTCATTTGTGATCAAAAAATAGATTTTTCTTCCTAACTGAGACATTGTCCCTTATTGAAGCTACTCCACCAAACTATACGTTTTACCAGGCCACACATGAAGGTAAGAAGGGCACTAGCTGTTATTTATAACAATTCTTTCAGCTGCAGGAATATATCGTTTGGTATTTTTTCATCTTTTGAATATCTTGCTGTTGTATTAAAAGATAGAATACCAGTACTAATGCTCTTGTCCCCAGAAGTATTCACCCTCATTCTTATTTGAGTTAAGAGATAATGATACTTTGAGAGTACACACGGTACAGTGAAATTACATTCCAATGAACTGATCTCTGACTCCACCTTTTATAGTCCTTTGTTCTGTCTATGTTTAAACTAGCCAATGTGCTTTCTGGGCATGAAAACTTTGAGTGAGACCAATGAGCACTTTATCTTTACCTGTTTTTAGATTGCAACAAAACTTTGTGCAGAGACACCATTTGGTAACAGCAGTCACTTTAAGAGATTCAGCATTTCATGGACATTCATTTAATATCAAACATGCCAGGTAAATATCCCAATATGTAACATTCTATACTTAAATAGCTGCGTACCTAAGGCTCTGTTGTCTATTATCATTGTTGGGGTACTGGCTTCTCATGAACCCCCATTGCATATCAAAGAGATCGTTAACCCTCCAGAGGTGCCAGTGCAAACACCCTTAACTCCAGGTATTTGGTTCACAATACAATGGCAGGGGACACCCCTCTGCCCCCCTTGGGGGCTGAATAATTCTCAGTGAGATATAAAGGCCTGTCTAACCTGCATTAGACTGAATGGACGCTACAGACCTACAATTACTAACCCAAACAATGATACATTTTTGATGCTTTTTTCCAACTTCTATCTTTTATCAACCACTGTACCTATAAGACTAAAATATGTCAATGACTTCTGTTCTCATTGGCTGTCCTGTATTGTGATTCATATGGACAAGTACATTTGAAAGTTTAAAAGTGTTTTATTTTAATACTAACTCTTGGGTTAAATATAGAAAATATAGCTATAGCTCCACAGTCTGAGGCGATCTTAGACCATTATCTTATATAATTTAAGCTGCATCTTAGAAATAACATTAGTATGTCACCACAATATCGCATCAAGAGCACAATCACATCATCTACTGCTCAGAATTTTATTTCTAATCTTCCTGAGCTTTCAACTTTGATTGGATCACCATCAGACCCCTTACAACTTGAACAAGTATTTCCATGTTTAAAATCAAATCTTTCCTCTAATGAAAGAAAATCAGAGGAAAAAAAACATAGCCCTCTGGTATATTAATCACACACGTACACTGAAGCAGACGGCAAGAAAACTAGAGCATAAATGGCATCAAACAAATTTGATAGTCTATAAACTAGCATGGAAGGAGAGTCTCGTGAGCTAAAAAAAAAAGCTCTAAATGCTGCTAGGACAACCTATTTCTCTGATCTGATAGAAGTTAACAATAATAACCCTAGGTTTTTATTTAATACTATAGATAAACTAACCAGAAATAATGCTGCTACAGGAACAAGCATGCCTCCAATTTTAAATAGCAATGACTTTATGAACTTCTTTAAAAATAAAATAAAAAATATTCAATAAACAATTCAGTCTGCAAATTTAATTCTATTTTTTTAGATAGAATTGATTGTTTTACACCCCTTGAAGAATCAGACCTCATATCACTAATTTCACCATCAAATTCATCTACATGCATCTTAGATCCACTACCTACACACTTTTTAAAAAAAAATACTACAAAAAGTAATCTTACGAGAATAATAAACTCCTTCCTTAGCATCGGCTATGTACCAGAATCTTTCAGGCTAGCAGTTGTAAAACCTCTCTTTAAAAAGCCTAATCTCGATCCCTGCCAGCTCTCAAATTATTGTCCAATATCAAACCTCCCTTTTATTTATAAGATACTAGAAAAGGCTGTAGCCAAGCAGTTATGTTGTTTCTTACATAAGAACAACATTCATGGACTGTTCCAATCAGGGTTTAGGCCTCATTATAGTACAGAGACTGCACTGGTAAAGGTAGTAAATGATGTGTCTTCTTACTTGTGTTGCTCAATCTTAATGCAGCTTTCGACACTATTGATCACATCATCCTACTAGACAGGCTAGAAATGTTGTTGGAATTAAATGAACAGCCCTGTATTGATTTAGGTCTTATCTGACTAACCGCTATTAGTTTGTAGACATAAATGGTGATTCCTCAGCTCATAGTAAGGTAAAGTTTGGTGTTCCACGGGGTTCAATTTGAGGTCCATTACTGTTCTCCTTGTATATGTTACATAATGGAGATGTTATCCAAAAGCATGGAGTTAACTTCCCTTGCTACGCAGATGACACACAGTTGCATGTTTCCGTAAAACCAAATGAGAAACACCAGCTTAATAAAATCAAAGAATGCGTGAAAGACATTAAACAGTGGATGCTTCAAAACTTCCCACTGTTAAATTCCGACAATACAGAAGTACTATAAACAGGGCCACCAGCAGCTCAGAGCAAGCTGTCTGATTACACAGTTACTCTGGAGACTTTAGAGAGGGATAGTGAGAGCAAGTATAGCACTATATGGGACTGTCTGCATGTCTTAGGTACAGTCAATAGCTCTGTTAATGTGTCCAACAGGTATGCTCTCCTTAGCGAAGCACCCGCTGAGAGACCTGAAAGCACATACTTTTAGCCAGGCCTTTAGGGGCACCAGAAGCATTAGTCAGGTGTCTCCCAGGAGCCACGGCCCTGGACATAGCAGGTAATCTCAGGGTTCTAGGCAAGCATAAGTACTCAAAGATAGCTTTCCATGTTTCCAGCTAATGATATATGCCTTCAGGAATATGTAGCTACTAAGAGTAACATCAGAAAGGTGTGTAAATTAGTAAAGGCGATGTAATATGCTCTGGCCCCATACCAATGTGTTGTGGCGACATCGCCTACAGCAGGCTGTGGTTGCTGAACTGCTGTATGTCCAGGTGGTGCTTGGAAAACAATTTGGGCTTCATAGATAGTTGAAGGACTTTTGAGGGCAAAGCTGGCCTACTAGGACAGGTCGGTATCCATCCCACTCAGGAAGGTGCTGTTTTCCTTTCTTGCAGCATAGCACATAGTCTCAGGACAGTTAATCGGTGACAATCCAGAGCCCAGGCTAGGGGGAAGACAGACAAGCTAAACCGAACCCTTCACCCAGGTTACAACATATTCAGATGTCTGTTCCCCTTGCTAAATACTCAAAGAGTCTGTTCTAGTACCTTAATCCATATAAAGGTAGATTGCAATGAATGTAAAGCCAGCACCTTTGATTTAAAGTTAGGACTGTTTGGATTGAAAAGCCATTATTGTTAATGAAATAATATCCGACCAGCACTTTAATATACTTTGTTTAACAGAAACATGGACCAAACCTAATAAATATGTAGCACTAAATGAGGCAAGTCCCCCTGGATATACCTACCTACCTCAGCCTCGTCTGTCTGGCAGAGGAGAAGGTGTTGCAGTTATTTATAATGATAACCTCAGCGTCACACAAAAATCTGGCCACAAATCTAAAAAAAATTTTTATACAAACATTTAACACATAACCACAAGAAGCAAATCTACACAGTCAGTTACACTAATTATTGTTTACAGACTCCCAAGGCCTTGAAAGAATTCCTAAATTAATTTGCTGATTTTATGTTATATTTTTTATTGAAAGGAACTTCAATATTCACTACGATAGCCTTGATGATGCTCTCAGAGTATCAACCATAGATTCAGCAGGGGTTACCCAGAAGCTCAAAGAACACACTCACAGTGATGACCACACCCTTGATCTAATACCAACCTTTGGGTTTTAATATAAAAAACATTTATAGTTATAGTTATAGTTCCATAGTCTGAAGCAATCTCAGAACATTATCTTATTTCATTTAAACTGCTTCTTAGATATAACACGTACCTCACCACAAATTCACATTCAGCGCACATTCATGCCATCTACTGTTGAAAATTTTTATCAATAACCTTCCAGAGATTTCAACCTTAATTGGATCAACATAAGACCCCTCAGAACTCGATCAAGTATCTCAATGCTTAGACTCAATACTATCCTGTACCTTAGACAATGTAGCTCCTCTGAAAGAAAAAAATAATCAGAAACAAAAAAATTTTCCCCGGGAATAACAACATACACACAGCACAAAAATGCATATATAAGGTGTCAAACTAATTTGTTAGTATTTAACCTAACTTGGAAGGAGAGTCTCCTGAGCTACAAAAAAGCTCTTAATGCTGCTAGGAAAACTTATTTTTCACCCTTATAGAAGCTATAAAATAATAAGATTTTATTTATATATAGTGTGATCGGAACTGGGTTATAAACAAGATGAACACATTGGATAAGGCAAACAGCCCCCACAGGGGTTGGGTTTATTGTTCAAAAAGAAGAAAGAGGGAGAGAGAGAAAAAGAGAGGGAAAGAAAGAAAGAAAGAAAGAAAGAAAGAAAGAAAGAAAGAAAGAAAGAAAGAAAGAAAGAAAGAAAGAAAGAAAGAGACAAAAACATTCAAATAGCTGGCTTTGGTGGGAGCGAGCTGAATCTCTGAACACACAGTCCTCCGTGAGGTCGCCTTTTAAGTACATCAGCCAAGTGCTGACAAGGAGTCTGATTACTTGCCAGCAGTGTGCCATCAGGGTGGAGCCCCACAGCAGAGTGTGTGTTCACCACTGCCCAAGCAGCCATTGCTAAATGCCTGTCAAGGGCTGTACAAGGTACACAGGTTGATGGTATAACTGGAGCGGGGAGGTGACGTAGGTGTGCTCTGGGCCATGTGACACCCCCCCCTCCCAAGACCCGATCAGGGACCAGACGCTGTGCAGAGGCCCAACAAACCTGCAGACGTGAGCCTTGTTGCCATGACGGGACCTGGGGCAGTTGCGAACCTGAAAGCAAAAGTCCTGGATTAGCCGTGAGCCCAGCCAGTCTCAGAGCCTCAGAGACGTTTTGCAGTCTGGTTCCACTGGCTCCTGCTGCACTGGAAAAAAATGCCTTCAGTACACTCAGTAGGTGACGTTATGGTGGTTCCGGTGTTGAGTGTCGCTAAAACCACTTTCCAGTCCACTTGTACTGGAGTCACCTTCGGGTGGGTGGTTGTCCTACCACCATGCACATAGCAGCCAACCATCCATGCTTTGAGTGGCCCAGTCGTTAAGGTCAGACCTGGATTGGTGGGCATGGGTTCATCCCGGATGACATTCTGGTTTACCTTCTGAGTTACCAACGTTCTGCCCAAAGCACCTTCCAGCCCATGCTTGCGGTTTGGGGGGCTCTGCAGGGGCTTTTTAGCTGGGGCATACAGCCGTTTGGGACAGGTGTCATGAGCATTGGTGCGAGCCGCATCCACCCTGTCGGCTCATCAAGCATTCTGGGAGCCATCTGTACCCACGGCCACTTGGGTGGCATAGGGGAGGGCAAAGTATGTAGGCGTCCACGGCTACTCAGGCCACTTGCTCAGCCGTGAGGTTGCATGTCAAGTGCTGACAAGGAGACTGATTACTTGCCAGCTGTGTGCCATCAGGGCGGGGCCCCACGGAGGAGCACATGTTCACCGCTGTCCAAGTAGCCATTGCTGAACGCTTGTCAAGACTTGGTACACAGGCTGACAGCATTGCTGGAGCGGGGAGGTGATGCAGGTGTCCTCTGGGCCATGTGACAATAGCAAAATTAGCCTGAATAAGGCTGCTACAAATCAAGCACTGCCACATATATATATATATTGTAAAATGACTTCATGAACTTTTTTAATGATAAAATAGAAAATATTAAACAACTAATTCAGTCTGCAAATTTAAATCCAGACAGTTTAATAATTAACACTTCAGACAATTCTATTATCTTAGATCAACAATCAGATTATTTTACACACCTTCAAGATTAACATCTGATTTAGCTAATTTCTTCAGCAAATTCATCAGCATGCATCCTACATCCACTGCCTGCACACTTTTTAAAACAAATACTACCTATATTAATTGAAACTCTCATGTGAATAATAAATTCCTCCATTAGCATTGGCTATGTACCTGAATCCTTCAAGTTAGCAGTCATCAAACCTCTGCTAAAAAGTTTAATCTTGCCAGCTCCTAAACGATTGGCCGATATCAAACCTTCCTTTTATTTCCAAGATTCTAGAAAAGGCTGTATCTAAGCAGTTATGAACCTTCTTATACAAGAACAACAGTTACGAATTGTTCCCATTAGGTTTTAGGCCTCATCATAGTGAGTGCACTGGTGAAGTAATAAAATAAATGACATTTTAAAGTAACTGAGGAATGTGTAAAGGATATTAGTGGATGATTCTAAACTTCCTACTGTAAATTATGAAAAAACAGAAGTACTTATAATAGGACCACTATAACTCTGGAGGGCCATTCTTTTTTATCCTGTACAGCAGTGAAAGACCTTGGTGTGATCAATGACCCCAGTCTTTCATTTAAAGCCCATGTAGATAACATTACTAGGACTAACTTCTTTTAACTTTATTGCCAAGATAAGGAATATTATGATTTAGAAAAACTAGTTAATGCTTTTGTAACTTCTAGGTCAGATTATTCTAATGCTTTACTTTCTGGGAACTTAGATCACAAGGTGCAGGCTTTTTGACGGTACCTCATGCTGCAAAGGTCACAGCAGGGGGCAGAACTTTTTCTTATAAAGTGCAGCAGTTATGGAATAATCTTCCAAATATTGTTCGGGACACAATCTCAATCTCTTTAAGTCTAGGCTAAAAACATATCTGCTTAGTCAAGCTTTCTATTAGTTCTAGATAAGGGGCAGATCCAGAGGGTCTACTTGGGTTTGTGGTAAGTGGTTGACTGCTTTACATCCCAGGGTGCCCTCGTGTCTGTGCTACCTCCTGGCTCTCCACTTTAGCTATGCTGTCATAGACAGTCTTGCCGAAGCTCCCTCACTCAGACCACAATGTTCATCAACTCTTAATCACCTGCTGGCTGCTTGCCTAACTGTCAGAACAGGACAAAAAAGAAAAAAAAAAAAAAAAAAAAACTCTTAATCACCTGCAACAGTGAGCATCCCTAACAGTCTCTCTCTCTCCCTTCCTCCCTCTGTGTCTGCTGAACTACTCAGAGGTACCATTGATCCTGTTCCACTCTGCTGTCTGGATCGTAGTAATGCAGACAAATCCTGACATGATGTACCCCCTCATGCTTATATACAGAACCACTCAAATCACAAGGAACTGCAGATGCCTCTTCAGACTGGACTCATTGCTACTCCTAGTTTTTAATTATTCATTTATATTCTCTGTCTGTTATCACTCTCCGGTGTCAACGAGAGGAGGATGGGTTCCACTTCTGAGTTCCACTTCCTACTTTTTAGGGTTTTTTTGGGTCACCTTTGGCTTGCTCAGTAGGAGCTCGGACCCGGATTCTGTAAATTCTGTATAGCTGACAATATAAGTTGTAAAAAGCGCTATACAAATAAAATTGACTTGACTTGTCTATGTCTAGCTTGCACAAATCCATAAGTGCTTATATATACAGTTGAAACCAGATGTTTACATGCACTACACAAAAAGACATATAACTTTTTTTCCTTATTGTCTGATATTAAATTAAACAAACCCTTTTCTGTTTTAGGTCAGTTGGTATACCCAAAATCATTTCTAATTATTAAATATCAGAATTATGTGTGAGAGATTTTTTACTATGCCTTTAAACTATTTGGGAAAGCTCATATGATGATGTCAAGGCTTTGGAGTTCCTGATTGATTAACTGACACCCCTTAAGTTAATGGGAGGCACACCTGTGGATGTATTTAAAGGCACCTCAAACATTCTACTTCCTTTTGTGAAATCATAGGAAAATCTAAAGAAATCAGCCAAGATATCAGGAAGAGAATTGTGGACCTCCACTAGACTCATGCCTGAAGGTGCCACATTCATCTGTTCAAACAATTATTCGCAAGTATAAAGACGATGGGAATGTCCAGCCATCATACCGCTCAGGAAGGAGATATGTTCTGTGTACCAGAGATTAATGTGTTTTGGTGCAGAATTTGTGTATCAAGCCCTAGAACAAAAGCAAAAGACCTTGTGAAGATGCTGGCTGGAGCTGGTAGGAGTGTATCATTATCCACAGTGGAATGAGTCCTGTACCAGCATGCACTAAAGCCATTACTCCAAACGCAACATAAAAAAACAGATTACACTTTGCAAATACACACAGGGACAAAGACCCTAATGGAACTATTTTGAGAAGCTTGTGGAAGAAGACACAAAGCATTCAAGTCATGTTATACAGTTTAAAGGCAATGCTACCAAATACTAAACAAATGTATGTAAACTGAAATAATAAAACATACTGTTAGAAATTCTCTCACATTATTCTGATATTTAGCAAATAGAAATGATTTTGGGAATCCCAACTGACCTAAAACAGAAAAGGTTTTGTTTGATTAAATATCAGACAGTGAGAAATAAAACATTTATACAGTGTATATTAACTTCATTATATAATAATGCCAGATAATATAATAATAATGCCAGAAAAAGGGGGAACGTCTCTATGAAGGTCTCTCTTTCTCTCTGTTCTCATTTAGTCACTCGTGAATTTGTCTGATATGGCTGACTAAAATGAGTAATGAGTAATCCACAGGAGTTGCCCTTCTTGAAAATAGATGCATTGTAGTCATCAGGTAACTTATGTTTGTGATACAAATATGGTTGTAATTTCCTTATAAGAATCAGGCATTCCAAATACAGTGTTTATTTTGTGTATTTTTATACTATATACAAAATAAATGCAGCAGTGAACCTTGGTGTTCCTCAGGCTTATTTATGTAGTCTGGTCAAACAAAGATAAGCTAGCAATGGAGCCAGAAGTGAATATGAAAACACCTGTGGTTGAAGTCACCCTCACTAAGAGGTTTGATAATACATGATGAAAAGCATCGGAAACAGCTGTGCTGTATTTTTAATATATATAATATTAAATCATATGCAAATATCAGTTCAATCGTAAATAGATTTCGAGGTATGTGTAGGATCATTGTGCTGTCGTAGAAGCCATTTGCTTTTCATTTTCAGCTTTTTTACAGATGGTGTGTTATTTGCGTCCAGAATTTGCTAGTATTTAGTGGAATCTTTTCTTCCCTCCAATGTTTCCTGTGCCACTACTGTAGCTGCAACACAAACCCAGAGCATGATAGATCCACCCCCATGCTTAATGGTTGGCAAGATGTTCTTTTCATGAAATACTACAAACATGCCTTTGTTAATTGTGGCCAAATAGTTCTATTTTAACTTCATCAGTCCACAGCACTTGTTTCCAAAACACACCAGGCTTCTGTAGAATGTAGTTCTGTTGTATACTTCTGACGTTGGAATTTATAATGGGGACAGTGGAATGGTTCACCACCATCCTGAATCTGCTAAATCTTCCTGCGGGTTATTTGCAGTCAAATAACGATTTTGATTTTGATTTGTCTTTCTGACCAACATACGAGCAGTTCTCTCTGAGAGTTTTCTTGGTCTTCCAGATCTCATCTTGACCTCCACAGTTCCCCTGAACTGGCATCTCTTAATTACATTTCTCACTGTGGAAACTGCAAGTTGACAACACTTTGTTATCTTCTTGTAGGCTTCTCCTGCATTGTGGACATCAATAACTTTCATTTTCAGAGTCATACACAGCTGCTTAGAGAAACCCAAGGTTGATGAGTGTCCACAAGTGTGTGCACAAGGTTCGAAGAGTCAGAGAATTTGTAAAGCTTTGAAATTGGCACCAGCTGATATTTACTAATGTCAGCTTTTAACGGATGACAGATCTAACAAGCTGATTAAGGTCTGAAACATTGTAAAAATAATCTGAGACTTGGGAACTCTAAGGGTGCCCAAACATTTGCACCCTTACTTTTTTACTGCCTGATAATGTTTTTATGATTTATTTTTGTTCAATTTATGGCATAAAAAGTAAATATACATCCATATTTGCTGAAAATATTGTGTATTTTTTCCATGCCCCAGAGAGACTGATATATATATCACATCACTACATCGACATAGCGTGTATGACTATGAACGCAATTACGGACTAAAGACCACACAGCTAAGACAGTATGCATTTATAACATCACCAGCCTAACATTACAGCTCCCGATAGATAACCATTCTCAAGGCAGATGCTGTTTAAAGACACTAATTGGCTTTCTTTATGGTAAACGGGCCAGTTTAAAGATACAGTGAGGGCACTGCATTAACATTAATTAAGATCAGTCAGAGTGACTTTGGACTGCATTTATCAAGGACGAGCAGGTGCCGCATGTGTGTTTCTGGGGAAGTTGGGAGTTTTCGGCAAGATAATGAGAGTCAACAGGATGGAGCTGGTGACTCGTACTGCCATATCCTTCTGATATTCGCAACATTTAATGATCTCTCATTTCATTTGCATGAACATATGCAATTTGTCTCTGAAAGAGATTTGCATAGAAGCGCCATTCCCCTAATTAGCACGATGTGTGTGTGTGTGTGTGTGTGTGTAGCCTATGACTGGCTTGATAGACACAGAAAAGTAAGAAGCAAAAAATAAAGTGAAACATTTTTAGGATGTCAACACAGCACGGGGTAAATGTGCATCTTTTGAACTTTTGCAGTGTTTTTTGGTTCTTTCTTTTTCCGTAATGATGTACAAAACAAATTGCCTTAAAAAATGAGTGCATGTTAATATGGCATGTAGCTAAATGTTTTTTTCATTTGAAATACTATAATTATAATGCTTGTCGGTCAGTTTAGGTGAGAGCTAACATTACCTTTTTAAAGCAGTGTTTATGTTTGCTGATGAGGAACTTACAGTTGGATGAGCACATAGACTAAAAATGTCAAATTTCCTTACCTCTGTTCTCCACATTTATTTTAAAATGATCTATCTATCTATCTATCTATCTATCTATCTATCTATCTATCTATCTATCTATCTATCTATCTATCTATC
>JBBIGC010000041.1:12640737-12673413 GCA_037576955.1 Lepidarchus adonis
ACACACACACACACACACACACACACACACACACACACACACACACACACACACACACACACACACACAAACAGCCACTTCTTGCTTTTCTTTCCACCCCTGCCAACATCTGCTTGTTCTTCCTCTGATTAAAAAGTCTTCTTCATTTCATTACAGCTGATTTGCATAGTAATGGTGTGCATGTTAATCAGCTACTTCAGAGGGTGGGCGGGCTAATGAATGCCGCAGTTGCCGCTATTTTAACTCAATTTTATCTCATCCATATTCAGATAGCCCCTCCCTTGCGAACATGAACACACTCCATGCCTCATACACACAGTATGAGGGAAAGAAATTCAGCGTCCTGTGAAACAGCTCCCCAATCACAGATCTTTTTCCATTAATTCAATTAATTAGTTCCATTGATATGCACTTGCTCTAAGCTAACAGCTGCTGGACTGTTGGTTACCTAGCATTTGGCTGGGACTTATTTTCTGAGAATAGGACTAGGTGTTCTCAATTTTTGTTAAAGAAAACCAGGAGTAGAGATCAGCATTTTTCCTTTACTACACTTACTCCTTACATCTAGAAAACCCTTAAGGAATAGTATTTTTGCTTCTTCACATTCTGTCATTCCATAAAATATACTGTGAATTTAATAAAAAGAAAAACTCATTTGTGTCATTAATGCTTGAATGACAGGCTGGATACAATTGCAAGTTACACATTTTAATAAAGAGTGCAAACACTGCAAAAATCCACAAAAACAGTCTGGGTCCATTTAAAGTAAACAGTAACAGCATAGGTAATGCAAGAACAAGACCAAAAAGGGCTTACTAAAATATCAAAGGCAACAGTTATATTCAGTATGTTGAAATGGTTCATGATACTTTGCACTGGGTGCTAGTGCCTGGAGTTTAAACACCGAAGTGAAGGATTTGCTGATCTGTGCCACCTGAGAGTGCATTAATACTCCAGAGATGCAGACCCACTCCAAGCTTCAAAATTGTGAGTCAGTTGAGAAAGAACATGTTTTAATGTAAGTGAAAGATTTTAGGTCATCTGCAGTACACAATATTGTATAAATAACCACCTTCTCCCACTAGCCAGGAGGGATCTAGACCCGCTGCATTTTGCCAATCAGCCAAACATCGGGGTGGATGACTCTGTCATCTACCTGCTGCATCAGGCTTTTTCTCACCTGAAGATTGCAAGGAGCACTGTGAGAGTCATGTTTTTTACTTCAGCACAATCCAGCCCTCAATGCTGAAGGGGAAGCTGGAGGCAGCGGGAGTGGACCATCAGTTGTCCGTGTGTATTACTGATTGCCTCACCAGTAGACCCCAGTATGTGAGGCTCCAGGACTGAGGTGGTAGTCTGTAGCACAGGGGCTACACAAGGAACAGTACTTGCCCCTTTGCTCTTTGCACCTTTTACATTGCAGACTTAAAACACTTGCTATCTCCAAAGGTTCTTGGACAACACTGCCATTGTTGGTCGGGAGTCAGAGGGGAACGAACTAGAATACAGGGGGGTCATCAATTACTTTTTCAGCTGAAGTGAACAGAACCATCTTCGCATCAGTGCCAGCAAGATGAAGGAGCTGGTGATTGACTTCAGCAAGAAGTCACCCCCTATTACACCAGTGAACATCCAGGGTCTGTACATTGAAATGGAGTACAAATACCTGAGTATTAACAAACTGGGCAGGTCCACAAATACAGATGCACGTTACAAAAAGGTTCTAAGTCATCTTCACTTGCTAAGGAGATCCTTTGGGGTTAACAGGACGTTTTTAAGGACCTTCTGCTGTCTGCCATTTTTTATGCTGTGGTCTGCTGGTGTGGTAAAATTACAGAGAGGGACAGAGGGAAAACTAAGCAGACTGGTCAAGAGGGCCAGTTCTGTCCTGGGCTGGCATCCATCATGGACAACACCTTCCACCCCCTACATGAGACTGTATGAACTTTGCGCAGCTCATTCAACAGTACACTTTTACACCCACAGTGTTTTACCAGCAGCTGTCAGACTTTACAAAGCAGTTTAACATGGTTCATTTATTTTTTATCTCCTTTGATTGACACATCATCGTTTTTTAATTGCTGCTAATCATATACAGCATGTTTGTGCACTGCATATCTCTGGATCTCATCCGGATCATCCACATCTCCTCAAAGTTGTGTACATTCTGCAGATCTTGTAAAAGATTTTTTGGTCATTTATGTATATAGGGTATATAGGGTGTTTTATGTATATAGACCAAAAATTTACTTGTTCTTCTCATATTTCTTTTCTTTTGTTATAAGAGAGCTGTAACATTTAAATTTCTTATTAATGGGATAATAAAGTTTTGTTCTATTCTATTCTATTCAATTCTATTCTATTCTAAAGAATCAGGGAAACCATGTCGGGCAAGAGCACTGTTAAATGTGTGTGATCTTCAAGCCACCAAATCCAATCATGCTTCTGTGACGAATATACAGTGAAGAAAATAATTAAGGAGCTTGTTAATGGTCTCAAGGCAGCTGGGACCACAGTCACCAAGAAAACCACAAGTAACTACGCTGTAATAGATTAGGTCCCCTGGCTCAAGAAGGCACATGTGAAGGCTCATCTAAAGTTTGCCAATGAAAACCTGAATGATTCAGACAGTGCTTGGGAAATGTTCTGTGGTCAGATGGGACCAGAATTTAGCTCTTTGGCCTCAACTCAAATCACTGTTTAGAGGAAGGCAAATGCTGACTATGACGCCATAAACACCAGCCCCATAGTCTATCATGAACGTGGAAACATAATGCTTTGGCGGCGTTTCTCAGCTAAGGGCACAGGACAACTTCACTGCATCAACAAGAGGATGGATGGGGCCACTCTGCAAGGACACTGAAAATGGGTCATGGATGGGTCTTGCAGCACGACAAAGACCCAAAGCATACAGCCAAGGCAACAAATGAGTGGACAATAAGGTCTAAATGGTCTAACCAGTCTCCGGACCTTAATACCATAGAAAACCTGTGGAGGGAGATAAAAACCTGGTCATCAACTACAAGAAATGTCTGTACCTCTTTCCAACAAGGGTTTTGCCACCAAGTACTAGGTCTTGTTTTGCTAGGGGACCAAATACTTAATTCATTCAATAAAATCAAAATTAATTTATAAATTTTATATAATGATTTTCTTTTTTGATATTGAATCTCTCACTGTTAAAATAAACCTACCGTTAAAATTGCAAACTGTTAATGTCTTTACCAGTGGGCAAATCAAGGAGGTTTCAAATAATTATTTCCTCAACTGTATTATTGTGGTAAACACAAAACAGATCATCCAGACCGCTATTAGTGAAAGGTGGAAATACTTGACCTGCTTGCACTTGGGACAAATGAACATTGTTCTTAACCACTATAACATTGAGCATCCCAGACAACCTCTCACTTTCTCTTTCTCTCTCTCTCTCATTCAGGTGCTACCCCCCAGAGATGCCAGTGTTCTTCCCAGAGCCTGCTAGTAGGAACATCCTGTAGTGCTACTTCTGGTTTGACGTTTACTGTGGAACCCACTTGCTCCTGCTGAGAAGAGCTCAAAGGCTTTCTTACTCCTTCAACAAGCACTGTGGTCCACCTGATCCCTAGAACTGCTGACCCTTTTGTCTTTTATGTCTGGACCACCCATCACTGAACCTCCTACTCACCTCATTCAGACTAGCTTTAACTTCCATGGACCATCTCCTTGTACGTTATGCTTCATATCCATATGCTGGATCTGTTGTGATCATATATTACATCACAATAGGATAGGACTATTTGATTACATGCATTCAGAAAATTATTCTGCAGTGTAGCTGTAGATCTACATATCTAAGTCATCGCAGAAACCTCCTGAAATGAGCAAGGTCTTACTCATATAACTCTCAAGTTCATTGATATTACTTAAATCCCTCAAGCATTACTGTGGAGAAAATAAAAGGAGAGAAAGAATGAAGTGAAATGGAAAGACTGGTGCCCTTTTTATTCTATCAGTCACAAGATATTCCACTGTGGTTTAGTGACAGGGAACTAAATATATATCAGTGAGCTATAATTCCCCTAAAAAAAACCTTCTAATAAAACCTACTGCTTCTGCAAGATCCACTATAGCCTTGACTGGGGAGTAGTGCACTTCCAAATTACCATAGAAAAATGAATTGCATTGGCAATGTCTAATGTTTTGTGACACAGCATGAACGTGTGCAGCCCCTTTCGCCTGATCGGAGACTGAAGCAGCTCGTCGGAGATATTAAATTAAGCAGTCGTGGAGATAGGAGTAATTTAGTTTTCTGCTTCGCTAAGCCAAGTGGCTCAGCACAGAGGGGTGGGGTGATGGTGGCCAGTCGCCCTTCAGCCCTGTCTCATCCCTCTATCATCTGGTCAGCCTTTCTTTTCCATGCATGATTGTCCTTCACATGGACGTATAAATCTGACACCATTAAGGTAGCAGTCTGATGTTGTTATATCACCTTAAGGCGTAAGGTAAAATTCAGCAAGCTTTTAACAGCAATCTGTTGTGTTCTATCTACAGTCCAGCTGAATGTGCCTAATGGCTTTCAGAAGTAAGAATGAGGTCATCCATCAATAATTCAGATGGCCTTCGGTTCAAGCACCAAGGATATGGCTCAGTGGTTTGTAGTGCATAATAGAATTTAGGACTAGAATCTCACAGTTTAGGCTTTTCATCTGCAGATAAAGGTGCTAATTACTGTCTTTTTATTGTACTGTCATTCTTCTTTTTTTGGCCTGCCGATGCAGACTAAGGCACTAAGCATAGACATACACAATAAAAAAGAATATGCAGCTTGTCTAATTACCATTAGAATTCATTGTTATCACCTGTGCATTTTCATATTAATTAATTTTCATTGCTTATTAGAGAAATTCTGTCAAGAATGCAGATTCTAAATTCAGTTATATATGCTGTCCAGATGCACAATATCAATGGGCCAGGGCACTAAATATACATAAAGAGATCTCTCTGGCCAAAGGGAGCGAAAATAGGACCAGGATAGAGAGTGAACTGCTTTTCTGCAGTTTTTTTTTTTGTTTCTTTGTGTGCTTAGTTGAGCACCTCTCACCATGGCTGTGTCAGTGGGCCTTTCTGGGTGATGGAAAACATCTAGCCTGTGCACACTGGCCATTTCCTGGGCTAGGCTGTCACAAGTGGTGGGGAATTCATGCAGAGGGCCTCCTGTTGGCTAGGATTTGACTAATGCTGAGATTACAATGTCACCTTCTCAAACTGAACTCTGTGCTGGACCTACAGTCATGTGAAAAAGTTAGGACACCATTAAATATTTAGTTCTTTAATAAGAAATGTTCACATATCAATATCTTGTTTTGATTTATCTCTGGAACAGAAAGTAATTTAATTTCAAGCCATCAAAAGATTAATTTCAAAAGACATTTCTTCTGTTCTTCTAATTATCTAAATAATTTAATTATGTCCAAAGAACATTATTTCAGAATTCCTGGGGTCTCATTTATAATCATTGTGTATGCACTAAATAAACCTAAAATGTGCATAAGCTTCTTCTTATGCACTTATTGCAATCTGTCAAAACAAACTTGTCCACAAATTGTGCGCATATGTACACAAACTCTGATCCATTTTGATATCTGACATTTTGGAGCAAGAAATGTGACCATGGTGTGCAAAAACATGAGAGGCATTAGTACACGTATGTGAGTCATACACTGTACATTACATTTAATTTGTTCAATCACATATTTATAATAGTGATTACATATATAAGTAATATATAGTCTGAAAGAAATCTTAACTTTATCTACAATGGAGGAAATAATGATTTAAATTATAGACTGTTCATTTGTTTGTCAGTGGGCAAACTTACAAAATCAGTGAGGGGTCAAAAATAATTTTCCTCAAGCAGCTGGTGAAATGTAAATGTATAAGTGGTATTCATAATTATCACAATCATTTGGACACGGTGTGAAACAATCAGTCTGATTGCTGAAAACACATGAATACTGACATCACATTTATGCATAACTTAACATAATGGAAGCACTGGCATTGTTAGAAAATTATGCCAATGCCAATTTGTTCTAAAGCTTGTTTAAGAAATACAAGAAGAATCTAATTGTGTTTAATTGTATTGTAGGTCTGGGATATCACAACCATCAATAAACTCAATAACACCAGTTGTTTTGGATGGGATTATTTAAAAAGACTAGTCGATACATTAAGTTCCCTTACACTGTAAGAGAACTGGTCAACATTAAAAGGCAATTTGCAGTAATGTCCGCTTTCCCAAATGTAATCCGTGCAGTTGACTGCACTCACATTGCAATAAGGGCTTCATATGAAAATTAGTTCATTTATGTTAAAAGAAAATGTGCATTCTATAAATGTGAAAGTTATTTTTGATGCTGACATGGTCCTGACAAATGTGGTTGCATGATGGCCTGGTTCAACAGCATGATGACTGGCTTTTTTGTAATGTAATAAAAAATGGTCTAATTTTGAACTGTTCATTGTTCATATATTGAAATGCTTCTCTTGTAAAATGCAGGTAACAGTGGCAACTCTGTCAAGCGCGGACTCTTCACCCCCTTTCCAAACCCTCAAAGTGCAGAGGAAAATCTATATAATGATACACACATGTGTGCACGCACAAGCTTAAATAATTTTTTTCATTTACCATGTATGGTTGAACGAGTGCATTTTGGGGCGGAGTATGCAGCAAATCCACATGTGAACAGTCCCAGTTAGAATGTGATTCATAAAGCATATACTGCTTGCAGGTGTGTGTACGGACTTTTCATTAATCTGACATTTTGTTAGTTTGTTAATCATCTTTTCAGCACACATACACTTTTAATGAGTTCTATGCAACGTTTTATAAATGAGACCCCTGGTCTTTGTTTATGTTCTCTTAAGCAAACTTCTGTGTGGTATTGATGTTTCTCTTACAAAGCAAAACTTTTCTCCTTGCACACCAACAATTCATAAAGAATATTGTGTTTGACTTTTTATAATGGATTATACATTCAAGTTTAAATAATAACAACAATATTAATATTAATAATAATTTATAATAATAATAAGTCTAATTGAAGAAATAACTAACTGAAGAGCAAATCTGTTCATTAAGATTCAGTTAATAAAGAATTGGTTTACTCTGAATCAGTGTGCGTTGTCAAGTAAAAACATGAGACCGCCTAACTTAAACGAGAGCATAAATGAGCATCAACAGCTCATCTCAACAAGTCATGTTGACCAGTAGCATGAGCTAGCAGCTAAAGCTAAGTTAGCCAAAGCAGCAGCTTTGATTGACATTGGCAAGCAAAGTGCACGAGCTAACATGGACAAGGGACTTTTTAGTCAAAAAATGTTTGTTTGTTGACATTTCAAAGACAAAGGCAAGCATCTGTTTAAATGATCTCATGTTAAGATGTACAGCCCAAATATAGAAATGACCTATGGGTTCTTTGGGAGATGACTTCATTGGTTTGACTCACAGGTGGCTGACGCATGTGTGACGTGCCGTCATTAGTCAAAACATTTTGGAGGTTTTCTCTTAAAAGGTCAGACCAGTTGGGTGGACTTTGTGAGTCGTGACACTCAGTCACGCCAAAGAGATGCTCACACAACCTACTGGCTCTGCAGAGTAAACTTCAGTCTAAATAATGGGGCTAGACAAAGACTTGGTTCATGTAACTTCTGAGAAATAGTAAGTAAAGATTCTTCTGTTTTTAATATCAAATGCTCTTCTGACTCATTCTTTGTGCGGAAAATCATTATTTAGATAAAAGATTAGTTATGTCAAGAATAAACAACTTAAAAGTCCTTCTCACTGTAAGGAAAATGGTTTTTATTAACCCTTTCCTTCAGCCTGAGGAGGAGGCCTTCTGTGAAATAATACATATGGATCAGAATGCTTCAGAGTACAAACTGTGAATGGTTACGATTATATTTACCTAATATAATCCTATAATAACCTTAACACATGCACTGATTCAGAGTGAACCGATTCTTTATGAGTAAACATAGTAAAAAGTAAACTCTCTCTTCAGTCCAGAGCATGTTTGCTGCCTCAGTCTGCTCTCAGGATGAACTTGCTTGAAAAGCTAGACATGGGCATCTTGGCAGTTGTTTTGGAAATCCTCCACTTGTAGACAGTGGACAGTGAAATAAATAGAAGGGTATCAAGCTATAACGCAAGCAGATCCAGAAAAACCAGAGGTGCAAACATCAGCAGGTGTGCAATATACTACTGCCAGAATACAGCAGCACAGAAAGGAGAGTGCAGAGTAAAGTGCAGGTGTGCAATATCCAGAGTTATGGTCTGTACAATAATGATGTGCACAGACAGCAGTGTTCACTCAAATGTTCCAGGTGTTCAGTGTGTGTCTGTGTAGCGGCATGTCCTGGTTCAGTAGTCTAATGGACTCGTCATAGAAACTCCTTTTGAGTTTTGGCCATTATACTCCTTAGCCTCTTGCCTGATTTTAGCAGCTGAAACAGACTTACAGTATATTGGGATGTGTGGAGTCCATGGCCTGGGTCCCATAACTCATGGTGTAGATGTCCTGCAGAGTTGGAGCTTGTGGAGCTTTTGTGTTGGTGATGAGGCTTCTGGAAGTCCAGTCACCAACTCTTGCCACCTGTGATCTGCCAGTCATGAAGTCAAACACTCACCTGCACAGATGGCTGTTGAGTCCCAAGCCATTCAGCTTAGTGAACAGTCTACTCGGCACTATGGTGTTGAATGCTGAACTGTAGTCCACAAACAGCAATTTCACATAGTTCCAGTGCTTCTTGTCCAAGTGGCTGAGGGTGGAGTGCAGGACATGAGTGATGGCATCCTCTGTTGATCCATTGGGGCAATAGCGAACTGCAGGGAGTCGAAGTTGCTTGGGATGGAGGAGGAGATGAAGGACTTCAGGAGCCTCTTGGACACCTTCATGTCTACAGATGTTAGCGCAGCAAGCCTGAAGTCATGATTGGGATGATGGTGGACCTCTTAATAATAAAAATATTACTAAAAAAATATATATAAACTAAACCAAAAAATACATTGAAACAATTAAGACACAAATGTCAAGAGTGAGTAGTGGAATAGCACAGGTTGAATAGATGTTTTCAACTGACTTTTGAAAAGAGACAGAGAGGATGTAAGGCCAGAGTTTATGGGCAGCAACACTAAATGATCTCCCACCCATGGTGACTAGACAGATCCATGAAGGGCTTTAAATGTAAGAAGAAGAAGCTTGTACTGAATATGACATGATATAGGGAGCCAGTGAAGTTTGTGGAGAATGGGGGTGATATGTTCTGATTTTTTAGTGAATGTAAGAACACGAGCTGCAGAGTTGTGCACGTACTGCAGCCTGGCTAATGTTCTAATTAACTAAAAAGTAGAGCATAGCCATAATCAAAACGGGAAGTTACAAATGCATGAACAAGTATTTCTGCATTTTTAAAGCATGTAAGGACCACAGACTGTGCCAGGTAATCATTAAAGGTGGTCAACACACCTGACAGCTGGTCAGCGCAGCACCACAGCACGCATCCGGTGATGCCGTCCAGTCCAGCTGCCTTCTTGGTGTTGAACCTCCACATCACATTCTGACATGATGTCACCATCCTCCATCATTGTTTTCACTCGCTACCTGATGGATCTCAAAACGGGCGAAGAAAGCACTGAGCTTTTCAATAAAGGCAGAGTTGGCGCTTACTGCTGTGATGTCTTTGGCTTTATAGTCCATGATGGTGCGCAGTCCATGTTGCAAGCTCCACGAGTCAACCCCAAAGTGAGACTCAACGGACTCCAGGTACTGGTATTTTGCATGTCTCATTGTGCGCCGAACACCGTAGGAAGGCGCTTTTTAAGTGCTCATATCACCAATGGTGAGACAAGCGTTATAATCAGCAGTCTGGGCATTCAGTGCAGTGCGGGTCGATCTGTCCACCTACAGTTTCTGGTTTGGGACACAATAATCCTCACTGTCTGAATAATCTCGATAGCAAGCGTGCTAACAAAGCTCGTTGTTTCATTCGCAAACTCATTGACTTCCTCTGCACATGACCGGAATATGTCCCAGTCAACGTCATCAAGTGCGTCTTGCAACGTATTCTCTGATTAAGCAGACCAACGCTGCACTTCCCTAGTGACCGGAGCTTCATGACAAAAGCTTTGTTTTTATTCCGGTATGAGGAAAATGGCGTTGTGGTCACATTTACCAAATGCTGGATGTGAGACAGAGTTTTATTTTCATAAAACCACCACATTTCTCCAACAATAAGCTGTGACTTATACATGAGTTAAACAAACCTGGTGTGACTTTGTGAATGCATGTAAATGCATTCACTGTAAGTATAATTCAGTGCACAAAAATGACATACCCAAATAATTAGTCGAATTTAAATGTACTGTTTATTGCAGCGACTAACAGTTCAGATCAGTGACCTGTTCTGTCACTTAATTGCCGCAAAAAATAAAGTTTATAAACAGAAAAGAGCATTTTCTGCAGCTTATAAAACAGTCTAATCATATCAAGACTTCCTGTAAAATTCTGCCTTGGAAACAAAATTCTACTATTGACATATAAATCTCAAAATGGCCCCAAGTACCTCTGTAACCTTTTATTCAGGAATGTTCAAATGAAATTAATTGGACACATCAAGGAGTTCATTTACAAGTTTTCATTTTCATTTACAGAATGACCTTGTGGTCTACCAAAGACGACTTATATCTTTTTCCTCAGCAGTTACAACTGCAAAAACAGCTCACATCCACAAGAAGATCAGCATCATAACTGACTATGGCAAACTTTCTCATACTATTTCTACTTTTCTTAACCCTCCCCCACCCCATCCCCTGCCATCCTATCTAACAGCCAATGATCTTCCTTTTTTCTTTCAAGAGAATATCACAGCCATCAACTATTGGTTCATTACAAGTACAGTTGTCCAGGATCCACCTCTCCCAAATAACACCTTCTCCATATTCAGACTGCTCTCAGAAGCAGAGGTCTCCAATCTCCTCTTGTCCAGTCACCCAACCACCTGTCCCCTCATCTCCATTCTCTCCCACCTTTTACAGTGGGGCATCTCTTTGGGAACGCTTGTTCTATTATCTCGTCGGGATAATGTAGTCGGGATTACTGGAACAGCCTGGACCCCTATTATTCTCATTATACATGCTCCCATTGGGATCAGTTATTTGCAAACACAGAATTTGTTTTCACTGCTATGCCAATGACACAGGATCGTGTACAAATAGAGGATTGTGTACATGATATAAAAATCTGGATTTCTCAAAAAAAAATTCAATTAAACACTTTTAGGACCAAAAGCTGCTATTGCTAAACTTACAGACATAATGTTAAATTTGGCTGATGCTTCTACAATGCCTGTCTCTGCTGTAAGAAACCTTACTGTCACTATAGAGTCAGATCTGTAATTTGACTCACATGTGAATTATGTCACTTGAACAGCCTTTTTTCATCTTTGAAATATTGCTAAACTAAGAAACGTGCTATTACCCTCTGTCGCAGAAAAACTAGTCCATGCTTTCATAACCTCAAGACTAAATTATTGCAAGGCCCTGCTATCAGGATGTTCCATAACAACTCTAAACAAACTACAATTAGTTTAAAATGCAGCAACTCGTGTCCTCACTAGAACTAGGAAATCCGACCATACCAGCCCAATCCTGTCCAAATTACACTGGCTTTCAGTTAAATTCCGTATAGATTCTAAAGTCTTACTACTAATTATAAAGCCTTACACGGCCTCACCCCTGAATACATTAGTGAACGTATCTTTGTTTATTAACCTCCACGTCCTCTTAGATCACTAGGTGCTGGATATTTAGTGGTTCCCAGAATTTAAAAAAACTACAGCAGGGGGGAAGAGCATTTTCATATGTAGCCCCCCAGCTCTGGAATATACTTCCACTCAAAGTTCGGGACTCAGACACAGTTTCTGCTTTCAATTCTAGTCTAAAACCCTACCTGTTCAGCCAGACACTTGGTGATTAAAATTCTTGATAGATGGAGGTCACCGAGTCTGGAATTCATGGACATAGAGAATTGTAGTGAACTGCGACGCTACTGCTGTTGCCCCATCACTCTCACACGTTCTCTCAAGTTTGATGATGGTGGAGTGGAGGGGCACTAGTGTCTTGGGGCGCTCTCATGACTCTGTCCCTTCAAGCCAGGCTGCTATAGTGAAGTTCACCAGTGTCTTATTCATAGTTCCGCTTTGCACTCAGTGCTCATCCTTTAATTTTATACCTGTACCAAACAAACACTTACTCTTTTCTTTCTTTGTTTACTCATCACTGAGGGGAGCTGCCACCTATGTGTCCTATCTGCCTGACCCTCATCATAGCCCAGCTGCACACTAGGGACTGCAGTGCTTCTCCAACACCAAAGCTTCCATCACCACATTTTCATCTGATGCCTACACCTCAAATGATGGAACTCATAAACAATTTTCACAACTGATCACCTGACTGTTCACTATTACCCGGTGTTGACCAAAGGAGGATGGGTTCCCCTACTGAGCTTTGGTTCCTCCCAAGGTTTCTTCCTCAGTTCAGGAAGCTTTTCCTTGCCTCTGTCACCTTGGCTTGCTCGTTAGGGCCTCGGACCTGGACATTGTAAAGCTTCTTTGTGACAACATCTGTTGTAAAAAGCGCTTTAGAAATAAAACTAAATTGAAATTGAATTGAATTGAGAGGGAAAGTATCGACTCCTCTCTAGATGATCACCAGTGTCCTTCAAGGATTGGTGCTTGGGGTCAATTGTTCCTTTCTTTCCCACCAGATGATGACACTGTGTCCTCTCGAATCACAGCATGCCTCGCAGACATTGCATGCTGGATGAAAGTTCATCACCTCCAAATGAATCTGCCCAAGACCAAGCTCTTCGTCTTCCCTGCCAACCCTATGATACATCACAACATCTCTGTCTAGCTTGGCCCATCAGTCATTACACCAGCCAGCACTGCAAAGAGCCTCAGGGTGATCATCGACGACCAGCTGACCTTCAAGGACCACATCCCAGCAATATCAAGATCCTGCAGTTTCACTATCAAACATCCACAAGATCAAGTTATATATAGGTTTACAAAGGAGCTTCGGCAGATGAAAACAGCTGGACGGGCCCTCGAGCAGCGTTATATTGCAACAAGTCTAACGGTCCACAAATTAGCCTATCGAGAACATCAAAAAAATTACTCCAGGGAGCTCTCCACTGCAAGATCTCAATACTACTCAAACTTAATCAACCACAGTCAGGGAAATTCATAAATTCATAAATCGTCTACTCAAACCCCATTCCAATACCTGTGAAAATTTCACAGAGGACCGGTGCAATTCTTTTATTGACCACTCCGAGCCCACCACTGCCAGATGTTCTTACATTAAAACCAGTGAGCTGCCTTTCCCAGTTCCACAGCACTACAAAATATGCAGTTGAAGGCTTCATCCAAAGGCTACGGCCTTCAACATGCCCCTTGGACCCTTTCCCCACACCTCTGATAAAGGCCAACGTATCAGATATACTGTAAGCCCCCTCATCACCAAAATCATCAATCTTTCTCTTCAGGGTGGCTTGGTCCCACAGTCCTTAAAAACAGCAACAATCAGACCTCACCTTAAAAAACACTCCCTGGACCCTGAAGAAATGGCAAACTATCGTCCTATTTCCAACCTTCCATTCCTATCAAAGGTTTGAAAGCTTCAGGACCATCTACATCAATTTGACCTACACGCAAATATCCAGTCCGGCTTAAGATACTCAACTCTATGTGAGACTGGACCCGATTTCCCTCACACCTCCATCAACCCTTGCCTCCTGCCTGGATGAGATAGAGGCATGGATGTCATCTAATTTTCTCTAACTAAACAGCACCAAAACCGAAGCACTCCTGATTGGTACTCCCCACCAGCTCCATTCTTCAATAAACTGCATCTCCGTCACTGGCCACACGATTACCGTGTCATCACGCATTACAAACTTTGGTGTCAAAATAGACTCTCATCTATGATTTGACACACGCATCCACCATATTTGCAAAAGCTCCGCCCCTGTCTCTCTCTCCGTGATGCTGAAAAACTGGTCCATGCCTTTATCACATCCAGGCTGGATTACTGCAATTCACTTCTCATGGGGATCCCCAGCAAAGGCATCCAAAAGCTACAACAAATTCAAAATACTGCTGCGAGGATCCTGATGAGGGTGCGAAAAAACGAACATATCACACCAATCCTCCAGACACTCCATTGGATCCCTGTCCATCTCTGAATACAAACTCTGTTTACTCACCCATCAATGTATACATGGAAACGCACCACCTCCTGACACCACAAACCACAAATAGACAACTCTGGTCCATGAATTCTCACCGCCTCCGCCCACCCGCAACCAAACTTTGTAAAATGGGTGACCGAGCATTATTAGAGTACTGCAGACTGTAGACTGCTTTAAAATACAGCTGTTTTTTTATCACTTGCTGTCTGATTTACCATCGCTTTAGTCTGTTTTATCATTACTTTTGTCTATTTTATGCTTTAAAAATTAAATGCATTATTATTATTATTATTATTATTATTATTATTATTATTATTATTATTATTATTATTATTCCAGAATACTCCACTCAACTCCTAGCCCCCTGTCTGGACTGTTGCAACTCACTACTGACCAGTCTGCATGCAACCACAATCAAGCCACTGCAGAAGATTCAGAATGCTGCAGCTAGGCTGGTCTTAAACCAGTCAAAATGTGCCCATATAATGCCCCTGCTCCTTTATTTACACGGGATTCACAGCACCCATCAAATTGAAGTCATTGACGCTAACATAGAGGACAATCAACGGATCTGCTTGGCATATCCAAAGTGACCGGCTCCATTCCCCCCCCATGTACAAGCCCTAGCACGGCGTTGAGTAGTGTACATGGCACAACCAATTGGAAAATTTTGACGCGGCCATCTCCCTGGACCAAATATCTACACAGTACCCATTGCACAGCACAAAGCTCCCCCACTGGGATACGAGAGCCCTGAGTTCTCAGTTGGAGGTGAAAATCTGTAGATGAGCCGTTCATCTGAGCATTTTGTTTTCTTCTCTACGGTCGCCATGGCGACAATCTCCACACAGTCTCTGTGGCAGCGCGTCCCCACTCCTGCGCAGGCGCTCAGGTCTGTGCCGCACGGTGCAACTGAAAGTCCAAACCACCGCTAACCAATGCACAAGTTGCCCCCTGGCTCTTTAAAAAAACCTGTAAGCCAGATGAGGGAGGCGGGGTCTGTGCAGAGCATAAAGTGGCGGCCATGGAGTAAGTGACGCCACTACCACCAACAACTCCCGCCTTGTGATGCAGTAATTTTTCTCAGGGTGGGACAGCACGGAAATGAAGTGTGCAATAATTGGCCCATTCTCGTGAGTCAGCAGAGCGCCTATTCCCTCATAGCTCTCATATGTGTCGAGCACAAGGGGGCAATTCGGATCAAAATGGCCTAACGCCCATGCAGGAATGAGCACCGTGCGCAAGGTCGAGAATGCGCGTGCACAGCGATCACCCCAAATGAATACGACCCCCTTTTTAGTGAGCCTGCATAATGGGCTTGCAATAATTGCAAAATTCTTCACAAAACAGCGATAGTATGAGGCTAAACCTATAAAAAACTGTTGAACATTTATGGGTACTGGCCATTCTTTGACCACATTAATTTACGCAGGGTTCGTCCCACTCCTTTTTCACTCACTATGTGGCCAAGAGCTGCAATCTGTCTCCGAAATAAACGATGCTTACGTGGTTGGCGTTTAAGCTTTGTACAGGGGATAGCCTCTACATCTGGCAGTATGCTCTGTGATGACCTAAATGGAGCCATGGTCTTCACCCAGCATGCGCGTGCCGGCGTAACAGCTAGTCTGACCATTCTCCAGGTAAGAGATCTCCCAACATTTTTAATGAATGGTGGTTACCTACAAGCTCCATCCGCCGCTAGCTGCACTTGGTACAGAAATGTGTCAGGGGCACAGTCAGCTTAGTATGGGGGGAGTCTCACAACAGCGGGGGCTCTTTGTTTGCTGCCATCTCTCTGCACACCGCTCCCTGTAGACTCATTGTTTGCTGGGTGTGCTGCCTCACCGCTGCCAGTCACTGGGGGCGCTGCAGTGACGTCAGCTTCTTCTGCATCCGGCTCCAGAAGTCCCTCAGCTTGCTCTTTCGCCAGCAGCCTCTGGGTGCAGCTTCCCTCCGGCTCGCCTTCGTCTGCTCTGTAGGCTTTTCCATCTTCTCCAGCATTATAAGGAAGTCCATCCCACTTCTGACACCAGTGTAGCGGATTTTGACTTGAAATACACCAAGGGAATAAATGACACTGACTCAAGGGTTCAAGCAAACATACAAGAACAAACCCTGCTTTCGGTTTATTGTGTAAGTGGTGAGTCATTTCAGTTGGCCAGAAATACTACACATATGTGAAAATGTATGTTCATATAAAATAATTTCAACCACAATCTGTATTTTTCAGTTCCAGATATTAGTGACCATACTGTATGTTTACATCCTTTGTAAATCCACGATGATGCTTAAGATGGAATGCACATGTATTAGTATTGTATAACATAAAATTGTTGAAATTGCATTTATTTTTCCCTAAAGACTTCTGGTTATTCATAATATAATAACCTGAAGAAAAAAATATGAAAATAATTAATAATAAAAAGAAAAAATTAAATGTAAAACAAAATGAAAAGATTTATTTATAAGTTAAAATGCTTTTATTTTACTGATCCGGCCCACTTGAGACTTAATTGCGTTAATCTGGCCCCTGAACTAAAATAAGTGACATCCCTGATTTTTTAGATTAATATTTAAAAGCCCCACACAACTTTGATTAGCTCTGTATTTGAACTGAAACCCCTTTTTTGTCCACTTTCTCCATTATTTTTCTCTTGGTTGTCTTCACTGAGTTAATTTAAGTTAGAGGCATTTATCCAGCTCAAATGGACACCAGCTTCGAAACAGGAAGCACAAAGTCACAGAGTGTGAAATTGCATGAGGGGGTAGCCAGATTTGCTTACACCCTCAGCAGAGTGTTGACATTTGAGGGTCTTTGATTTGGGATTTCTCAAACTGCCTTGTTAAAGGAACAATCCATTTTCCAAAACACAACCATGTTTTATGAGTGAGGAGAATGTGGGTAAATAAGCATGCTAACATGCATTTCCATTTAGTGGGGCTGTTTTGCATTCTTTCACTGCCTATTGTGTTCCTTGTGTTTTCTGCTGTTTACCATTCCATACACAAGTTTAATCTCTGGGAAGAAAGGGTAAATCTTTTTAACTGTTTAGCTTTTGGTGAAACACCCAAGCATACATGAAAACACCCATGCACACATAGATACACACAAACACACTCATTACCAGCTGTCAAGATTTTGTATCTGTTAAAGTTAAATGTGTTGCTGAACCTTTAAAGAGTGTTCATTGTAATGTATTGTTTCATCTGACGTGTTTAAAACACAATAACTAGGGCGGTCACAATTTCTTGATTTAAAATGATTTATTAAAAAAAAATGTTTTTACTGACCAACTTAAATGTATTTTGTAAATATGAACAAATATAGAATTTGATGCCTGTAACACATTCAAGAAAGTTAGGACAGAGGTATGTTTAGCCACTGTTTTACATAAACTTTCCTTGTATTTTAATGCATGTTATTGGCACTAATGCACCTTCATACACAGACTGATTTACAGTACATTTTACCTTTGCCTTTTATTGAAAACAAACTGACTTTGGTTTTGACTATGGCTTTCCAAAGTATTTCTAAGCCCATGTGGCTCTATTTGTGACTGGAGTAAAACCTTTTTTAGGGGTCTTTCTAAGGGCTCTAAGGGCATACACAGTGTTTTCTGGCTTTGCCTGACAGTCTTTTTACAGGCCTCATCATAGTACAGAGACTGCACTGCTGAAGGTAGTAAATGACCTTCTACTTGTATATGATCAGGGATGAGTCTCCTTACTTGTGTTGCTCAATCTTAGTGCAGCTTTCGATATTATCGATCACATCATCCTAATAGACAGTCTAGAAAATGTTATTGGAATTAAGAGAAAAGCCCTTTCCTGGTTTAGGTCTTATCTGAATAATCACTATCAGTTATAAATATAAATCATAAATATAAATGCAGATTCATCTGCTCATAGTAAGGTAAGTTTGGTGTTCCACAGGGTTCAATTTTAGGTCCATAACTGTTCTCCTTGTATATGTTACTTCTGGGGGATGTCATTCGTAAGCATGGAGTTAACTTGCACTGCTACGGAGATGTCTCACCATTGTTTGTCTCAGCAAAACCAGATGAGAAACGCCAGCTTAGTAAAATCGAGGAATGTGTGAAAGACATTAGACAGGGAATGCTTCAAAACTTCTGATTACACAGTTACTCCTGAGGGCCATTCTGTTTCATCTTGTACAGCAGTGAAAGACCTTGGTGCCATTATTGACCACTGTCTTTCAAGTACATGTAAATATCATTACTAGATAAGGAAAGATAAGGAATATTATGTCATTACATGACTCAGAGAAATTTGTTCATGCTTGTGTTACCTCTAGGTTAGATTACTGTAATGCAATACTCTGTGGATGTAATAATAGATCCATAAATAAGCTCACGATCAAATTTTGCGTTGAATGTAAAATTCTTAACCTATAATTATTAATTATTAATTATTAAGCTATAAAGCACTAAATGGTCCACAGCATCTCAGAGAACTCCCTTAGTCCCTTATAATCCACCACAGCCATTGTGGTTACCCCATGTAGCAAAGGTCACAGTAGGAGGCAATGCTTTCTCTTAAAAAGCCCCACAGTTATGGAATAATCTACCAAATATTGTGAGGGCTCAGATACAATCTCAATATTTAAGTCCAGGTTAAAAACGTATTTGTTTAGTCAAGTTTTCTTGACCCTGACGCGTTCACTCGTTCACAGTCGAGTGGTTGGCTGCCTTGTGACCCAGGATGCCCTCATGTCTGTGCTACCTCCTGGCTCTCCCCATTAGTTATGCTGTCATAGAGAGTTTTGCCAGAGCTCCTGCAATCAGACCACAATTTATCACTTTAAATAATCCATTACACTGAGCATGCCTTACACTCTGTCTCACTCTCTCTCTCTTTCTATCTCTCTGAGCTACTCTGAGGTACCAGTGATCCTGTCTCACTCTGCTGCCTGGATCATGGGGAGGGAGATCATCTGTGATTATCCTCTCACACCTACTGAACAGAGCACAAATGGACAAGTTACCTGATCTCACCCAAGGATCTACAGATGGTTAATTATATTGAACCAGCGGAGGATGGGTTCCGCTTCTGAGCCTTGGTTCCTTTCAAGGTTTCTTCCTTCCTTCCTTTCCTTACCTATGTCGCCTTTGGGGTCTTGGAACCAGATTATATAAACTCTGTAAATCTGCTTTGTGAGTTGTCAGTTGTAAAAAGCACTGTGTAAATCAATTGACTTGACTTGACAATAATATTTATTGGAGATAATGAAAAAGTCTGTTATCTTGCACAGCAGTGTTTATTTGTATGTTTTTGTTTGTCAATATTTTCTCAGAAAGTTTGGCACAAGTACTGAGTCTTTGATGGAGGCATCATGTTCATATTTTTAAAAAAATATAATTTCATACTACTAACATGGTGTCATTAAATAGGTAGTGATCTCAGTGGTTAAGTGGCCTCAAATTTGCTGAAGAATGCTTGCTGACTTGTGCAGAACTCGTTTTGTATTCTGTATTCAACTTTTGACTTCCCTGCACTGAAATCCATTTAAAACATTTTAAAATTAACATTGAGATTTATGAGTACTCACCTGGGCCTTGATTTCAGATTTGCCTGTATTAAATCAGTAAAAAACCTTGAAACTTGCTTTGGAACTTCACTTAAGACTTGCACACATTAACCTGGGATTGACTTAGGATATCTGGTAAATTAAAATTGGTGCGTGTGTGTGTGTTTATTTTATTTTATTTTTTAACATAACTTAGCCGTGTATGCCCTATGTGGCGTATACTAAGAAAGCTGGGTAGAGGTAACAGAGACAACAGAGAAAAGGCACAGTTCTTCTTTAAGAGAGCCTGTCAAGATAATGAAAACAAATGGCACCCCGGTCTCATGAGGCTCAGTTATGGAGGAGGACTTCATTTGTGAGGCATCTTCACCAGAAAATCCTCCACACTTCAGTGTAGGCTCCTCCATGAGTGTGAAAGAGAGAAATAGTGAGTGAGAGGAAGAAAAATGAGGGCAGTCATTGTAATAATTGTTCAGGGTCAATTATTCCCACGTAGCAGCTATCGCGCTGACGCATGTTAGCCCGACTGTCACACATTCACTGAGCCGTGTGATAGTGGAGATTCTACAGTTCATCAGCAGGGTCAGTCAGCAAAAACACTACCATTTTGTCTCTGTACTTAACCAATGAAACTCTGCAAATGGGTCATTTGATAACAGTGTGTTCATGTTGCTTCCTTACATAAAGCAGAAATGCTAATCCTTGTCAATGATGACATTTAAAGCTACCATTGTGGCTCAGCATATTAACCAGTGAAGCTTTCAATTGTATGGATTATTTTATGGTAAAGTAGCCTTTTACACTCTACAAAGTGTGTTTTACTCACATTGTATCTACTGGCATTGTCTTAATATTCATGCACTAGTGAAGCAGCTAAGTGTTATACTATACAGCAAATATACTACATAAAATGACAATGAAACGGAACTAAGTTGAGAGCTCTTAAAATTGGTTATTTTATACTCTTAACAATCTAAACTATTTATATTGGGTTCATATAGATGTTAACTGTTTAACAAAAAGTTATAAGCCACATAGACGCAAAATGGTTCCATTACTGTGTTGTTTGAAGTACATGTGAAAATTCATCTCGCTGAACAGTGAAGCAAACCTTTCTTACTTTTTTATTCCCCCTTCGCTGTTTGCCCTATCTTCCATTTTTCACCCTTTCTACTGTTCTTCTTTATCTCCTAGGCTCAGATTTTTTCTTCTGTTCTGTTGCTTTTGTATAAAAGCAATTTAACTGTTATCCCACCGCCGCAAAATAAGAGGACAAACCTTTCATTGCAACCTCTTTTTTTGCCTTGCTTCTATTCTTTAGCTCTTTCTCCCTTATTACCGCCCGCCCCATCACCACCACCACCAGCACTACCTCTGCCTTTCTTGCAACTAACAGCTTCCTTTTCTTATCTCATTCCTTTCCCTCCCTCTCTCTCTCCTTCTCCCTCTCTCTCCCACCCTCTTATTTTGACTTTAACTTCATCTTTCAAGTGCACCCGCAGCTTCTCTTTGCCTCCCTCCCTTCTCCTCGACAAGGAGCGGTGGCAGCATCTGTATTCACATCACGTGCCCACCAAAGGTTACATGGCCCACTCTCTTATCAGCGGTAGGCATTCTGGGATATCGGCCCTCTCGGGCCTGTCTTTTTCACAGCTATCTCTAGCCTCGCCTCATCCCTCCATCCATCCACCCCTTTACTTTCTCTCTCTATTTCTCGCTCTCACTCCTTTTTCCCACTAATCTTTTCCTTCCCACTATGTATATCTCTATTTTCTCTCTATTTCCTGTCTCTAACTCTCTGTGTTTATTTTGCTTACTGGCTTTCCTCGCTCTCATTTCCTTCTTATTGCTTCTCTCTCTCTCTCTCCTCTTTTCTGTTGTTCCTGTCTTTCTACTTGTCTCTTTGTCCTATACATATAGTTCTCTGTCTCTCTCTATCTCATATTTCTCTCCCACATCCCTCTTCCTTTCTCTCTCACCCCTCCCTTCAATATCACTCGCATGTTGTTGACTGCTGGAAGGATGGTCTTTGCTGACCTTGTCCCTTCCCTTTGTCTCTTTTACCCACTAAAACCACCCCCTTCCAGCTTCCACAGTATCTTTTACAGAATGAAAATAAAAGAATAAGAGGAGGGCTGCAAGATTAAAGATAGACGGGTGGAGGGAGCAGTGAGGTGTTATAGAGAGCCACAGAAATCCAAAGGGACCCTACACTGATAAGACTGGGTCAGAGTGTAAAGAAAAGTGCCACTCAGCACTAACTCCCTCTCTTTCTCTCTGTTGGTCTATACTGGACAGCGGATCGATATCCTAACTCCCTATCTCGCTCCCATGTGTAACCCTTCTAACTCGTCATTGGGTGTGGTTGAAGGTGTGCAGAAGAACGTTGTTGAATGTCTGACAGCACCTTCATGTACAAATTCATTTTGGATCAGACTGGCCATGCTCTAATAGACACACATGCTGAAGGTCTTAGCGGTTACTGCTCAAAAGAGGCAAATAGCAAGAAAGGTGGAGAAGAGGAATGTTACAAGTTGGATCAGTTTGTACACTCTTAAAGAGGGCTGTTAAGAGTGACATCTCAGACAAACACATTTCGGGTCCCTAAAGAACTGTTCAGTGGATAGCTCTTTTAAAAATTTTGTAAAATGAGATTTTTGAGAGTGAAGAATCTTTAGTTTTAAGAATGTTTTAAGAATCACCACATATGTTCTGTACCAGTTAAGGTTATTATGATGTCCAAGCAAAGACACAATTTGGAGCTTTCATTTTTAAAAAATATTGTTAGCTGGGTTATTTTGGGTTAATCATTATTGTAATAAACTACATTACAGCATATAGAGAGAGCCTTATGTAAATAATAATGGTATAAAAAAAATCATGCCCACAACACACTCAGAACAATTGTGACAGAGGTATGTTTACCACGGTTTCATCACTTTTTCTTTTTATTAAACATTTTAACTATTTCATAAATTGATTGCTTGGGAACTGAGGATTGTTGCACATTTTTGCAGTTTTGCAGATTCTTTTTGCAGTTCTTGCTTGATTCAAGACTTTATGAAAGAGCTGCTTCGCAGGCTGCGGTCATTGCGTCATTGTCCTCTTTATGATACAACATTCATTTTTAACAAGAGACATATCTTGACTGCAGGCAGGCCAGTCAAGTACACACAGTTTTGTGAATTTATTTCAGTAGTATTTTGGATTCTCATGCAATATATTCTCAGGGCTTTGACCAGTGCTTTCTGGCCTTCCACTACACTGACAGAGAATTTCTGCATTGTCTGAATCTTTTCACAATAATATGTAGACCATAAAAGACTACAGACAAAGAGAAATTTTCTTTTTAAACATGTGAATAATTCTCTCAAGATGTTTGGCACAAAATGGTGAGCCTTTTCTTGCCAAAAGTCTTTGCTGGATTCTCCCTTTATGCAAAAACAGATGCTTATTGTGGAATGCTTAAAATATTGCAATAAATTCCCATTTTAAATTATTTTATCTAAACAGCATATAGGTGTAAATGCAGGCAAAGTATTCATTAGAAATATTTACTGAAACCTGATAGTCAAAATGTATTACTTTACCATAGAACTCCTAGTTTACTCAAGTTAAAATTAGTTGAAATGATTTTTTAAGGATATAATATTTTATGAGTTGTGAAGTGTGCATACACTGTATAAAAAGAGATATAACTTTCTCACTGTCGGATATTAAACTTTCTGTTTAAGGTGAGTTGGGATTACCAAAAAACATTTCTATTTGCTAAATGTCAGAATAAGTGTGTTTTAGAGATGTTCTATAACTTCCTTCAAACGTTTACATACACTAAGGTTACTATGCCTTTGAACTTTTTGGAAAAGCCCAGATGATGATGCCATGGCTTTGGAAGCTTCTGATAGGTTAACTGACACCTCTTAAGTGAAGGAGGCACACCTGTGGATGTATTTAAAGGCACACCTCAAACACACTGCTTCCTTTTGTGACACCATGGGAAAATCAAAAGAAATTAGCCAAGATATCAAAAGACCTCCACAAGTCTGGTTTATCCTTGGGTACAATTTCCAGATGTCTTGAAGGTGGCACGTTTATCTGTTCAAACAACTATACACAAGTATAAACCCAATGGGAAAGTCCAGCAATCGTACCACTCAAGAAGGAGATGTGTTCTGTGTTCCAGAGATGAACCTGTTTTGGTATGGAATGTCTCATTTCAACCCCAAAACTGAAGCAAAAGACCTTTTGAAGATGCTGGCTGAAGCTGGTAGGAGTGTATGATTATCCATAGTGAAACGAGTCCTGTACCGACATGCACAGAAACGCATTACTCCAAAAGCGACAAAAAAACAGATTACACTTTGCAAATACACACAGGGACAAAGACCCTAATTTTTGGAGGCATGTTCTGTGGTCTGATGAAACAAAAATATAGTTGTTTGACCATTGTTACATTTTGAGATTAAAGGGGGAAGCCTTCAAGCCTGGGAACACCATCTATCAGGTGGTACTCCTTACATTACTCCCTCTCTGACGCTCACCTCTAACACAGACTGGTTGCCGACCCCCATCAGGAGGGCTGCCTGAGTGAAAGTCAGCCACAAGTCAAGGGTCCAGGATGTCAGCCACCGGAATCCAACTCCTCTCCACTGGCCCATACCTTTCCCAATCAACTAGGTACTGTAAACCACCCCTCCGTCTCCTGCTGTCAAGGAGCTCTCTGACAGTGTACACCGGAGCTCCCTTAAACTCCAAAGCAGTTGGAGGGACTTCGTCTGGGACTTCTGCAGCTAGAGGACCCACCAGGAACAGCTTCAGCAGAGACACATGGAACACAGGAGAACTGTTGTGAGTTTTAGGCAACAACAGTTTATATGACACATCTTTTTAACAAATTTGAATGGACCAATAAGACGTGGATTTGACTTTTTGCTCTGTAATTTCATACCAATCTCTTGACCCCACTGGTAAATTCTATATATATGCCGATCAACATGATCCTTTTGTCATTGTACTGCATAATTGATGTTGTTATGAGTCTCCTCCCAGACCCGGCTTGCCCTCTCAAACCACTTCTTGTCAGCAGGCACCACTGTGGGCACCTACATTCCATGGTAACAAAAGCGGCTGATACCCTAGTGTACATTGGAAAGGGGTTAATTTTGTAGAGGAGTGTTTCAGCGAATTCTGGGCATACTCAGCCCACGGCAGGAACCAGGCCCAATGAGACTGTTGGTTGTGACAAAAGCCACATAGAAAACGTTCCAAATCCTGATTCACCATTTCTTCCTGTCCATTAGACTGTGTGTAGAAACCAGAAGTCAAACTGACCGTAATGTCCAGCTTCTTCATGAAGCTCTTTCAGACCTGAAAAATGAATTCAGGCCCTCTATCAGATACTATGGCCTCTGGTATACCAAAATACCTAACCACATTCTGAAATAGAATCTCTGCCAATTGGAAAGCTGTTGGCAGTTTAGAAAGCGGAAGGAACCTACATGCTTTGGAAAATCTATCATTAGTATACAAGTATTACCATCTGATATAGGAAAGTCTATGACAAAGTCCACTGCCAAATGCGACCATGGCCTATTGGGAACCTCTTGAGGAAGTAGCTTACCTAGAGGCAAATGTCTTATACCTGCATGCTAACACTGTCTTTACGTCTTTGTGGAGACCTTGTAAAAAATGGGCTATTAATGCCAGTTCGTTCCAGCTGCTACTTGCTGCCACAGTACAGAATTCCATGGCGTAATTGTACATAGATAGTTTTCTTTGCTTTAGCTTCTGTAGATGCTCCATGCTCCATTCACCCTCATAAGGGTGAACAAACACAGCCTGGAACTCTGTCATGAAGTTTTCAAACACAATCGCGTCCGGGTCAACCTTCCCATACACAGCAGTAACCCAGTCTCTAGCACATCCAGTTAATAAAAAAAAACAGGATGGACATTTTACAGCGTTGGATTTGCTTTCTTGTAATGCTAAATTCTGTCTTTAAAAAAAACAAAAACTGGCAAGTCTCTGGATTTCCACCGTTTTTGTCAAGTTAGGCCAGTTTGTTTTCTTCTTGCCTGTACCCTGATTGGCTCAGTGCTGGACTTGGGGCTCTCCAACTCGACTCCTTGTGGTGGATGTAGCTGTGTGAGAGAGAGAGGGATAGCTGCTGGATAGTAGAGGTGAGAGTACCAATACAAGTGCGCATTTGCAATATCTCATTATAATGGTCTCCTAGCAAGTGGTCTTGTTGGGTAAGAGCATTCATTACCTCACTATTGCTGGGTTCATTGGCTTCGGTGGCTCCTGCTTTGTCCAAGATGACGACAAGGTCTTCTGTGACAAAAACCAAGAGCTGGATGAAAAGTGCAGGCAATATAATATTTTACATTAAGTTTAAACAGATCAGAGGCAAAATCAAATATCAAAAAAACTAGCAAAGGTCAAATACACAGCATCAGGTATGATTCAGTTATGCAAAGGCAAAGTAAAAAAAAACAAAAAAACAAATAAAAACGGTTGAGAATGCTCAGAACCATGAAAAACCAACGCGACCTCACACTGAGCCTTGGGCCTGCCAGCTTATGAAGCCGCCCTAATGGTCCCCATCATTGCTGACACCTGTGGAAGGTTGGAACCAGGGAGGGGTCAGTACTCCTGCGACACCGACCTCCCATGGCCACCATGTGTCGCCGTGGTACTCCTTACATCATGTGGCTAATGAGAGTTTGGTGATGGATGTGTGTTGCACCAAACATTATCAAATTTGAGTCACATGTGTTCTGATGGATAAGACTGAGCTTTGCTATCTGTAACCTTTGTACTGGTTAAAACTCTACATCCAATGTGCTATTTTTTTCTGGCTCTGGCACCTGAACCAGTAGGGTGCAAAGGTTAAAAGGTTAAGGACAACAAAGTCAATGTTTTAAAGTGCCCTGATCTCAATCCTTTAGAAAATTTGTGGGCAGAGCTGAAAAAACATATGATATTCTCGCATTTAGCAAATTGAAATGATTTTGGGAATCCCAATTGACCTAAAACAGAAAAGGTTTTGTCTGATTTACTGTCAGATACATTTATAAACATATATAACAAGTAAGTTTCTCTCACTCTTTCTCCTACCCTGTATGTTTTTCTCGTTATTTGCTTTGACATTAACTGTCAATAACCAGCAGAAAATTAATAAGAAAAATAAAAAAGGATATTTTAAACAGACATGTCTCACTTCTGAAAAGTTCGTATGCATTCAATACTTGTTTGGGCCTCCTTTTCCATGAATTACTGCATCAATGCGACATGACGCCCCAAAACATCACTGACTGGAAACTTCACACGGAACTTCAAGCACTGTGGATTCTGTGCCTCGCCACTCTTCCTCCACACTCTAGGATCTTGATTTCCAAATGATATGCAAAAATTACATTCATCTGAAAAGAGGACTTTAAACCACTGAGCAACAGTCCAGTGCTTAGCCCAAGTAAAATGCTTCTGATGGTGTCTCTGTTTTAGAAGTGGCTTGATATTAGGAGTGTGACATTTGTTGCCCATGTCTAGGATTCATCTGTTCATAGTGGCTCATGACGCACTGACTCCAGCCTCAGTCCACATCTTGTGAAGCTCCCCCAAATTCTTGAATGGATTTTGCTTGCAATCTTCTCAAGGCTGCAGCTGTCCCTGTTGCTGGAGCACCTTTTCCTACCACACGTTTTCCTTACACTCAACTTTCTATGAATATGCTTGGATACAGCACTCTGAACAACCAGCTTCTTTAGCAATGACCTTTTGTGGCTTACCCTCCTCAGTCTGAGACCTTTGCAGGTGTTTTGAGTTAATTACCTGTTTAGGATGATACTATGACTTTCCAAAATTGAACTTTTTCCACAATATTAAAATTTTCTGAGGCAGTGAATTTTGGGCTTTATTGTCTGAAAGCCATAGTCATTGAAATAAAAGATTGACATATTTCACTATGTATAATGAATCTATATAATGGAATATGGAATTCACTTTCTGAAAGTAATGTCAAGAAATATTGAGCTTTTTCACAATATTAAAATTTTTTTAGAATGTACCATTATATCTTTCTTACATTAGACACACAAATGAGTTTACTCTCCACTGTGAATGTGTGTGTCTGTGTGTGTGTAGACACTTATGTGCTTCCAAATGCACTGCAATCTCATGTCCTCATACTGAAGCATGTCCCATTGCGATAGGTTATCATAAAACACAGATGAGAGCGATGAACAGCAGATAGTGTGGCCTATGCCGGGCCTTGATCTGCCATCCCTGAAATGAGCTTATCCCACTTCACAAACCGCAATTCCCAGCATTCCGAGCGCTGATGGACTCTGCACGCTGGGATAACCACAGCCCTTCTCTGGAGCAGCTGCGTGCATAAAGTGGCGCAACAAATAGAATTACAATGCATGGCGCCATTTCTATCTGGATCACAAAGTCGTTTTGCATATTTTTAGATGGATCACAGACCAGCTAGTGCTCAGGACATCATCAGAGCAATCTGGATAAATTTATAATATATGTGGGCTAACACTCTGGATGGTCAGGTTTTAGTATTAAAGATGAGGGATATACATACAGAGGCACTAATATGCCATTTACCAGTCCCCCAGGATTCCAAATAACCAGCTGTGATGGGCTTATTTCTACAGGACACAAATATTAATATAAAAAAAAATGTCATGCCATTGTATTTACCATTTGAAATTTGCCAAATTGCCAGAGTGCTAAGTAATATAAAGAACAGGAATGCAGTTTAGAAAATCACAAAAATTGTGTTACCACAGAAAGTGGACTTTTGTGTATCATGATAACCTAACTTATCATATTGTTTTTGGTAACTGTTTGTAGTGCAAGGCCAGAAAACTAGTAGTGAGGAGAACTGCCACATAAAAGTAGGTACTTTCAGATCCACACACTTTTATATTTTATTTTTTATATTATATTTCTGTTTTGTTTTTTCATTTTTAAACATACAATTTAGTTTGGCAATAAGCATGTTCGGACACAGACAATGTTTTCTAGGCTAATTAAATAACTGGTTGCTTCCTAAACAAGCTGAATATTAATGAGTTCATATGAAGCTTTTTTGCAATACATCTTTGTAAGTTATTTATTGTTTTTTACCCACATGTACTTGTATGTTTTTCAAGACAGAACAGCCTTAAATATTTTAACACTGTAGTGATATTAAAATGCTGTTTAGGTCCAGCTACAGGACTTTCTAACAGTGACTTTTGTACATTCTTGACATCAGTGAGTAAAAAAGCCAATGAGTTGCCCAGCTTACTAACCAATCAGCAGTCAGTAACCAGAATGCTATTTTCCCACTACCCAAACCCGGTTTCCTGTAGAAAAAGATGTACTGATAAAAAATGTGTTATGTAGTTTTATCCATAAGTAAATTCTTGCATGGAGGACAAGAATGTCAGGCTCCTCATAAAACGGCCCTGGTGAGGCATTAAAAATTTTGGACAAGGAGGAAAATGTGACAAAATGAGTAAAAACATTTCCATGGGTTATCTATGACCAGTGCAACGACCTCTTCCACAACCTTTTTGTAGGTTTTGCTGTAGAAAGCAAACAAAACTGAATCACCACTGCTGTTAATTGAAAACATTCATGAAAATTGTGTTTGATCTGTGCACAAATAAATAAAGACCTTTTAATGTCATGATTGCTGTATGTCAGGGCTGAAACTGCAGTTAACTGTACAGTAATTAACAGAACAGATAATAATAATAATAATAAATAATAATAGTAATAATGTATATTTTAGCAGCTAATTCATTATTATATGGGTATGCTTGCACAAATTTACATTTGAAAAATGTTTTCAAAATCAAACAATTGCTTGGGGCGTTCCAGTAGTGATGTTCCTATGTGCATTATATAATGTGCAATTTGTTAAATAGTTCAGTAGTACAATAATCCTGCAATTTGAACCTTTTTCCATTTAGGCAAGCTTGGGGAAGACTTGTTGAACCCTGTAGACATTTATCTACATATTGAGCTAAACAAAAGACTACATTTACCTTACAGTAAAATTTACATTCATTATTGACAGATTTTGCATTAAAAAATGGCAAATATATACACACACACACACACACACACACACACACAGAATCAGTATTAGATGACATAGGGCTTTGCTAGGCCATAAGCCTCATACTGTATCCATCCTTTCTCTCAAGGGGTCTATTTATTTGTTTTTGATGGAGAAGCACAGACGCATGTGTCTGTGTGCTGTACGAGTGTGTGCAGATTCAAATGCTACTTAGACTGGCCACTGCTGCCCCCATCAGGGAAAATTGTGTTTTTTTTCTACCAAGTTTTTAGATGATCACATTTCTCCAATGAACGTTTTAGTACATAGTATTAAATGCAACTATAGGGTTCTAAAATATTCTATTTTCTTTAAAAAAAAAAGAAAAAACACACTCAGCTTTTTAAAACCTAAAAGCTCACAATTCATTTCCACACTCATGAATGTTGTATTAGTTAATTTAACCTTAACATTCCCATATCCCACAGTGTTCTTGTATTTTATAATGTCTTATGAAGCATTTGTAACTTTTTATAAATTTATATACTAAATTTATATATTATTTATAATATACTAAAATGAAGTCACATTTACAGAACAGGGTTCCAACATGTCTTTATTCCTTATCATTTTTTAAATTTGTTTTTTGGTTTGTGTGACATCACCAGGACAATGATTTGTTTTTGAACCAAAGTGTCCATATATATTAAGTGAATGGTATGTTTTGACTTTTTAAAATCTTAAAATGTGAAACTTTATTTTTTAAGAGACAATTTTGCCTGATAGTAAGTACAGTACACGTTATCTGTAGACCTGACCTGGCAATCTAGGAGCGCTTATCTAGTATGATTTAGACAAATCTGCCTTGGTGTCTTTTACTATAGCTGTCCATTGTGCAACAATAAGCTTTGTTGTGCATGTAGAGGAGAATGATGACTACCAATCATGGCTTTTGGCACAGACATCTACTCCACTGGGGCCTTACTTTGTATATAGAGTTTGTATTGGAGATTGTGAAGGCCTTTGAACTTTTAGGTATGGCCTAAATGTAAACTAAAGTTGCAAAATAGTCCTAATATGTGTTTGAAAATAATTGTGTTACTATTATCAAGTCGTCAATTTTATTTGTACATCTTTACAACTGATATTGTCACAAAGAAGCTTTACAGAGTTTATAGAATCCGGGTCTGAGCCCCCAATGAGCAAGCCAAAGGCCACAGTAGCAAGGAAAGCTGGAATCTCAGTGTAGCTCAGAGAGAGAAAGATAGGAATCGAGAAAGAGTGAGAGAGAGACAGACTGTTAGGGATGCTCAGTGTTGTGCATTATTTAAGGTAGTGAACATTGTGGTCTGAGTGCAGGAGCTCCGGGAAAACTCTCTATGACAGCACAGCTAGAGGGGAGAACCAGGAGGTAGCACAGACATGAGGGCATCCTGGGTCACAACACATCCAACCACTCGACCATCAACAAACCTGAGTGAACATGTCGGATGGGGGGGGGCGACAGCATCCAAGCATCCCAGTTTACCAGAAAACTCTGAGCCTGAGAACCCTCTGGGTCTGCCCCTATTGTGTTACACCACATTTTATTTTATTTACACTTGAGCGTGGTAATTGTAGTATAAACAATTAGTAATTTTGTTCATTCTTGCTGAATATAGGATTTAAGTTACTCAGTAATCTGTAGTCGCCACTGTTTGATTTTCTTCTTAATGATGTGCCATACATTTTCAATAGGAGCTTTAACCTTGATGGCAACATATGTCTCTCTAAAATCCTAATATATGATACATAATACAGTATATGATAATCAATCATGATACCTTGCCTGTATAGGTAGTCTTCCAAACTGGTGTTACTTGAATATTCTGTGCACATCTTATTTAGCTCTATCCCAACTTGTTGCCGCTGTCAGATTTGTGTATATTTATGAAATACAATTTATATAATCAGTAATATTACTTAAAATCTTCTCTTTGTACTTTTGTCAGTTAAATAAAGTTTTGTTTTTTTATTAATAAAAAATGTGATCCCTTGATAATTATGTGTGGTTTGAGTCGAGTGTTATGATTTAGATATGCTATAACTTTCCATTATCTGTTAGATCCCTTAGCCTCATAGCTGCAGCAAAAGAAGAACACTTTATACACCAAACTTTGGGGGTAAAGGGGTTGTTATATACTGAACCAGCACTTTAAATACAGTGCATTACATTTTTGTACTTTTTTTAGCCCTAATGCCATGAAGTATTTATGATTTTACAATACGAGACCCAGTACAGCATCAGGCCTCTCTCATCAACCACGCATGGTTGCTCAGCATAGAATAGTCTTTAGCTTACATTAACTGTCTGGGTTATTGACCACTGGCACAGAATAAAGATTGTTCATTTGGAGCTCAATTCACTTTCAAGGCTGGTACAGTAAATTAAAGCTATTACCGTTTTATTTGCATTATTGATCAGCAATGGACTGATTTTTTAAATTCCTACACCATGCCTAATTTGCTTTCTCTGTGTGTGTGTGTGTGTGTGTGTTAGCATTGGCTGCATAGCAGAGGAATAGCAATGGCATAGTAAGGACTTAGAGAGATTAGAAGGGGGATCAGTGTCATCAGCACTGGAAGAGTTATGACTTGGGCTGAGTTCAAGGTAAGAAGCAGGAACACATCGCCATAACCACCTCATCTCATCCTTTAACACACACACGCACACACGCACACACACACACACACACACACATACACACGCACACACACACACACACACACAC
>JBBIGC010000041.1:12695513-12713250 GCA_037576955.1 Lepidarchus adonis
ATATATTTTTGTTGTAGTTTTCTCTAAAGGCATCTGATATAATAAACGCATTGCAATGTAATATTACGTGCATAAAACTCACATGAGCACCTCCACCCCACCCCCGGAGCTGTTGATAGCTGTCCGCTGCTCCATGTGTGCACGTGTGATGGGTTAAATGCGGAGGAGAAATTTCGTTGTGGTGACTGTGTGCAGTGGTGTGTTCACAATGATCGGAAATTCACTTTCACTTTCACTTCACTTCACTTCATCAACGTTCTGATAGCTTAGCAAGGTGGGAGAGCTGTTCTTTTTTTACATGAGTTGTGTAGGAAATTATTTGGCCTCTAAGAAAATCTTTAAGAGACTCCCAGATGGTAGTGGAAGATATACCCGGCATCCTATTGATGCCTAGAAAAAAGTCGATCTGGCCTGAACGAAATTGAGAAATGGTTTCTGAGAGAGCAGCAATGTGTCAAGACACCATGAGCACTGGGCTGTAACACTGTCTGGAAATCTCAAATCTACTGTGGCAGTGATCAGAATTCAAAATACCATGATACTGTCTATTAGTAACCAAGGGTAAGATTCTATTATCAGTCAGAAAAAAGTCTATTCTTAGTAAGAGTGGTGGACAGGCGAGAAGTAGGAATACTGCCTAGAGATGGGGTTGGCATTTCTCCAGGGGTCAGTTAGTTTGTAAGCTTCGGTAAATGACTGAACCATGTTTGTGGCTTTAGTTATGTTGTTAGACATCTTAGGCTGATCTGTCAATATTCTGGTCCAACACAAGATTAAAGTCGCAACCTAGGATTAGATGAGAAATGTTAATTTCGGACAGGTTTGCAAAAAGGATGAAAAGAACTGTGGATCATCCCAGTTAGGCCATAGATATTAGCTAGAAGTATATCCCTATCAATTTTACCCAGAACCATGACATATCTGCCTTTTGTATCAGACACTGTTTTTGTTGTTACCAATGGAACACCCTTTCTTATCTTGACCTGTTCCCGAAGTTGGAGTGGTATGTCTATCCACCCTCGTTTTAACTTCAAATGTTCATTCATTCGGAGATGAGTCTCCTGCAGAAATATTATATCAGACCCCAAAGATTTCAGGTGTGCTGCGTTTTATAGGATGCTGCATCCCTTTAACATTCCAGGTTATGAAACGTATTGAGCCTGGAAAAGGCACTTTAGACCTGATCATGATTTAAACATTGAGTGTAGATGGCGCCAAGCACAGAGCAGGAAAGGGGAAGGAACAAAACAAACAAAAACAAACCGACAACAAGAAAAACCCAACCAGTGCTGAACTCATTAACTGAAAGAGATCGCACACAGACTCCTACTGAGACAAAAACTAAGCACAAATGTGCACAAGGTAGCTTTCATATGCAAACCTATCTAAGCTCTACAGAACAAAATAAATAACTGTAAAGCAGCTTTAAAGGCACATCTAAAGCGGCTTTAAAGGCTAGGGCCTCATCTCCTCCCCTTCACTACTGAAGCCATAATAGTGAACTATCAGAAAAAACCCACAGTAATACAGTTGAACTTAAAATACTTCACGTGAGGTACTAAATACAGCACACTATAATACAGAACAAAGGAAAGTGCAATGTTTAGTGACCTGGGACGATCTGTGAGATGAAGATCTGGGCCTTCTCAGGAGTGGTAAGTTTTTATTGTGTTTTGATGGGTGATTCTGAGATGGGCCGGGTAGAGAATGCTGTCCAATGTCATTAAATGCAGCACGAGCTCTGGCTATTTTAGAGGTGTAATCCGGAAAACCCGAGATTGTCATATTTTTCACCTTGATCCATTGATTTTGGCGAGGAGCAGAATGTTTGCACAGTGCTGGTGTTAGTGGAGACAAGCTACAATGCTGCACGGCGTGTTCTCCATTCTGGGCGTCGGGAGGAGTAAGCTCTATCCAGCAGCGGTGCCTCTTCAAGCTTGAAGTCTTGTTTAAGCAGAGCCGAGACAGAGGCTAGGGAGCAGTCCTGATTTTCTGGAACTCCCACTACCCTGATATCATTCCTCCGCGACATCGCTTCTAAATCATCGCATTTGTTTTGGAGTGTAATTTGCAAGTGCATGTAGATTGGCAGTACTCCATACCAGTTACTTTGGTGTTCGGAGTGGTCACCTCAGATGCGATGGACTCCTTGTATTCTTTCAGCTCAGATGCGATTGCCTTAATGCCGGATCTGATACCTGCCATTTCGCTCCCCAAAACCGCCCAGAGCTCAGACTTTAGCATGTCTATGAAGTCTTCATGCAGGGAGGATAGCTTGGTTTTAAAAAGCTTCTATGTCCATCTCAGGCGCGGTCGTGCTTTGCTGCTCCTGAGGTCGGGGTGGGAGCTGTAGGCCTCATCGATGGCAGAGTTGTTTGATGTCCGTTGACCAATTTGCCAGCCATTTCCGAAATGTAGTTATGCAAAGTGCACTTTCAGGATGAAAATCCAACAAGTTATCTAATAAATATGTGCCAGAAATAATACTTTTTAAAGAACCTTCTGTAGAGCTTAGCTATCACACGTCTATTCCATTAAGTCTGCAATAGCACCCCCTCAGATTTCACAATTTTTAACTTAATCTGACAATTTGCACATGAATCCCACTGAAACAAGCGAAAAATAATTCAATTGAATGTTTCTTCTAATTCCACAGGTTTGGCATTTACATAGTTAGTGAAAAATGACAAATTGTTAAACATCTTCATTAGCAGTCCTCCTTCATTCCCATCTCTAACATCAACATATCCACCCCGACTTACCTCTGCCCTGCTCACTCTCTGCTAACATCCTTCTCTCTACATGCTAAGTATGCATTGATTCAGACTTTGCCTGTGTTATAAATGCAGCATTGATCCACAGAGCAATCAATAACTTCATTCACATGCATAAGACCACTAGCAGCCCCTAGCTCACCACCTTCTCTTCTGTTCTGAACTGTTTATTTTTACTTTTATTTCCTATATTATTTTTATCTTCATTTTATCATGTTCTATTCTATTACATAACACTTTTACCATACTATTATTTTGTTATTGTATCTGTATATTTATTTGCTGCATAAGCAGTTTCCTCTAAGTTTTTCTGATTCTAATTCTGATGTTTCCATTTTCCTTCCAGAAAGCCCTTATTGGTTATCTTAAGGAGCTAAATTAGCACTGTATTAACTTTACTAAAATATACATTTAATAATTATGAAAGGCATTATGACTAAAACAGGAAAATAGTTCATAGGGCCCCTTTCATTTGGGCAGCCTTCGAAATAATTAGTGAAATGTCAATTGATTAAAGGCAAAAATATACATTTGTGAAAGTTTTTAAAGCTTTTAATCACATTACATTTGCGTATTTCAGGTTCCCTGTTGTAAAAATGATTATATGTCAATGTGAACACACCACAGCAGACAGTGCACCACAGCGAAATGTGTCATTGTGCACACATGGAGCAGCAGGCAGCAATCAACAGCTGCACCCGGGGAGCAGTGAGGGGGACAGTACCTCAGTGGTGCCCGGGCTTGGACTTGAACCTGCAACCTTTTGGTCACAGTGGCAAAGTCCTAACCACCACTGCCCATAAAAGTTTCTGTGTTGTTACAGGTTGTAGCTTGTAAAGCATCCTAATTAGCTGTTACTAAATGATGTTCCTTGTCAGACTGTAATCAGCATCACAGTTTTAATCTCCACTCATGTTTTTTTTATTATGACACATACAGTCTTGTAAAATCCTGAGTGTGAAAGAACATACACATTACCAAAAATATACTGATAAAAAGGAGGCATAGGAAAAGAAGGTGGAAGAGAGTGAAAAACAAAGTGGTATTCTCTGTTCATTAAGCTTTAGTTATAATTCTTGGCATCCTCATTTGTGTTAGAATTTAATTAATAATTTGCATGATTATTTATGATCTTGCACCAACCTATATTACAAAAATATTATAATATAATATAATAATAAGTTTGGTCACCTTATAAATTGCAATTAAAACAAACGTGTAATTGTAATAAATGTGTAAAGAGTTTTTGAACTTTTCTTTAGCTGACAAAAGTACAAAGAAATTACTTTTATCAGTTTAGATAACCGAATTGATTGTATTTTGTAAATTTAAAAAAGTTTTAATTTCATGCCATGTTGCCATAGGCACATTGATGACAATTATTTAGTTATGTTTCTAAATATATAATTAATATTTGTCTCTCTCTTTGTGGTTCAAATTGCATTTTTTCATTAAGCATTGGACAGTGTTAAATGATAATGTTCATCAGTGACCACAGTGACATTTTACAGGTGTATACATTTTAGAGAGAAATATGTTGCCATCAAGGCGTGTTCTCCCAGGAAATCAATGTCATTACCCAGAAAAATTATGGATATTTAAGCAAGCTAATGTCAGGCCTCATTGTGCAGGTGCAATACCATGGCTTTGTAAAAAGAGAATGCATGTGCTTGACTGGCCTACCAGCAGTTTAAATCTGTCTCCTCCTAAAATGTATAAAGAGAAGTATAAGACAACTGCAAATAGATTCTGGATGTTATTGCATAGAAACTCTCTTTTCAGGAAAAGAGGTTTGTAAAAAGACTAGCGCTTTGTTAGCATTGTCAGTTATGTTACATCAACTTAGTGTTGAGGGGAGAGGGAGGGACATCCTATCCACCCAGAGAGAGCAGGCTAATTATGTTATTCTGTACTTATGCCCATTGGGTTGTGTTGGGAATTTAGACTGCTGGATCTTTCAGGCATGAAGGTGTTTCTGATTCAAGAGAACCAATATATATAATTAATACACATATGCCTCTGCAGTGGTTTATGAAGTTTTATGAAGTTCACAACCTTCTGAAAAGAAAAATACTGTGTGATACAATAATGAAGATTTATTACAAAACAAAACACTGTACCAGAAAAGGACATTTTTTGATCTGTGCTGCACAATAATTAGCAACAGAAAAACATTCTTGTCTTTAGCAATAGCAAATTACCAATGACGTTCTTACCTATAAGACATCTAATATGATATGCTTTTGATGTAAGACCCTTGTTTTACACTGACCAGAATGTAGTGTGGAATTGAACAAAAAACCATGCTGCTTCCTGAGTTTGCTTACATGGTGTTATATAAGGAAAAGTCAAAAGACATTCCTCAAAGGAATGAGATAATATGTCCTGCCCCATAGAAAAGACCACGAGAAAAAGGTAATACTAAGAGAAACATTAGATTTCATCTGTGATGAAACTCAACCACTAAATCTGTCTTCTGTGTCAAGTAGACTTTATATACTTTAAATATAATTTTTGTGAATTTGTAATAGTAGAAACTTTTTCCAGGATAGTATTTGTGGTATAGTTCCAACCCATAAGCAAGAGCTGAATTTGTAACTAGTACAGGTGATGGTCATAAAATTAGAATATCATGAAAAAGTTCAATATTTCTTGACATTCCTTTCAGAAAGTGAAATCCATATATTATATGGATTCCTTACACATAGAGCGAAATATATTAAGCCTTAATTTTTTGGGTATTTTAATGATAATGGCTTACACTTAAAACCCTAAATCCTCAGAATGTTCAGGAAATTCACAAGGAGTGGACTTAGGCTGGAGTCAGCAAAATCCTGAGCCAGAGACTACGTCACAAGCATCTTACCTTGGCTAAGGAGAAAAATAACTGGACTGTTCCGTAGGTGGTCCAATTTCAGATGAATGCAAATTTTGGAAATCAAGGTAGTCAGAGTCGGTAGAAAGAGTGGAGAATTACAGAATGCTTAATTTTGCTGACAAGCTTTATGGAGATGCTGATTTCATCTTCCAGCAGGACTTTCTGGGAAACATGAACAGAACCCACGCCGGTGGTTTCAGCACCTGGGACAGCAACAGAAACAGCTCAGGTTGGCTGGAGCGCTTCAGGACCATTGACAGCTAGAGCTGCATGTGTGGGAACTGGCGCAGGCGCAGAGAACGCGAGGGAGAGACACATGGCTGGAGGCAAATTTGTACCTCAACAGCACAGCAGCGTGGCAAGGTGGTCGAGGAGGGGATGAGAGAGCCACTCTGAGAGAAAGAGCAGTAGGGAAATTGCCGCTGGGATGGTGTCTTCTCTGCTCAGGCATTGTGTGAAGGAAAGTTTGGCCCTCTGATGCGCCCAAGTGGAACCCTGAAGAAGATACACCAACCCCTACAGGTTACACAGAGGAAAGGTGACTCAAGGCGGTAAAAGGAGGCCGCCCACGCTGCTGCTGCTGTGGCCCTGGATTGTGCCGGAATGAATCAATGGCGCAGGGCCCTTGGAACAGCTTCCATGAGTGATGGCCAGCTGACTGGGTCCTACCTCCTGAATAATTAACCCATTCTCTGCTTGTTGTGTGTGTTTACAGCCCGCCCTACATGGAAAAGATCGGCCCTCAGATGTGCCCAGGTGGAACCCTGAAACAGACACGCTGACCCCTTCACGTTAGGGGGGAAAAGGTGGAAGCTCAACCGCTGGGAGCAGGCTGTGGCCAAAATAATCTGAATTGACTGAATAATCCATTTGAGAACAGTGTGAATGTGAACAATGTAAAACTGAGAAGAAAACTCCTCGGATGAGGGTTAAACCTTTTTTAAAAACTGTGACATGAACCTGATAATAATATATTCAAATAATTCCATTACAGTTTATTCTCAGACCCCTCTCAGATCATTAAGGGCATTCATATGAGTGACAGGAGGGACTTAGTTGCATTAGGTTTAGACAATCTAGATTCAGTATTTATTATAATGATTTTCCGCACCACGACTGAATGAGAAGAGAATTTGATCAGAAGGTTCTCTTTACTTTGTTTTTTTTTTTTAGAAGTTACAGGAATGAGTGAATCAGGGCTTCTCATATTCAGTCCCGTCATGTTCAGTTAAGGTGAGCAGAAGCTCCTTCCAAAAAATCCACAGGGTCAGATCAGGTGAGATGGAATATGACCAATTGCCAGTACCCATCTCACATCTTACCCGACTGATCTCTGCATTTAAATCCAGAAGGAACGCTCTCTCCACCCATTACAAAAGACCTCATCATTTATCTCTGAAAGCGAGGTAATGTCTTTAGACTAATCCCTGTTAGATGGAAGGATTTGGAAGTAAATGCACCAAAGTGATCTTGTAGTATAGTTTATTTACACCATATATTGTAGGCCTTGACATAAAACACCAACGTGGGAACAAGGAACACTAAACACAGCTTACTGGGTAACATCCAAAAACATTCAGCACAGAAACAAAGACTCCTGGGAATTATATACACCTGACAAAATGACACACACCTGGACCAGGGCAGGGAAACAAACAAGGTGCAGGGCGTAGTAAACACGAGGTGTGTCTATGGAAGACAAAACAGACATAAGGACCTCAACATGTTACACTTATATAGTCATTGTTTATTTAGTCATGACCTCCTGCAGTGATGTAAGCAGTGGGTGAGATCATTCTCGCAGTAACCTTATTTGAGCATGTTATCCTGTAGCCAAGGAATGTCTTTGGCTAATTCCTGTTAGACTTAAATGGTCACCAGGAAGGAACTGATGAGCTCATTCTCACAGTAACCTTATTTGGGCATTTCAACCTGTTCTACCTTATTTGGTCAAGCTTTATCTAAAACCAAAAGGACTGAGGTCATCCTCACAGGTAATCTCAAAGGAGTGGGTGAATGTCTTTTTTTACTTATATAGCTGTTGTTTACTTAAAGGACATTCACTCACTCCTTGTAGTTTTATCACTTCCTGTCCTTATTTGGGCATTTCATTGTCAATCTGCAGTTTAAGCTTAGCCATGGGCAACCTTGGCTATGCAATAGGAGAAGGAGGGGGGCAGGGTTTCTCGTTTGCTTTTTTTGAGCATTTCATTGCCACTTGGCTGATGTGAGCTTAGCAAACCCACCTAATCAAAGGACCTACTGGGCAAGGAGAGCTGTCCCTCAACAATAGCAATAGTGTTATTCTCACAGAAATAGCCCAACTGATTTTTAAACTATTCAGTCAAACATGTTTTAATATTATAACTCTCAGTTACTGTTACTGCAGCATATCAGGGGTCACGGCACTCCATGACTATTTGGGGAAAGGCCTCAGGCCTGCACACATGCACTAGCCCATTGGATGTGGTAAAGAATACCTCATCTGGTCTTGCTACTGTTTCCTACATTTCTGTAGATCTCACATCTCTACAATATCCCAATATATGAAGCAAGCTACTTTCATTGACAGGGTCTGATCATGTCCTGCTTTGACACCTGAGGACCATATTCTTACATACTACACTACTGCACCTGCATCCTTGTCACTCAGTAGTTTTTTTATTGTTTCCAAACCCATTTACTGATGTATTTTTCATAGAAGTAGGTAGAAATGTCCATTTAGTTTCTGTTCACTTTGGAACACTGGCCAATTGACCAGTCTTTGTGGATGAAGGTCCTGCCGTACGTATGTGCCCGAAAAGGGAAATCTGTTGTTTTAATTTGCTCATTGTGTCGAATTCTTTCAGGAAGAGGTCAGGTCAACAAACTGATTTAAAAGATTTTATTAGACAGAAAGAAAATGTACAGTTACAAATTAAAAGTTTGTGGAAAGTCAAAATACTCCTGTTTTGGGATCCTGAGAGAGAGAGAGCTAGAGAGAGAAAGTGTGACTCAGATTTGTCTAAAAGAGAGTCTGAGCATGCCAGACGAAATTTTATCAGGAGTCTTATAGAATCCTGAAACATGGGCATGTCAATGGGTGTGCTCAGAGACATATATTGATGTTCGTTGACGTGTTTAAGTGGCGTTTGTTGATGTATGCTCCTGTTTTGTGTGTGTGTGTGAGAGAGAGAGATGTGTGTGCTCTTATCTGTTTTGTGTGTGGGTGTCTTGTGCCCTTTATGAGGAAACAAAACATCTCTGAGAGATGTATGTCAAAAGGCCTTAGAAATGTTTCAGATATGTGAATGTGTGACCCCAGATTTTACCAGTTCTGTGACCCCAGAAACAATAAATCTCTTAGTTCTCTTGTCCACTTTCCATCTTTATGCAAAATCAAGGTAAACTGGGCCTGCTCAGCATGTTTATATGGTCCACAAGAGCATGGTAAGATGCTAAACTGTACATCTGTTATATATTTTGTAAATATAAATAAATATAAATATAATATTTTAGTTGCCCATCTCTTTTTCAACTATTTTAGTTTGGTAATATAGGAACATACACCGCAAAGAACATTTTTTTTCAGCTGTTGCTGTAGCACCAGTCACATTGCACTCTCAAACATGGGTCTATATCTTCTAAACAAGGGTTTAGCTACATTTTTGCATCAATTAATAGATAGAACAAAGTCAGCACTATGGTATGTGGCATCAACTCATTTATACTTTATGCCACAGTAATTCTATGATACATTATGAAGAGCATACTGCCCAAGCCTATTGTCTATGTAGTGGTGTTTTTTTTTCCTTGCTAACTATGAACGATTTACCTCAGAACCATGTGCAGTGGTCCTACAGTAAAGCATTTGCATAGATGCAGCAATAGTTACAAAAGACATGCTACAGGGTTTGTGAGGAACCATGGAGTTGCCTTTCATTGTAGGTGTCAACTGGGTAGATACTGTGACTACTTTGTTTGAAATGGCTACAAGTTTTACTATTACTAAAGCAATAAAAAAGTTGTCCAATGGAACATGAGAGTGTATCACCCTAAACTGACAGAGAGACAGTAAAGGCATTTGTTTATCATCCGTTTGAATAGCAAGAACATTTTGAACAAAATAGTGCTCTCATGGACCCAGAGATTTTAAAATTCCTTACTCTCATGAAATACTATGTATTGACAAATACTTTTCAACACTGTAGACAGAACCATCTACCACTCTTACCACAACTGAAACTGAAAATAAATGAAAAATTGCTGCTCAACTATTACGCTAAATCAGTATGCTCAAATCAGAGCCTTTTTTTTGGTGCTCCAGTTGAAAGGTATTGCACTTTCCTACCTTCAAAAGCATGTAAATCTACTCTAGTCATCTTTCCTCCCATTCATGTGCATGAATGAACCTTATTAAATACACTTAGGAAAATCAAAGTTGAGTACAGGCTCACATAGCTTTCAAGTGCAAGGTAAAACATGGATGAGAGAGGAAAAAAGGAATGAGATAGCATTCCCCCTCCCTCTCTCAATCCCCCTTCTTCCTTCCTATCCTTGTTTTTGTTGCTCTTATTTCTCACTGCTCGAAACAGCACCTCATTTAATGACAATTAGGTCTCCTTCTCCCCTAGCCCTCGTTAAATTTAGACTTGCAGGTCCATGCTAAATTAAGCCCTATATCTTCATTGCAGACAGGGAACCAATTGATTTCTGAGCCCTTAATCAATTTATTTCATTAGTTATACATTCATTCCTCCTTACACCCCCACCCGAGTGCTTGTCTGCAAAGCCAGTGTGGGGAAGAATGACCTGTGTTACAAGTTGTGATTTGAATGATAACCAAATAGACAGTGTAGCTGCAGTTGCTTAAAGATCATATGCAAATCAGATGCTGAGGCAAAGGAGTGGGGCACTGGCAATGGGTTTTCTATCAGAAAAAAACAATTCAGTGATGCCTCACATCTTTACAAATTAAATCAGTCTCACAAGCTTCTTGAGTTCTCTAATGATCTTCTGGCACCTGGCACAACCCTTCCACTCTCCCAACATACAGACACACACACCAAAAATCCTCTTTAATCACCACATTAAAACTGCTCACATATGTCTCTGACTTTCCTTTGAGATGGGACATACCTTCAGTGATGCCATTACACACACTACCACTTAAAAGTTTGGACTTTCCCATTCAACTGAATTAGGTATTTTACCTATTCCTGCTTGACAAACATTACCACAGACATTAGAGTGTGCAGTTACCCATTTACTAATTGGTGCCTGCCATTGAAAATGAATAGGTGACCATTGCATGGTGAATCATCAACATTCCTCGATTCATCCTCATGGTTTTTCTCCATACTTTGTCCTACAAACGTAATTCGAACTTTAAACAAGTCTAGACACATTCAGCTTTTTCCCAGTAAAACAGCTTCTTTATATAATGCATTGTAAAATGAATTCAATGAATGCATTGTGAATGAAAACCAATACTGTATTACAGTATGTTTAAAACCTACAATAAATACACAATCAGAATCAACTAAAACATGCAGTAGTTGTTGATTTTAAAAATAAATCTTATGTTTAACTTTTCTGTAAAAAAAAAAGTCAATGACTACTGATGGCTTTCTAAAGACTGCAATATAAATCAATTATTCGAAATGCTTCCTAACCATGCTACTTTTTGAAATACTAAAGAATTTGCCATTTAAAAAGCTTAATTAATCCCATTCTGTAACAGAATGGAAACCTTCCAAATAGTCCACAGAAGATTTTGCGTCTTGGTGTTTCTTGGCATATGTGAGACAAGCCAGCAATGGTTTTTACTGTGGAACACTGTTATGGATACCATTTTTGCATAATCTCTTTCTTATTGTTGAATCATGAACAATGAGCTTAAATAAGGCAAAAGAGGACTGCAGTTCTTTAGATGCTGGATGAGTTCTTGATGTGATCTAGAAATAATTTTGGTAGGCTGGCCATTCCGGGGAAGGTTCACCACAGTTTTCTTCATTTGTGGCTCCAATGGCTTTCACAATGGCTCACTGGAGTCCCAATTACTTTTCACATTGGGCCATGTCATTTTGGGTTTGGGTTAAAAACAAGATATCAGCAAGTATTTTTTACAGTACTGTTTAGTACTGTTTAGAACATGAAGTGTGATGCAGTATGTATTATACATGTATTTCATAATGTTGTAATACTTCAGTATTGACTCTGTTCTGTCTCAGTCCTTGTTCACAGTGTCTCATAGCAGTGGCAAGGCAATGGAATCCAATTAAAGTCTCATCTCACCATCTTTCACTTTCTTGCCCTCCACCCCACCCCCACCCATGCCCATCTATCCATCTCTTCATCCCAGGGCATAATTAATTTTATCATCAGCGTCATTATTATTGTTAAATTGTTTTTCATATTTCTTCCTCTTCCTTTTTTCGCCTCCATCTCCTCTTGCCTGCCAGGAATACCAAGTATATGCAAAGTAGGTTCACACATCAGGGATGTGAGAGTGGGGGAGAGAGGGAGACAGAAAGAGAAAGGAAAAGAGAGAGAGAGAGAGAGAGCACAGCACAGAATAAAAACAAGAAGGCAGTCAGGGGCAGGGATGAGACAAGGTAAAGAGAGCTAGAGAGAGAATGAGAGAGGGAAAGAGAGAGAAACATTGAAAAAAATATGTAAAGAGAGGCTTGGATAGAAGGCTGAGTATGTGTATGTGTGTGGTGGGGTGAGGTGGGGGTTCGCAAGTTGCATTATGCATTCCACTAGCGTATTTGGAACCCAATTAATCAAGCGGAGCAGAGGAGAGATGCAGAAAGGATGAGATCGCCCTTCACATTGATGAGGCCGAGCCAGGGCCAAACTCTGAACCACCTGAGCTCCCAGCAGCCACACTGATGAGCAGAAATGATGTGCATACCATTCCCCTTTTGTCTCTGTCTCTCTTCTTTTCTTTCTTGCTCTCTCTCTCTCTCTCTCTCTCTCTCTCTCACGCACACACAACCTGTCACATACATTAACATAACAGCACCCACACACTTTCCAACTATATATCAGCCTTACATCTTCAATTTAAGATAAGTCCACAAACAAAAAAACACAGAAAATACGTTTTTTTATTCACCCTACTGTAGATCTGTGCCCTTGTCATTATTTCATATAGGTTTTTTTATACAGTTGTTAATATGTACAGCAGCAATAACAACAACAACAACAAAAGTGAGAGTGAGGCCACAGATTCACTGATGCCACAGTAGTTTTCAACCCCCAACCCCACCCCACCCCCTCAATGGATTCTGATGTGGTTCATATAACAAATATTATTGTTGTGATCAATATTTGTGAAAATAAAATCTATTTAGGCTTAACTTATTGATTGGTCTGGCAAAATGTATATACAGTATATACTACAGTATATAGCCACTTTTGCCATAATTATCTATAATGCCTAATTGAAAATGGTCTGGCATTGCATTGTCAGAGGAACATTCCTGTAATGTCCTGGGAAGGATGGAAAGAGAAGGCAGTCAAAGGTGAGGTTTGAACCCGGAGAGAAGGGATTGCAGCAGAGTGGCTTAGTGAGTTAAGCTGCCAAGTAGAGCAAATGGAGGTGACACTTGTCTTTAAAAATCTTAATTAAAGTAACACAAAATATATAAACTAACTAAGATTAAAAAAAAAGGAAAGAAAATAAAATGGGAAAAATTAAATAATAATTCCATTAAGAGAATTGTTTCTGAATATTAATTCTTACTGGAAGTTCAGGCATAGCCATTCATCTATTACTAACCATGAGTATTACAGCTAGAACCTCTGATGAAGTGTGAAACACCTTTATGCATGTATGGGGTTTATCTAGGACTTCTAATTATGTTGATTAAACTGCTGTAGGACTTCAACCTTTTGCTAAAAACCCAAACTAGAAAGTTAACGACCAAGACGCTAGGGAAAAAACAAATCTGATTGAATTTGCCTTTTTTTCTTCGACTGACTTAAGAATTTAATTATAATGTAATATAATGTATAATGTAACAATCAAACTTCAAAAAAGGAGAAAGAAATTGCAGGTTAGAAAAACTTCACTGGCTTTGCAGACTTCATTTGATTTTCCTTGCCCAGAATTGAGGCATATAGATCCCTTGGTTGCTGAGAGCTCGGAGCAGGGTCTATAAATATTGACCTTCTATTTCCTTAGTTCAGCCATAATGAAGCATTGAACAAAACCACTGCATTATGTGAGCCCCCTGCAAAGCCACCTCAATGTTGCTAATGGTGGAGCTCTGCCTTTGGCAATGAACAGCAGAGGAAGAAAATGTGCAGAGCGTCTCACGTCACTCCTAAGGGAAAAAAGTGGTGAAGTACTTGAAGCCTCCTCCACCTTTGAAGGTGTAATTAGTGGGGATTGGCAATCAATGAAACACAATGGAAGACTATATTGATGTATTGTGTGTTTTATATATAAAATGGTGCTTTATGTCATATGGAAGTGAGATTTCATCATAATTAGTAAATTATGTATAATGTAGAGTTTATAGTGTAGCATAGCCTTAGTTTGCTTTATAATTATATGTTAAAATGAGTATTTTCCTGTATTAGCCTTGGGAGAAACAATGCAATTATCCAGTCTCCTCTTGAATTTTGCCTTATGAAATGGAAATTATTTAACTTCTTCTCATAATCTGGTCTGATATATCACTATAGTATCATCTTCGTCCTGATCCTTAAGCACCCATGTCTGATTACCAGAGTGAGCTCGTTGGCTAAATATAAACTGCCTAATCTATGTTTCTTGTATGTACAGCCTATTACAAGTCACCCCACAGCATCTCAATAGGATTAAGATCTGGACTTTGACTCGGACACTCCAGGACACTCTCCATTTCTTAGTTTTCAGCCAGTCCTTGGTGGATTTACTGGTATGTTTTGGGTCATTGTCATGTTGTGGGGTCTCTTACACATGTTCCTCAAACACCCTCAGAACTGGCCAGGTCCTGCTGCAGCAAAGCATCACTTCCATCTCCATGCTTCACAGTTGGTATGAGGTTCTTTTCCTTAAATGCCTTATTTGGTTTACGCCAGTTTGTAAATGTCCTCTATTCTGGTGTCCATATATTTTAGTTTTAGACTCATCTGTCCAAAGAACATTGTTCCAAAACTCATGGCCTTTGTCTGCATTCTATTGGGCAAACCTAAGTATGGCCTTGATGTTTTTCTTAGAGAGCAAAGGTTTCCTCCTTGCACACCTCCCATACAAGTTCAAGTTGTGCAGTCTCTTTCTGATTGTAGAGGCACTTTCACATTAACCGTAGCAAGTGATGATATTTTAGGTTTTTTGAAGACTTCTTTTGGCATTTGCTGTCTGCTCTCGAAGGGGAAGTTACTTAAATGGCCAGACTATTGTTGATTATTTTCCAGACAGTAGAATGAGTGGTTGCTAATTATTTTGAGATCTTTTTTAAATCATTTACCAGACTTTTAAGCTGCTACACTCTTCTTTCTAAAGGCTTCAGACAGCTCTTTTGATCTCACCATGGTGTTAACTCTCACATCAACAGTCAGGAGCACATTCAACTAAATGTCTGAGGTTTAAATAGGGCAAACCTCCTTCAAAGTGCTGTGTAATGATGTTCTAATCATGTGCACCTGATGTGCTACAGCTCTGTGTGATTTGTGTCATTTTAATTGGCAATAAAGGTGGGGGTGTCCTAATTTATTACTCACTAGAAATTGCATTTTTGTAGAATTACATTTGACAGATTTTGAAAAGTCTTTCCATTAGTTTTAATTGTTTAGTTGTATTACTTGAGTCTCCCAGTATTATTAAAATTGAGATTAAAAATCCACATGTCTAAGAATGTTACAAAAACACATAGGCTTTCATAGGGTGCCCTAACAAATGACTGAATAATTACAGTTGGCTCTTACTGCCACATGATATTTATTTTGTATGTGTGAACATGCAGCTCCTTTGTTGTGTTTGTCTCCTGTGTTGTTGGTCATTTCCAAACTCTTTGCATAATGTCAGATACAGAAGTATTTTTGATTCCTTCAAAACTTTTTGAAAAAATGTTTTGTGATTGTGAAGAACCTTTTAAAGAGTTGCCACATCATATAAAAGTTTCTTAATCTAGATTACATTATATGAAGCTTCTTTAAGTTTCTTGTATACTTAAAAAATTACTTCACTTACATTTTCAGATATGGTTCCAAGAAACTCGGAGGTACCTTTTATTTTGGTACAGCATTTTAAAACAAATGTGTCATATTCTTGAGGAAGATAATGTAAACTAATATAGTTTAAATCATGCTATTATTATGTAATTCCCAAGTTGCTTCAAAAATGTTTTGCGTGATATTGGTTGCAGTTGGTTGTAGTAAGGATACAAAAAACAACATCTGCCTAATCAGACAGCATTAAGAATTCATTGTGTAAAAGAGAGAAAATGGTAAGGGTCCATTAAAAGGGAATTTAAGTCTATATACAGCCTAGCAACAACTGCTACACAAGACCTTGCTTATATGTTTATGTTAACACAAGGCAAAAGTGTGCAGTACAGGAGTACTCTAAGGTTACGATTGGAAAACGCTTTTGGATTGGATTGGATTACTTCTTATATTGCAATAAAGCAGATGAAAAGACAAAACAAAACAAAGAAACTGCCCATGTTAGAGTGCCATTGCCAGACCTACTCTCTATTCATCCTCTGGCATGATCCCTATCCCTCCATTCTTTTTCGGGGGCCGAGTGGGTTAGAGAAATATGAAATAATTTTGTTGTAGGTGTCCCCGGGCGGTTTTGTAATTTCATGCCTGTGTATGATAATTTTATGCTGTCCTGCCTCCCGTAACTCAGGGCTGCCAGACGCTGACAGCTGATAAATATGATCTTTTCCGCCCCGTGTGCAACAGACCTGAAAGAGAGAGGAGAGGGAAAGGAAAGAGGGGACTGGATGGGATTCGGGTCGGTCGATGTGGGTGGGGACGGTAGTGGGGAGGGGGTAAGGGGTAAGGGGAAAAGGAAAAAGAACATGCTGGTCCCAGAGTGAGGGAAGCATTGGCAGGAGTCGAGCTACAGGCCATTTCAGTGTCGCAGCCATTGGGGTAATTTCACGGATTGCCCACTTCTTCCATTGACTCCTCCTCTGCCTTCTCTCACCCAGCTGCTAGTATCAGAGGACACGGCAGCAAAGCAATGGGAAGTTTTAGGTTTGGTCCACTAATAAATCAAAACTTCCTCCATGTGCTTTTACCCATAAAGCCCTCTTTGTGTAGTAGAATAATGTTGTAAGTGTTTCAAAATCTAGCACTGTAAAGATTCTATATATACAGTGGAGGAAATAATTATTTGACCCATTGCTGATTTTGTAAGTTTGCACACTGACAAAGAAATGAACAGTCTATAATTTTAATGGCAGGTGTAATTTAATAGTGAGAGATAGAATATCAAAAACAAAATCCAGATAATCACATTACATAAAACATTTACTAAATTTATTTCCATTTCATTGAGTGAAATAAATATTTGATCCCCTACCAACCATTAAGAGTTCTGGCTCTTCTGGCATTTGTTCAAAAATGGAAGAAACACAAAATGACCTTCAATGGACCTTGGTCTGGAGCTCCACACAAGACCTCACCTCGTAGGGTGAGGATGATGATGAGAAAGGTGAGAGATCGGCCTGAAAGTACAAGGCAGCTTGGACCACAATGACCAAGAAAATCATTGGTAACACACTGTGCCATAATGGATTAAAATAAAAATCCCCCTGCTCAAGAAGGCACATGTGAAGGCCAGTCTGAAGTTTACCAATGAACACCTGAATAATTGAGTGCTTGGGAGAAGGTTTTGTGGTCAGATGAGACCAAAATCAAGCTCTTTGGCCTCAACTCATTGTGTTTGGAGGAAGGCAAATGCTGACAATGACTCTAAGATATTATTGTTGTTGTTATTATTATTAATAATACCACTGCATTTCTGTCACACACGCAGTTTACCGTTAGGAGTGCAAGACACAGATCAAAGCTGAGGAAGTCTCTCTCTCTCTCTCTCTCTCTCTCTCTCTCTCTCTCTCTCTCACACACACACACACACACACACACACACACA
>JBBIGC010000041.1:12771237-12783845 GCA_037576955.1 Lepidarchus adonis
TGCATATAGACACGTATATAATACTTACGGGGCAAATTAATATTACATATATACACACACACATATATATATAGTACATATATGGAGTGTAGTATTATTGCAAACAGATACAAATAAGACATATGGGCTATATTATTATATATAGACAGAAATATATAATACAAATGGCTGTATTATTATCACATACACACACACACACATATATATAATATAGGAAGGACAGTAATGACCCCCACATTCTGAGAACAAACTGTGTGTGTCCTCTGCTAAGGTGTGTATGTGCTGGAGGTTTTCAGTGTGTTTGTATGCAGGCCAGTGCTTGGGCCCCTGAGGTCAGCAGGCTAACCCCTGCTCCGCTGCGTCCGTGGCCTCCTGCCCATTAAATAATGAATGGAGGTTGACCTTTTAACCGGCTAATCAGCTTTGCGGCGGCCAGGGTGTGGAAGTGAGGGAGATGGAGCGAGGCTGGATGCCTAACAATGAGGACGCACGCTGGGCAGCTTTATGCCACCGGATTAGCGCGAGTGTTAGGTCTCATGTTCGTCAGGCTGGAGTGGTGTGAAGCCTGCTCGGTCGCTAAGCTACATTAAGGGCTTCAGATATTCACTTCTGCTCGTCTGGCTGGAGCGTTTGGAGCGCGTCACCTTACTCTGTGGACTTGCTCTGTTGATTACTAGAGATGATGAATAATCATTCAGATGGCTGAACAGAAAATGACCCAATCAGGATGCTTCACCAGTGAAGTATCTAAACAAGCTCTCCTATTGGTCAGGCCTTCAGGAGCCAGGCCGGAGTGTCAGAATAACCAGCAGTATCATTAGGAAGAGGAATCAGCCAATCACGTTCTGATTTTACTCGTCCCTGGCAGAATGACAGACAGACCTACAGACAGAAATACTGATGCGTAGTCTCAGAGCCACTGAATTCATATTGTTCTAGTATTGTCACATCTGTTGTCCTGATAGAGCTCCCCCTGCTGGACATTACCAGTCACTGTTGATAATGACACTATGACTGTAGTTCTGATAGAGCTCCCCCTGCTGGACATTACCGGCCACTGTTGATAATGACATTACGACTGTTGTCCTGATAGAGCTACCCCTGCTGGACATTACCAGTCACTGTTTGTAAGGTCACTACGACTGTAGTTCTGATAGAGCTCCCCCTGCTGGACATTTCCAGTCACCGTTGATAATGACACTACGACTGTAGTTCTGATAGAGCTCCCCCTGCTGGACATTACCAGTCACTGTTGATAATGACACTATGACTGTAGTTCTGATAGAGCTCCCCCTGCTGGACATTACCGGTCACTGTTGATAATGACACTATGACTGTAGTTCTGATAGAGCTCCCCCTGCTGGACATTACCAGTCACTGTTGATAATGACACTACGACTGTAGTTCTGATAGAGCTCCCCCTGCTGGACATTACCAGTCACTGTTGGTATTTTTTTCTCTTTTGTTCTAGCTTCTTGCGCTTCTCTACACTCCTGCTCCCTCCTTTCGTGCCTTATTGCTTTTTATCAGACAGCACACACACAAACACACACACAAACACACACACACTTACATAGCACGTGTTTGGTTTATTGATTTGATTTGCACTTTCTGGGTGGGTTTAAATCCCCCCTGAATGTCGCAGTTTAATCTTGCGCTTGGCACTGCAACACCGCACCGATTCGCAGAAATGAAAGAATGGCGTTCATTTCTCTTCATTAATCCCCCATTATTACTCTTCCCAGTCGTCCCACAGCTTAAGCGCGCATGTGTGTAAGGGTGTGTGTGTTGGTAGTTATTGATAGCACTATAACCCTGTTTGTGTATTCCTGCCTGTCAGGAGGATGGAAATAAATAGTGTGAGCATTGCGGAGATAAAACGCGTCTTTAATTATTAATTGAGCCATTACTGACAGAGATGGGCCTTTTTGATATAAGACAGGAAGACGCTTCAGGCGGGGCAAGAAGCAATTTAGACCCCACCCGCCCTCCTCCCCCCAACAAATGCCCACCGTTTTGCTTTGTGCATGCAGGAAAAACTGCGGCGGTGTATTCCATCAATTATTTTAATGCCCCGTTCAATATTTATGGCCTTTTAAATGACAATTTCTCCGTCATGTTCTATTTATAGTGGCCGCTTCAAAGCCACCGCCGCGTTCGCGTGACTCGGAAAAGCTTTATTGGTGAGAATAACAATATTTCCCTGTTTGTCTTGTTCTCGCTCAGTCTGGTGTGGCTCTCAGTGCGTCGCTGACCGCTGTGGTGCATTAAAGTGATGTGCATTAAACATTGACGTCGACTGATGTTAATGTCTCATGTCCTTTTTTTTTTTTACAGACTTTATGGTCTTTACATTTTCAGTGTCCATTTCAGTCTGCCAGCCTCCGCTGACCCCCACCCCACCCGTGCTGCTTATCTGCATCTGTAGTCCTCACTGCTACTGCGTTTAGCTGCACTCTTGTTCATGCACGACACGGCGCCGTACGGTGGCAGAAACCGCAAGTCTGTTACAGCTAGTTTATCTGTGTCTACGTTTGTATCTGATAGGTGATGATCAGGTTGCCATTTCATAACCGCACGTGTAACAAAGACTAAACGAAAAGAATAGGCATAATATAGCATATAACATGTATGCGTGTGAGGTCACAGTGGGTGGAGTTCACTGCAGTTACACCTACTGAGTGGCAGAATCCTGAAGAAGTTATCCCGGGCTGTCCTTAGTTATCCTGGGCTGTCCTTAGTTATCCTGGGCTGTCCTTAGTTATCCTGGGCTGTCCTTAGTTATCCCGGGCTGTCCTTAGTTATCCTGGGCTGTCCTTAGTTATCCCGGGCTGTCCTTAGTTATCCCTGGCTGTCCTTAGTTATCCCTGGCTGTCCTTAGTTATCCCAGGCTGTCCTTAGTTATCCCGGGCTGTCCTTAGTTATCCCTGGCTGTCCTTAGTTATCCCTGACTGTCCTTAGTTATCCCTGACTGTCTTTAGTTATCCCTGGCTGTCTTTAGTTATCCCGGGCTGTCTTTAGTTATCCCTGACTGTCTTTAGTTATCCTGGGCTGTCCTTAGTTATCCCTGACTGTCTTTAGTTATCCCTGGCTGTCCTTAGTTATCGCTGGCTGTCCTTACTTATCCCTGGCTGTCCTTAGTTATCCCTGGCTGTCCTTAGTTATCCCTGGCTGTCCTTAGTTATCCCAGGCTGTCCTTAGTTATCCCGGGCTGTCCTTAGTTATCCCTGGCTGTCCGTAGTTATCTCAAGTTGCCCTTAGTTATCCCTTACTGTCTTTAGTTATCCCTGGCTGTCCTTAGTTATCCCAGGCTGTCCTTAGTTATCCCGGGCTGTCCTTAGTTATCCCTGGCTGTCCTTAGTTATCCCGGGCTGTCCTTTGTTATCCCTGGCTGTCCTTAGTTATCCCGGGCTGTCCTTAGTTATCCCTGGCTGTCCTTAGTTATCCCGGGCTGTCCTTAGTTATCCCTGGCTGTCCGTAGTTATCATGGGATGTCCTTACTTATCCCTGGCTGTTCTTACTTATCCCTGGCTGTCCGTAGTTATCCCTGCCTATCCCTGGATGTCCATAGGTGTCCTTAGCTGTTCCTGGTCGTCCTTATCAGTATTTTGGTTAGTGACAAGTTTACAAAGAGTTTACAAAGTAGGATCTAGTTTACAGATTTTCAAAATTGTATTAAAGTTGCATAAAGTTGTAAATACGTACAGAGCAGTTAAACACACATGCAGGGGTAATGATGATGACTTGAGTGGAGATGGGAAAAGCCTTATAGGGTTTTACACATTTTTTATATATTCATAGCACTTGCTTAATAAGGCATTTATAACCTAATTATAAGACACAAACTAATTGTAAACGTTCATAAACTGTTATAAGGTAATCTTATTGTACAGCGGTCCCAATAAAAAATAATAATATTATTAATATTTTACATCACTTTAATATGTCCTTTTGGTTAAATTGCTTGTTTGTTCACTATATGAATGTAGAGACTTTTCTTTCTTGTCGTTTGTCAGCGTTTGGACGGTCAGACCGGGCAGTGAAGACCCTCCGTATGCGTGGATTTGCGCTCCGCTCTGCTGTATCTGATTGAGCCTGTGCCAGGCCGGGGATTTCAGCCCTTAGCCTCGTCGCGCTCTGCGTTTGAAGCTTGTGCCGTTTGCAGAGGAGGTGGTTGTGCGCACTAGCAGAGCCAGATGGTAGCTGCCTGTGGCCAAACATGTAGCTTGGCTAATGTTCAGTGGCTGGCAGGGACCAGACGAGACGGAAATCGCAAACATGCCTGTAACGGATTCGCCCTCTTTTCGAGAGCCAGTTCAAACGGCTCTTATGTAGACGGAGGTAAAGCGGGCACCAATTCCACCGGCGGATACAGTAACGCCCACGCCGAGGCTGGCATGGGGGTGCTGGCTGTGCCGTGATGCTACGAGGGGAGCGGGTGTAATTTGACTTGCCATCAATCTCCGGGGACATTTTAGATTTAACGATTTTGAGCTTGTAGACATTAATGACATTTTTGGCCTCTGTTTCCTCTGGTTAGAGGCACACGGCTTCCAAAACCTGCAGCCCCTCATTAATACCCTCATAAGCAAATTCTGCTGACCCAGATATTAAGCCATGTTTACGTTTAACGCATAAATTACTATTTTTAATTAGATGATAAACAAGGATTTTTTTCTTCCAAAATTCCTTTAAGAAAATTCACATGCGTCCCAGGTGAAAATGTTCTGTAAATACGTGTGCAATCACATAATACACATGTAGTGTTTATTTACTGGATTTGCGTATTTAGGCCTGTGCAAAAGCCATGTTTATAAATGCACATACATGTGTGTTTAATTGGGTGAGAACTGCCACAGATATAACAACACAGTACTTTCAAGATCTTTGGGCCGCAGTGCAATATTATTGTGATATTTTTTTCACATGAAAGCAAACTTCCTTTCCGAGTCCTTGCTCCACCTTGTGGACTTCAGCTGCAATGTTATCAACGTTAACAGTCTATTAAACGCATTTTTCAAAATTATAATTTATTTTATTAAATTAATATGGATACTTAGTGTATCGATAAAACATTGTGGCAAGAAATCTTGCAATTTTTAAAAATGGTTCCACCTTAATATATATAATAATAATTGGTTTACAAAATAAAAGTCAATTTATTTAATTTATTTATTGTTTTTTTTTGCTAGAGGCCAGTTATTACTGTAATTAAATTGACTTGTCACTTGTTTATGTATGCTAACGTCTTATGTATGTCTTATTCAGTCTTAACTGAACGTATGCGAATTTGATAAAAACTAATTCAGGAAATAGTTTATAAATATCTGCACTTATATCCCAAACCGTTTGGTTCCTAGAAAGCACGGTTAGCATCAGCTGTGGCAGGTCACCATGCTGAACCTGACGACATTATCTGGTTCCCGTTGTGCGTGTGCTCCACTGAGAGGCTAAAGCTAATTACCCCTGAAAAAGCAGCCCGTGCCGGAGGCCGCAGTGGGACGTGGCGGGCTGAGAGAGGCGCTTGTGTTTCGCTGCTCATATTTTACGTTTTAGCTCGCCATTAATCGCTCTGTGCCATGCTAAGACACACGCGCTAATGCGGCTCGACAGGAGGCTACTTTCACGGAAAAAGCAGTCAGGAGGGAGAAAAAAAAGAACGAGAGAAAATAACGAAATCCGCAGACTCCGTGTGGTCCTCCCATTAATCAAACAGGCATCTGTTCTGCTGTTTTTTTTGGCTACCGGTGAATTCCCCCCGTGGCGGAGCGCAGGATAGGCCTCTTAACAGCCTGCCTCTCCAATGGCCCCATTCAGGCGCGGAGTGGCTGTTATTTTAGCACCACTCTGGAGAGCGTGACGCTAAGCCCCACTGAAGCGTGCCCTCGCTGGGGAAAGGCCGGATGAGTGGGCGCCTGGAGTGGATCTCACCTGTGGAGGGCCGTTCATGAGCGGACCCCGGGGCCTCACTTACCTGCAAGGGTCAGGGACTGGCACGGGTGAGCCGAGGCATTTATAGCGCCGTATTGAGGGTTAGTGCTGTGGATGGTAGACTTGCCACAAGGACTAGTTTTGCTGGACAATATATTTGTCCTAGAAATAATAGCTATAAACAATTTTGTAATTTTAATTCCAATGATATCATGTGCACCTTTTGGTCTTTGTATTAACTTAAATTAACCTCTTTATTTGCATTAAAACTAAACACAAAGACCAGGCTTTGATGGTTAAAAGGCCCATTGTCGCTCCAATCAGGACTCAAGGATAGATTAGAGGCTCTGAGACTTCCCACCTGTGAAATGTTTTGGGATTGTTAGGCTTACATCTGTGGGATGATTTGGGATTGATAGAACTACATCTCTGAGAGTTTCTGGTATTGATAAGTCATCATCTTTGGGATGTTCTGGTATTGATAGGCCATCATCTGGAATGTTCTGAGATTTATAGGTCTTCATCTGGAATGTTCTGAGATTTATAGGTCTTCATCTGTGACATGTTCTGAGATTTATAGGTCTTCATCTGTGGAATGTTCTGGGATTGATAAGCCTACATCTTTGATATGTTCTGGTATTGCTAGGCCATCATCTTTGGGATGTTCTGGTTTTGATAGGCCATCATCTTTGGGATGTTCTGGTATTGATAGGCCATCATCTTTGGGATGTTCTGGTATTGATAGGCTTACATCTGTGAAATGTTCTGGGATGTATAGGTCTTCATCTGTAAAATGTTCTGAGATTTATAGGTCTTCATCTGTGGAATGTTCTGAGATTTATAGGTCTTCATCTGTGGAATGTTCTGAGATTTATAGGTCTTCATCTGTGGAATGTTCTGGGATTGATAGGCCATCATCTTTGGGATGTTCTGGTATTGATAGGCTTACATATGTGGAATGTTCTGGGATGTATAGGTCTTCATCTGTGAAATGTTCTGAGATTTATAGGTCTTCATCTGTGGAATGTTCTGGGATTAATATGCCAACATCTGTGGGATGTTCTGGGATTTCTAGGCCTTCACCTGTAGGATGTTCTGGGATTGGTAGGTCTAAATCCATGGGATGTTCTGGTTTTGATAGGTCTTAATTTGTGGGATGTTGCGATACCGATATCTGATCTTCCAATATCAGTAGGCTTAAACCCATGAGCACTTTTTATACCTATAGGCCTAAATTGATGCAATTGAAGCTGGACCTAATTCTATGCGATCCTTCTGATGCTGTTAGGCATGGAATCTAACGATATCTGGTACTTAAATTTACTGCGTAGTCCGAGACAAACAGGTTTAAATCTATTGTATGATGTCAGACATGATTCGCAGTTCTCTGTCTGACTTGTAAGACTTGTATACATAACTGAGTTCTGATTAACTATGCAATATGTGATGAAATACTACTTCATTGTGGATGGGTGGGGCAAACTGCTGCAGGCTAAACAGGTGTATGCATGCAGATGTTGTTTTGACATCCCGAAGAGTGAAGGGTAAACCATGTTTATGTACAGGGTTAAACTCTATTATCAGCACTAGTCTTATTTCTGGTGGCATTTTTGGTTGATTTCTATTGGTCCATTGCTTGTCCAGTGCTCCCGCGGTGTAAAGGGCAGCTGGTGTAAAATAAATGGAGTTAGGAGGTTTTGATTTGACAGTGATGAAACGGAAAGATCATCTAAAGGCTCAAAAGATCCATCAGCCCTCCACCTACAAGCGCGATCCTTGGGGGGACGGGCTGAAACGAAGCTGAATTTGATACGATTGTCAATCTAAAGGTGAAATTTCCCTGCCGTGACAAAAGAAGCGCCTGAGCAGGTGTGCTGGCAGGATGGGTTTTAACGTCGGCCACTTCAGACACGACAAACCATCTGGGTCCGCCTTTTAAACGCCTTTAAAAGTGCTCCTTGAGTGTGCACTCATAACTCAGCCACTTACGAACACCCCCCCCCCCTCGTCGCCTTTCAGGAGTGTGAAGGGAATCGGGGGCCGTAAATGAATCCTTTTAGCAAAGCTGGGGTCGAATAAATCGACCCGGTAAACAGGTACGGCTCTGTTTTTCTAATGGACTGATAAGCAGTCCCGGCTGGACCCTCGCACACCGCCCTGCTCAGCGGGGAGATTATTTTTAGATGTTTTTATGCCGGGTGGTCAGCAGCTGGTCGCCCGGATGTAATAAGCCCTGTGATTTGATGTGTCGCTGGCTGGTTTGCAGTGTGTTACTGTTGATGTGTATGTGGCCGTTTCTCCACCTGTGGTGTGGTGGTCGTCAGGACCAGCACAGGTTTAAAAAATATCCAGGTAATCTCACCTGTATTCCTCTAATTCCAATTCTGTGACCATAGAGCAATTCAGGCCTCATGTTCTCGTAAACAATGTATCTTCATGTTTGCCATACTTACAGAACAAAATCTTCCCACATCCATAGATCTAAATCCATGGACTTGTCTGATTACCGTAGCCATTAATGCATGGACTCTACACACAATCCATTTAATCTACTGATACTGATGGGTCTAAATCTGCTCATACTTATGGCCAAGGTTGTGGATTATAACTTTTGGACTTAAATTTGTGAAATCTTCTGTTACTACTGGGTCTAAAATAGTTGAATCTTCTGATACTTATGGGCTTATAGTTGTGGAATCTATTGCTACTATTTGGTCTAAATTTGTGCAATCTACTAAAACTTAGTGGCTTAAATTTGTGGAATACACTGATACTTTTGTGCCCACATTCGTGGAATCTACTGATACTTATGGACTTAAATTTGTGGAATGTTCTGATATTCCTGGGGCTACATTTGTGGAATCTACTCATACTTACAGCCTTAATTTGTGGAATCTACTGCTACTAATGGGTCTAAATTTGTGGAATCTATCGATACTAATGGGTCTAAATTTGTGGAATCTACCGATACTAATTGGTCTAATTTTGTGGGATCTACTGATACTAATTGGTCTAATTTTGTGGGATCTACTGATACTAATGGGTCTAATTTTGTGGGATCTACTGATACTAATGGGTCTAAATTTGTGGGATCTACTGATACTAATGGGTCTAAATTTGTGGGATCTACTGATACTAATGGGTCTAAATTTGTTGGGATCTACTGATACTAATGGGTCTAAATTTGTGGGATCTACTGACACTAATTGGTGTAAATTTGTGGAATCAACTGATAGTTATGGACCTACATTTGTGGAATCTACTGACACTAATGGGTCTAAATTCGTCAGATCTTCTCATATTGGCCTAAATCGGTGAAATACACAGATACCAAAAGGTCATAATATGGGGGATGTTCTGATATGCACATGAACCTACTGATAGCGAAAGTCTTCAATACTACATACAAACAGTATGTGGAATCTTCTAACAATGTAAATCGGTGGAATCATGGCACCAGGCTAACATCTGTGGGATTTTCACTACCTGGATCTGCAGAATGATATATTGGTGGTGAAGGAACAGACATCTGAGACATCTGATCCCAGATCAGCTTTTTTCCCCTCACTGCAGCTGGAGTGCTGTATCAGGTTCGCCTTTGCCTGCCCGTACACAAAGCCTGGATGAAACCTGACCCCAGGTCAGCGCTGCTGTCTGATAAGGACAGGGTTTTTGGGCTTGTCTTCAGCCTCTCACCACTGACCCCCTGCTTTAGGAGTTCAGCTCTTTTGTCAGAGCTCCTTTTTGGCTCGGAGTGTTTTTAAACCTGATATTTCCCTGCAACCTTAGCCTCTGTTTTTTCTCCTCCCCCTGCTGATAAGCGGCGGCTGGCGGGGAAGAAGCTTTTGTGGCCTGAGCTTTGCTGTTTCTGCATGAAAGGACATGCGAAGCTTATGTAAACACTTGTAGTGAGTCGTTTGGAAAACCTTTTAACTTGGAATGGGTCAGTGTGGAGTTATTGCTGTCGGCTTGTATTGTTATAGACATTAGTGTTGCGCAATGATGAGGCGTGATGATGTTTATTTTTATTGTGATAAATTGTGATCACAATATGATTTTTTTAAATATATTGATATCATCAGTACTTAAAAAACATTCTGAACTGAACTTGCTGTACTGTGGCATGAGAAACACTGAATAAAACGCATTAATATTAAGCATTATATCAGAATATTCAGGTGACTTTGCTAAAATTATAAATTTCCCTCATTTTGAAGCTCATAGAAAAAAAAAGATCAGTTCTGTATAAGCAGCAGTGGGGCGGTATGATGATGTTTATTTTTATTGTGATAAACTGTGACCACAATATGATTTTTATTAATATATTGATATTGTCAGTACTTCAAGGGTCTACATGTTTCATTTCAAAGAGGGCGTATTTAGTCTCGCTTTAGTGAAGTTGCTTTACTGTGGCATGAAAAACACTAGAACAAAAGCATTAATACTCATACTTTTTTATTTGACACTTTTTTTCTTTTGTTCCATATAAACAAATGGTGAAAAAACACAAATTCTGTTTTAGGAAAATTTCTTGAAGTATTGTGATATGATATTCTGCCATATCGTCCACCTCTAGCACAAGCCGTTTCTCGAATGCAGACATGATTTCTGCATTTTTATGGTGTTTATGTATCAACAAAAAGATAACAAATATCATATATCAGCATTGGCCTGCAGATCCCACATCGGTGCGGCCCTTACATACATCATTACCTAATAAATCATGTAAGCAAATGGTGATTGTCCATTATTGGTCTAGATAAATGTGTTCCCTGATTGGTCCAGGTGAAAGTATCTAGTGATTGGCCCATATGAAAGTGCATAGTGATTGGTCCAGATTAAAGTTGACCTGTGCATTGTGATTGGTCCAGGTGAAAATGTAGGGCGGTTCATCCAGATGAAAGTGTACAATGATTGGTCCAGATGACACTGCATCATGATTGGACAAGATGAAATTATGACGTGATTGGTCCAGGTGAAAATGTATTGTGATTTGTCCAGACGAAAGAAGCAAACAGGTGTAAGTGTACAATGAGTGGTCAAGGTGAAAGTATATAGTTTGGTCCAACTGTAAAAAACTGAGAACCTGGTGAAGTCCAGGCTTTATTGAGCTGATATTTGACACAGGAAATACAGGGCAGTTTTGACGTGGTTAAGTGGTCAGATGCGGTCGTTATAGCAGCCATCACTGGATTACAACACAGCTTTCCTAATGGTGATGCAAAAACAAAGAGAAAATTTCCCTGAAGGTGTGTTGCTATCAGAAGAGATCTTCAGTGGGAAGTTCCTCTCAACAGGAGCTAATGTGTGAGTGGGAGGACCGGCCTGAATACTTGTTCAGGTATTTGTTTTGTTGGTATATGTATTCAGGTAGTTAACTCTTTAGACCCTGAATAAAAACTGAATCTGTGATGAACCTACATTGAGAATCCCCCAGTCCACAGTAAATTTGATGTGTTTTTAGCTCCACATGGCTGATACAGGATAGGAGCTTTGTGTCTTTAGGTGGGCAGCGGTCTTCCTGCTAGCGCCCCCTGCAGTAAGGGAGGCACAAATCACTTTTTGGGCAATAGTTTAACAACCATTTTGCCCAAAATTCCAAAATGTGTACAATTATTTGGCCTCTGGGAGGCAGATGACTCTGGCTCATTATGATTTATTGGTGTAGTAGCGCCACCTAGTGACTAGCATCATTGCAATCTAGCTTTTCTTAAGCCCAAGTTTCAAAACTTGACAAAACTGCGTCACGACCGCATTCGTTAGAAGTACATCATATTTAATGAAACTCCTCTGTGACTGACACATTTCGCCCCCAGATCTGCTTAAGTGGCTCATTTTTCTGTGGCGGCCATATTACACACCACAATGCCTGTCTGGTTTCACTAGCCTGTCATTTATTCCATGGTATGGGCTCTTTAAAAGGTGAGATTGGCTGATAAGAATGAAAGGGGCTGTGAATTTCGCAGTAAATGAACAATAGCTGTAGATTTGGCCTCCCAGCCCGTTTTTCACCGCCGCCAGAGCTTCAGAAAGAAAAATCGCTTCACCTGCGATGCAATCTCGGCTGGACACGATACACACCGCCCTCGACTCGTGATTTCTAAAGACTCCTGCAGAAAGGCAGTGATGATGCATGAGCTGCGCGCTGCTCAGTGTGAAATAATGCGCTCCAGAGCATCTGTGAAGGATTTCGGTGGCGGGCTGGAATGCAGAGACGGCCCATTAAGCGCCTGAAAGCAACACAGACGTTTATGGAGCTCTTTTGATCAGACCACGGGTTCCAAAAAATACGAGAGGTTTATTAAAATGTAAAGCATGTCGAGGAATAAGACCCTGCAGATTCCGTTTCCATTCGTTTCACTGCAGCACCAGTGTCTATAGATTTGTTTGTTTGTTTATTTCATTCCTTCTTTTTTGAGACCTTTAAGACGCCATATGTTCACTCTTTTTGTGACGTCACAAATATTTTCCTATTCATGCAACCGTAGTTTAGCTTTAACCAATCAGAATAATTGAGTAAATACTGAATAATTCATAGTGGATACTGAATTGTTCGTATTGCATACAGAATAATCCATGGTGTATATACTCAATAATTAGTACTGGATACTAAATTCATCATGGATGCAGCAATATTCTGAGTAGATACTGAATCATTCATACTGGATACTAAATTC
>JBBIGC010000041.1:12790756-12803171 GCA_037576955.1 Lepidarchus adonis
ACACTCAACAACCATGGGTTCCTCTAAGCAGCTGTGCAAGACTCTGACAATGAAAGTTATTGATGCTCACAATGCAGTGAAATCTGCAAGAGGGGTTTTACTAAGTACTGATTATGTAGTGGGGGTTTTTTTTTGTTCAATTTATGATATTTATGACATACAAAGTAACTATGCATCAATGTTTGCTGAAAATATTGTGTATTTTTCCATGTCCTTAAAAGTGTGTTAACATCTTTTCAGTTTATAAATATGCTATGAGCAGACTCAGTGGTGCCGATTGGCTGAAGAACTGATCTGCACATTTGCAATGTTTAAGTTTATGACCTTGTAATGCAAATCACTGCATATTTTAGGGTGGGGGGGTGTGTGGGGGGTGGGGTATAAACGTATCAGCTTTGTTTCATGTACGACCGTGGGGCTTAATTCCTCCTCAGAGAAAAGCGGCTCAGGCCCATGACAACTGTGCCTTACAAAAAGAGACACGTCCTCAGAGAGTTGGCCCTCCTGCATGTGCCGCCTGTAGCTACGCCAACCTCCAGCCTCCAGGGACACACTGATGATCAATAGTCTGCTAGAGTCATCTGGTGACCAGAGAGGCCAACATGGCCCAGGGGACCTGATTGATCTTTGACCTCTTCAGAGATTTTGGTGTTTTAAGTCACATCACACCCCTTTAGAGTTATCATGACATTTTGCTGTAAATGTTAATTACATAATAATACGCCCCATATGTATTATTATTATTATTATTGTTGTAATTATTATATATAGACACTTATATATAATACATATGGCGCATATTATTACAAATATACACATATGTAATACATATGGATGTATTACTATTACATCTAGACACATATTTAAAAAATATGGGGTGTATTATTATTATTATTATTACATATAGAAATCTATATATAAAACATATGGGGCATATTACTACATATAGACACATAAATGCATATGAAGATTATTACTACATATAGAAACCTATATATAATACATATGGGGCATATTACTACATATAGACACATACATGCATATGAAGATTATTATTATTATTACATATAGAAACCTATATATATTACATATGGGGCATATTACTACATATAGACACATAAATGCATATGAAGATTATTATTACATATAGAAACCTATATATAATACATGTGGGGCATATTACTACATATAGACACATATGAAGATTAATATTATTACTACATATAGAAACCTATATATAATACATATGGGGCATATTACTACATATAGACATACATGCATATGAAGATTATTATTATTACATATAGAAACCTATATATAATACATATGGGGCATAGTACTACATATAGACACATATAAATAAATATGACGATTATTATTACATATAGAAACTTATATAAAATACATGTGGGAGCATTTGTGTAGACATGGTTAGGATGCTGCCATGTGTGGTCCAGACCACCTCTCAGTGGAAGGTTTCGTCATATTTCGGGACGTCCTGGGTGTGTTCACACCTGGTGCTGTGATCAGATGACCTATGTGAAAGCCAGGTGTGCACGGGCTCTACCAGGAGGATTTGATGCTAGTGGCTGTCCGAATCCGAGCATCAGCTACTAGGCTAATAATGGGATATTTTTACAGGATATTTTTTAGTTTTAGGATTTTGCAGACAATTTAGAATTTTTTTTTTTTTGCCCTGTCCTTGCCACATGCCATCCGATGACAACAGGCGACGTCGTGGGACGTTTGTTACGGACACCGCTTGTCTGGATGCTTCACCAGGACCTTTTTTTAATGAGCTAAAACCTGAGCATGTGTGTGTATGTGTGTGTGTGTGGGTGTGTGCCGCTGTCTTCATGCTGCCATTATGCTCCATTAGAATCATCATTAAGATGAGCCCAGCGCCCGCCATGCCCAAAGTGGCTCAGGCCCCGACCGCGTCCAGGCCACGAAACACGGCGACCGCTGGGAGGCGGTTTCCACGGCAACATCAGCATCATCTTCCTCTCTCCGTTTATGCTCTTGAATGGCCGTCAGGTGGGGTTATCCTCCGGAGCATCTGGCCAGAGCGTGGCATCAGGCTGGTGTGGGCTCAGCTGGCAAGACACAGAGGTGGTGAAGCTAATGTCAGGTTAACGTCCAGTAACTCCCTGCAGTAACCGGACTGTACCTACAGGTTCTATCATTAATATGACTGTATTTATTCTATACATTTACTCACCAGCTGTATACAGGACACAGTGTGTGTATATATATATATATACCCATCAGCCATTACATTAACACCACTAGTGAGTGATGTTGACTATCCAGTTCATTACAGTGGCACCTGTCAGGGGTGGATTATATTAGGCAGCAAGTGAACAGTCAGCTTTTCAAGTTGATATGCTGGAAGCAAGAGCATAAGGGTCGGACTCGGACAAGTGATGTCTAGAGCATCTCCAGAGCAGCAGTAGTTAGTACCAACCAACGCTGATCCAACTGGTGAATCAGAGACAAATTCATGGGCACCCAATGCCCATTCATGCATGTGGGGAATGAAGGTAGGACTGTCTGATCTGATTCCAACATGGAGCTCCTGTTGTAGCACAATACTGTACCACAGTATATGAGACAGGTGGTGTTAATGTTATGGCTGGTCAGTGTATATAATAAATGCGCTGTATGTATGTATGTTCTCTTGGACTCCTGGCCATGAATAGCCCTGGGAACACTGGGGATGAGGCTCACAACCAGATCATGGGTCCAGTGCTTGGGCAGTTGCGCTATTTGCACCATTGAGAACATGGTTCCATTGTGTGGTGCTAATATAACGACTCGGTTCCAGTTTTGGTTCCGTTGCCTCCACGGCCTGCGGTGATGTTGTGGAGCTTGAAGATCTGAGCCTGGCTTTTTAAGGCTCTGTTCCTGGTGTCAGAGCCCATGAAAGATTAAAGGGGGTTTAATATTCCATTAGCGCGCGGGGTGGGCTACGGCAGCGCTAGTACAGAGGCTGATGTGTTTCTAATTGAGGCTGTAGTAAAGCTGTCTGGACTTCAGCTTGCATGAAGTGCACTAATTAGAGGCTTGAGCAGCAATTTTCTCTCTTCTGCACTTGTTCATTCTGTTCTTTTTAACATCCCTTGTCCTTCTCTTGATATTTTTTTTCTTTCTTTCTTTCTTTCTCTTTGTCTTTTCAATTTCAAGTTCTGACCAGTACACGTCGTCATTTTGAGCGTGTCATTGCTTTGTGGTTTATTCCTTTTTTATTTCAACAATATTTAGAAGCATCACGTTGTATAAATATTGCCTGACGAGTGAACCAATAAAAATAGCCAGTAGCAGAAAAGTAGCAGCTCTTATGACAATAATGATTAAATAATTATAAAATGAGATAACAAGGTTTTAGGGCTATGCTACAGTGATGAGAAAATTTTGTTGTGAAATTTTGTTGCCATTTCAGGTTTTGTAACATTAATGTTTAATGAGATAATGAGGCTTTGTTACTGTCCTGATAAAATGAGATAATGGGATTTGAAAGTGTTAGTAATGCAAAAATGAGATATTGTGACAGTAATGAGATAAAGTGTTACAGTAATGATAAAATGAGATGATCAGGATTTGTTGCGCTACTTCTACAATGAGATAATAAGGATTTGGATGTGTTGTTAGTCAAGCTAATGTCCATGTGTTAGTAATAATTAAATAAGATAATGAGAATTTGGATGTGTTGTTCGTAATCATTAAATGAGATAATGAGGATTTGGATGTGTTAGTAATGATCAAATTAGATAATGAGGATTTGAGTGTTTTAGTAATGATTAAATGAGATAATGAGGATTTGGATGTGTTGTTAGTAATGATAAAATGAGATCATTAAGATTTGCATGTGTTACAGTAATGATTAAATGAGATAATGAGGATTTGGATGTGTTGTTAGTAATGATAAAATGAGATAATTAAGATTTGCATGTGTTACAGTAATGATAAAATGAAATGATCAGGATTTGTTGCACTACTTCTACAATGAGATAATAAGGATTTGGATGTGTTGTTAGTCAAGCTAATGTCCATGTGTTGTTAGTAATGATAAAATGAGGTACTTATGATTTGGATGTGTTGTTAGTAATGATAAAATGAGATGATGAGGATTTGGGTGTGTTGTTAGTAATGATTAAATGAGATAATGAGGATTTGGATGTGTTGTTAGTAATGATTAAATGAGATAATGAGGATTTGGATGTGTTGTTAGCAATGATAAAATGAAATAATGAGGATTTGGATGTGTTGTTAGTAATGATAAAATGAGATAATGAGGATTTGAATGTGTTAGTAATGATAAAATGAGATAATGAGGATTTGGATGTGTTGTTAGTAATGATAAAATGAGATAACAAGGATTTGGGTGTGTTGTTAGTAATGATAAAGTGAGATAATGAGGATTTGGGTGTGTTGTTACTAATGATAAAATGAGATAACGAGGATTTGGATGTGTTGTTAGTAATGATAAAATGAGATAACGAGGATTTGGATGTGTTGTTAGTAATGATAAAGTGAGATAATGAGGATTTGGGTGTGTTGTTACTAATGATAAAATGAGATAACGAGGATTTGGATGTGTTGTTAGTAATGATAAAATGAGATAATTAGGATTTGTTACCGTGATTATAAAATTATATTTTTCTGAGATTTTGTGACGATAAAAAGGGTTTTTGAGGTTTCGTGGTTTTGTGAGGTTTGCCACCGGATGAATCTGCGCTCCAGAGACGTGTTTTTCCTTTTCTGCCATTTTTTTAAGGTTGCTCCCTGTCCGATCTTTTCAGCGCTGGCGGAGCCCTTGCCGTAATCACAGACACTTTCATCCACTTATTGCTGTCTCTATCCTCTTAGCGGCGCGGCCTCTCCGCCTCATCTAGATTGCATGTTTCTAAAGGCTAAATTACCCCACTCAGTTTGACACTGCTGCTAAAAGCTACTTGTGCCTGGCGGAATTCGGCGAGAGCGGAAAGAAACGAGGTTTAAAAAAGAGAGAGAGAAGCGCTGGAGGAATGAGTGGCATGATCTGGAAAAGAGATAGAGAGTTGGGGGGAGGGGGATAGGTAAAAGGGGCGAAGGAGGGGTAGAGAGCGAGGGAGAGAACTGAAAGGGCAGAATAAAAGGTGCACGATCCTTTTTCACAGGACAATTGAAACATAATTATTTCATGGCAGCTTGTGTGCTCAGTAAATCTGCGAGTAGGAGCGGCATTTAACTTTAATTAGCTCTGATTTATTCATTCCGACTGGATCGCTCGCAGAAATTGGATCATCTGATTATAGTCAAGCATGACAATGACCTGATTAAACACTTCATAAAACCCACAGAGAGAGAGAGGGGCGGGGCCACAGACAGAGAGGGGGACGAGAGGATGGAAAGAAAGGAGAGAAAGAGAAATCTAGTGCAGAAAGTAAGAGAGAGTGGGAAAGAGGCAGACAGAAAGCAGGGACAGAAAGAGGGAGAAAGACAGGACAAAGTAAGAGAGGGGGAAGAGACAGACATAAATCAGGGGTGAGAGAGAAAGAGAGGGAGAAAGACAGGACATAGTGTGAGAGGGGGAGAGAGAGGTAGAGGGAAAGCAAATATAAGAGCGAGAGAGAGAGGGGGGGGGGGAGAAAGACAGGACGAAGAATGAGAAGGGCAAAGAGAGGCAGACAGAAAGCAGGGGTGAGGGAGAAAGACAGGACCAAAATAGAGGAGGACAGAAAGTAATGAGGGAGAAGAAGAATGGAACAAGAAAGAGAAGACAAAAAGAAAGGAGAGAGAGTAAGGGGGTGGAGAGAAGGAGAAAGAAAGGTGACGACAGTAAGAGAAGAGGAAAGAGAGGCAGAAGGAAATGAATGAGTGAGGAGAGGGAAGCGAGAACGAGGAGAGAAAGAGAGGGAGGAAATGAAAAGAAGAGAAAGAAAGGGAGAGTGAGAGAGAAGTTTCTGATGTCTGCTTGTTTGGTGTTAGCACTGAAGCTACGAGGCTAATGTAGCTAACGAGTAATGGAAGTGTATACCCCAGCAGTTAGCATCACTGACTTGCCTCAACTCTTTCTCGAGTAGCTAATACATTGCTTAGCAGATTTATGACCCTGTACGTCTCACTGTGCTTAATTCTCTCTCTCTCTCTCTCTCTCTCTTTCTCTCTCTCTGTCTCTCTCTCTCCAGGTGTGACGTCGAATGAGAGTTTGGAGTCGAAAACCTGCAGCTCCGCTAAAGTCTCGGGCCTCCAGCGAAGTCAGGAACAGAGCAACAGCATTTCCTTTATTACAGACGTTCCCAGCCCCACCCCTGGCTCCGCCCCCACGGGGTCCCCCGCCCCCGCTGCTCCAGCAGCCCCCCCACCCGCGGCGCAACACGCCTCCACACCTGCGCTCAGCATCAAGAAAGAGTCGGCACCCCCTAACCCCACCCCTCCGCTCCTGAGGAACCAGTCACATCCTCCGGAGCACAGGGTCCCGCCCCCAGGCCACCACAGCCGACCAATCATCAGCCAGCATCATCCCCTACCGTACAGCATTCACGACCTCAGGTGAATAAATTCTCACTTTTCAAATGTATTTTGTAAATATAAACACATTTAGATTTTGACACCTCCCAATATATTCCAAAATGGTATATTTTTATAACTTTACTATTAATTTCCCTGTTTTATTATTGTTGTTGTTATTATTATAGGTCAGATTTTAAAATAGCTTTTAATTATTATCTACAAAACAATTTAGGGATCTCATTTCTTGAGAGGAAAATACAGTATAATATCACAATATTTTTTTTTAAATGGACGCTCAAATATCAATATTTTATTTTTAATTCCAGACATTTTATCAAGTATTAAACCCACGCTCAGAATAGTTTACCAAAATGCATTTCTGAATCCACAAGATGGCGCTGTAGTGATGCTCAAATGTATTCAGTTTTATCCTACAGCCCATTCAGCCAATAGAAAGTGGAGGTGTAGTAGGGTTGCCATGGGTGCATGGGGGAGGAGCTGATATTAAGTGATATTCTTGAGCTCTACTGGATTATAATGGAGGCAATGAGAGATACTGAGCTGGTTTCCTGGTGATTGGTGCATAAATGTATGTACTGTAAAAGTAACTGGACCTGATCTTCTAGATTAGATTTGGTCCTGAAGGCTCAGTGTCCAGCACAGTTTGGTGGTTCCCCTCCCAAACACACTAACTACACCTGGCAATGGACAGGTGAGATGAACCAGGTGTGCTTGAATTGGAAAATCACCAAACTGTGCTGAAGACCATCCCTCCAGGACTGGAGATGGGCTCTCCTGCTGTAGGTTCCAGGTAGTTTGGATGCAGTAGTGGCTGATGTTATGTTTTTGCTCAACCCCAAAAGCTTGTTTGGATTATTGGTGGCACGTTCATGGTAGTTTGTGCCAGTGTGGTGAACACATTTCGTAGCACTGCTTCTGAAGCCCACAAGGTGGCAGCAGACCAGTCAAGATTCAAGAGACAGCTACTCTACTTTCAAGCAGAAGAATCGCAATGATATCGTATTGTGGCCCAAATATCATGATAGTATAGTATGTAGATTATTTAATCAGTTCTTGCTGGAACTGTGAAGATGGTCTTTTTTGTATTTTGGAGAAGATAAAGTTAAAGGCATAGTTCACCAAAACATCAAATGGCTACAGTGTTCCACTGACCCCCAGGTGTTGTCCATCAGCCATGTTTCGAGTCCAAATTCTGCTTCAGTTGCTCAAAACTGTTGCTTACACTGGAAGTCAACAGTCACCCAAATGTTTCCGTAAATCCCCATTATAGTCGTCTACAGTTCCACCCAAGTGTGAACTTGATACCAACATATATAATGTAAAGCTCCACCCACATCTTTTTGAACTGCAATGTCATTGGCTGGCGTAATGCATATGGATGAGAATGCTAGCCACCAAATCCATCAGCTAAAGTGTGCTAGTGCTAATTAGCATCACACTGAGTGACGGAGAAGAGGGAAGGCCTGGTGGGGAGAAGAAAGGACATGGATGGCTTTGGCACCACTGGGGATCAAACTTGTGACCTCCCAATAACGAGACTAATGCTTGGACAATTAATTGAACATCTGATGCTAATGGCTAATGCTAATGTAAAATGTTTGCTGTACGGCATCCGCTTCTGTCTAATTTCGTTTTCTTTCCTCTCTTCCTCTCTCACAGCAGCAGCCCCTCTTCTCTCCCCCCAAAACACCACCTCCCTCCCTCCCCCCACCACCTAACTCTCCCCTCCCCTGCCCCACCCCTCCCTCTCTCCATTGCCGGGCTCCCCTCCCCCCATTACTCCCTCCGCCCCCCTTCTCACCTCCCTCGCCACCCGGCCATGTTCGCCAACCCCGCCACCCTGCCACCCCCGCCCACCTTGCCCACCAACAGCCTGGTGGTGCCCGGACATCCTGCTGCTACGCCGTACCCAGGTAAGTGTCCGCACCATTGCAGAAACCGGCACAGTGTGAATTACTCTCCGCCCACCAATGTGTTCTTTCATAGCTACTGCTGTTAGGCTGCATTTCAGAAAGTCAGTAAAAATACAGTTCTCTACACTTTCTCTTTAGAAGAAATGTGGTTTTACCAGCCTACAGTAAAGATCAGTAGCTATGAAGGAATCTATAAGGGGCGGAGCCTGAGGAGGTCTCATTACATATGACTAGGGCTGCACAATATGGGCTAAACTTCATATTACAGCAGTGCAGGATTAAAACAATAGAGTCAAAAAATCAAATGTACCCCATTTCTGTATTTGGCCATTTTTAAAAATCAAACTATTCCTTTAAAACACAGGTTATTTATTAATGTCAAGTTTTATTATTTACAGTGCTATTGACACTGTACATAATAAATATGGAAATGTAAATATGTATATACGTAAATATACGTAGTATTCACTATGCTTAATTCAGTGTCTACTATTAATTATTCAGTTGAAATTATTTAGTATCTGCTATAAGTTATTTATTTACAATATACTTTTCAGTAAATATGTATGATTCAGTTTTAATAAATTATTATGTTTTAATTTTTTGACATCAACTATGAGTTCTTCAGTGTCTACTATGAAGTATTTAGCATTTACTTGATATTTTTACTATATATTTTTTACTTACATATTTCTCAGCGTTATTTTGCATTCTATATATAATATATAATGCATTTAATATATAAAGTCCTAATTGGCTATAAGTCAGGGGTTTACTGCAGGTACATAGAATTGGTGGACCACAGGCTGCAGTGCTTTTGAATAAAAGCAATATAAAGACAACAGTAATGGCTGTACTGAACATATACCAAATCATTTTGTTACATTTTGCTATGGTTTGTACTTAATAATCATAAAACTGAATGTATTGGTTTAATTTCCCTGATCCATCCTTCACCCACAAATGTGTTCTTTCACATCAAACTCTACAAGGTCATTTTTAGGCTAGAGAACATCCTATTCAGTCTAAATACACTGTTTAACCCTGCAGGAGGTCTCTGGATTAAAAGAAAATCTTAATTATATTTTATTCATTAAGATTAATCATTCAAAAGTAAAATATTTGCATTATATAAAATTTAAATGTCTTATATATTCAACCAGCTGAATGAAATTGTTGCTTCAACATTTACTTAGCAACATTTACTTGTTAGCATGTATGCTATTTGAATAGATGAATATTTATACATAATTTGTCTGCTTTATATGCTAATAGTTGAGCTTAATGCTCTTTAATCATATTTTTACATCTTTTGGGGGGGGACATTTAATTAATCACTAGCTTTCACTGTTCCAGAGTGGCTGAAGTTACTCTGGAAGTTACTGTCATTGTTAGCTAGCTAAATTAACACCATACCCTACACTGGTAGCTAATCATGACTGAAAAATATTGTAAGCTAACACTGTAAGCTAGCTAAGTTAACATTGTAGCCCAAACAACACTTCCTGTAGTCTTGTTAATGCTGTAGACTGTATCATTAGCTGCTACCTCTGTCTGAAGAAATTCAGAAATATGTTTGAATTGTTAGCTAGCTAACACTGTAGCCTAGCCAATAGCATACCTAAGTAACTACTTCCAGCTGCATTAGCATGATAAGTTTTTCTAAAATTAATAGCTAACTACGTGACACTGTAACCTATGCCATAAGCTACAATATATGTTGGGGTTTTTTAGGTGTTCTTAACATCTAATTTGGCTTACATTACAAACTTGTCAACTTTAAAGCTTGTGCAACTGTAATTCTGGGCACAATAGTGGGTGGAGCATGGATGGATTAATAATTAGCAATATTTACTGTAAAATGTGAACGTAAAGCCTTTGATCTGAGAAGTTATTTCATTTCTTTATGAAAATTTTTTATTTGTGACTTTAAAATGTAGCTACAATACTGAAGAACAAAATCTGGTGCAACATCGTTTATCTTCCTTTTGAATATCTTGATGTTTATTTAATTTTATATTTAAATCGATTGTCTTGGTCCATCTACGGTAAGTAGCGTTTGACAATTTAACTTTCTAGGCTCTGCCCACGTCTTCCTACTGTTGTTTGTTTGGACAGGCATTATAGAAGGCTGGTAAAATCCCATTCGGCCTTAAAAACGGCAGCGGATCTGTTTTCATCACAGCTGGGCATTGTGGGAACTGGGGGTGGAGGAGATGACAGGTTTTTGTTGAAGGGGCATTGGGGGGGTGGACACATTTTTGGAGGCATTTGGTTGCCAGTATATTGGGAGGAGCATTCTTGAATATTGGGAGGGTTGCGCCCCCACCCCAAATATGTATTTTAATTATGACTTTAAAGATTTCTGTTCTGTAAAGCTCATCCTACCACACAGCAGTAGCTATGAACGAAGACATTTGTGGGCGGAGCCTGGACAGGAATATTACATAGTTATCTAAGTGCGTTTCTAAAGTATGTTGCTAGTCCTTCTTTAGTGAAGGTTAACTGCTTTCTGAAGTTTATCATTTTATAGATCAAATGATGTCATGTCATGTGGATCTCAGTATCATCACTATCCACACTAATGATGTTAAACGTGAAATGTGTGTAAACAGGTAGATGTAAGTTTACACTCTTAAAAATCAAGGGTTCCTCAATGGTTCCTGGCTAGGAGACGATCCCCAGTTGGTACGGAACCTTCATGGTCTTGTCCTATTCACCAAGGTCCTTTGAAAGGTTCCTTGGGGAACCGAAAGTGGTTCTTCATTGGCATGGCTTCAATTGGATCTGAGAGCCTTATTTTTAAGAGTGTAGCTGTAGGGAGAACGTTGTGTGTGTTTTCTGCTGAGGTGACTCTTGGTTCTCTCTTGTCTTCAGATACCAGCCTGTTGATATCATTCAACCAACCAATCATGTATTGCCAGCCTCATTCGGGGATTCTGATTGGCACATTGTCACAGGCAACTCTCTTACCACCACCAATGAGTCCTCACGTAGAAAACCCTCACAGCTTGAATTGGAGAAACAGAGAAGGCCAGGTGACTATTCTCTTTCTCTTCTTTTCCGCTGGTTGTGAAAACTCACTGGCCGCCCGTGCCTTTTGTTTTGTTTTGTTTTTCTTTTCCTTTTTTTTCTCCCTCTTTCTTCCATCGCTCCCATTTTTTTTTTTGGTCCCCTTCCATTTTTTTTGTTTTCCCTCTCCTTTCTTGCAGAGCATGACCTCCTTCGGCAGGAGCTGAACAACCGATTCTTGGTGCAAAGTTCGGAGCGTGGGGGGCGGGGCTCGGCGCCCGGAGCGGCGGGCTCTCCGTTGGCCCCCATGTCGCTCCTGAGGGCAGAGTTTCACCAACACCAGCATATGCATCAGCATCAACACACGCACCAGCACACCTTCACGCCTTTCCCCGCCAGCCTGCCCCCGGCCACCATCATTGGGCCGCCCACTGCACCGCCCATGGTGCGTACCGCAGCCAGAAATGTGAGGATAAGTAAAGAGAAAATCAGACAGACCTTATCTCCCATCCTACCCACAGTCCCCGCCCTCGGATACGTCCCGCGCTCATCGGAAACGGGACAGGGCCAGATACATGCTAGCAGAAGTAATGTTGCTAGCAAAGCCTTGCTAAGCTGCTGAGGACGTGAAGGTGGAACCAGCTTCACAAAAGGAAAACATTATTCCACACTGTCATCTCAAAGTAAAACAAGATGATTAGTGAAGTCAACATTAGACTAACGTTACCTCAACACACTTCCACACCATCCCCGTGATCACTCTGCTGCTCAATGTCTTTATCCTCACCTGGAAAACTTCATCATTTTCATTTTGAATTCTTTTCTTTTTTAAATTTATCCTATAAATGTGCCATTAACATCAAATAAACAAACAAACATTACCTCCACCCTCTAAAGACTTTATTAACATCAAATAAACAAACAAACATTACCTCCACCCTCTAAAGACTTTATTAACATCAAATAAACAAACA
>JBBIGC010000041.1:12803271-12819110 GCA_037576955.1 Lepidarchus adonis
ATGTTTATCAGTACATTGCAGAAAATAATGAACTTTATCACAATATGCTAATTTTTTGAGAAGGACCTGTATATTGTGGTTATATTAAGACCATTTTGAGCTGCTGATATCATGTGATACCAATTTTGTGGAGGGTTTTTATTGCAAAATTATTTTTTTTTATTTTATTTTTTCCCACTGGCGAGGGTGATAAATCTTTTGTGCACCAGGGTCAGGGGGCAGAACAAAAACACATTTTTGTCATTTTTACTCTATAAAACAGGCCAGTGCTTGAGCACCTTAAGCCCCACCCCCTGCACATGCATGGTTGCCAGTGATTGGGTGAAAGCCCACTGCTGTGTACCACCTCTGCTGTAGTTCCCTACTCTTCCCATCAGCACCTCTTCTGCTGATTCTGGGCTCCGTGACACGGACACAGCATCGGTGATTACACTGCGACTTTTACACATCATTTACACATCGTCACTTTTCTTTTGACTGATTAGAAGTTTGCAAATATTGTTAAAGTTTCAAAATGTATGTTCACCCCCTTCTTCATTCCATACAGTCCATATATAAAAGCTAAGCTTTTGTGATGTCACAAAACACATAAACTTATTCTGCCTACAGCAGTTTAGCCCCGCCCATTCACTTGCTGCCCGACAATACAGGGCAGCCAATCAGAACAGAGCATAGATCAGTCTTAAAGGCACAGTGGGTTTAATTATCAGGGTAAAAACCGAGTTAGAATGAATAAACAAACGCTTCTCACACACACGTGATGGAGAAACTGAAAGGAGTATGGGCCGTTTAAATGCCCCTCAGCCAATCAGAGGCTTTTCTGGTTGAAGATTAAAATAATGAGGATTTTCTTGGATTACATAAACTCATCAGTACAGCCAGCAACTCTCACGGGAGCTGTGATTGGCCACCCTGTCAGAAAACACTGTGATTGGTCAGTTGGTCGGCATTGCAGAGAAGACGTGGCCACGATTAACACCGCGTACTGTAGTCAGGCCTTCGCTCCGCACCGTCACCGCCAGCCCCTGCAGTGTTAGTGCTAGTGGTGCGAACTCCGCCTCTGACGTTAAAGCAGAGAGAGAGAGAGAGAGAGAGAGAGAGAGAGAGAGAGAGAGAGAGAGAGGTAGCGGGCTGACGCGATTCCCTCGCCTCCAGCCTTCCACTCTAATCCCTGTTTGGCATTTTGCAGATGCTTTTGGTCGCTCCGGTTCCTTTGGTGGCCTCGGCAACCTTTCGGCCAGTGCCTTCGGTGGATTAGGCAACCCATCCCTCGGTAAGGCCTGACCCCATAGTCTCCCTCCCCCCACACCCCCCAACCCCCAGATACAGCCTCAGCCAAGCAGAGAGAGACAGAGAGAGAGAGAGAGAGAGAGAGAGAGAGAGAGGCACTTAGCTCTGCAACAAATGCCAAATAAGAGCTTAGGGAGAAGGCAGTAGAAGGGAAGGGCATTACAGCGAGCCTGGTTTAATCTTACAGCAGTGAACACTGCCAAATCTCTCACACACACACACACACACACACACACACAGCCAGGCTGCTTAATACCCTCCCTGCATTAATTACACTCCCACTGCATTCAAACCCTCCTCTCTCTCATCTTCTCTCTCGCTCTCTCACTCTCGCTCTTCTATTTCTTTCTTTCACTCTTTGTATTCTCCACCCTTATTTTTCTCTCATTCCTGCTTATTTTTCACTTCCTTATCTCTTTCTATCTCTCTATTATTACGTCTACATTAAGTTCAGTTGTTGCTAACGGGTGCATGGTCAAACGATGCCCCTTTAGCCACAAGTCAGTTTCTGTGTGGCTAGAGCTGCCCTGGACAACCGTAAGTGCAAGTTTTGTGCAATGGTTGTGTCTCGGAGGCAGCAACAGCTCAGCCACAAAGCTGCAGAACACTTTAAAAGTGCTGCCTGAAGATTGAAAGAAACATCACAAGAACTGTGTGTGAAACGCTTCACAAAATGGGTTTTCATGGCTGAGCGTCTGCATGCAAGCTTGAGTTTGCTACGGGCAATGAAGAACATCAGTTGGATTGGTGTAAAGCACGCTACTAGGCTCAAGAGGAGTTGGAACTCTGGAGTGAGGAGGCACAGCTCCCTAGCTGGCATTGTGGTGGAGGAGTCTGTGTTTGGTTGATGGAGGACAACGCTGCTTATGGGAAAACAGTAAAGTTCAGCTGAGGAAGAATAATGGGTTATAATAATAATTATAATAATAGTTCAGGTGAAAGGTGATGTTAATGCTACAGCAGTCTAGCGGAGGCCAGTGGTCAGCCAGGCCTTGTCCAGTGCTGACCTCACAAGTGCTCTATTGAGTGAACGGGCACCAGTTCACAGCGATGCAGTCCAGCATCTTGAGGAAGTCTGGACACTAGTCTCCATATCAAAGCTTTTCAGATGGGACATCCAATCAGCTTATGTAGGTGTGATGTCCACATACCATATGGTGTATATATATTTCACACTTTTTCTCTCCATGTCTTTCTCTCTCATTCCAACTCTCTCTCTCTCTCTCTCTCTCTCTCTCTCTCTCTCTCTCTCTCTCTCTCCCTTTTCCTCCTGTGCTGCCAAATGGGACTTCCTCCAGTGAGAAATCGATTGCACTGAAATAGAAACTGCAGAAACGCACGGCTGTTCGCTGCTCTCTCGCCCACAGGGCGACTGACTCTCTCTCTAATGAAGAAGCCTTCAAAGAAGCAGAGGGAGAAAAAAACCCTAAATAACTAAAATCTCTTCTTTCACATAAGAAAAAAAAGTAAAACACGCTGCCCATCAAAAGTTTGGGGACGTAGCTGTTCAAAATCAGCTTAATTTATGTCGCTTTTCAAACGGACCCTTATAAATAATGTGTAATCTGGTTTATTTAAAGGAAAATAATATCACACGTGTAATTATCAAAGGCCCATTTTCTCTTTGTTGTCATGGCAGCGCTTATAAAAATTGAAATTCTTTATATGTTCGACCCCCCTTTAGGCCTAAAGAGCTTAGGAGCTTTGAACAACAGGTTGGAAAATAAAACGATCTGTTAATATTGCTGTTCATACTAAGGAGGACGAGCACTGACCATATACACACCCAACAGAATTAACACAGCTGGTTTGACATCATTTAAAGCTTTGCAGGTGTTTTTGTCTTACTATACTCTCTGTCTATCTCACTCGTTCTCTTTCTCTCTATTTCTCTCTTTCTCTCTAGTTTTTTCCCTTCGTTCTTTTTATATTTCTGGTTTTTTTTTTTCATTTCTTTATCCCATAACTATTCCTTCTCTCTGTCTCTCTCTCTCTCTCTCACTCTCTAATTTCATGGCCATTATTAAGTTCAGGTGTTGCTAACGGGTATGTTTGCTTGCCACAAGTCTATTTCTTTCTTGCTAGAGCTGCCCCGGACAACTGTCAGTGCTAGGGTTGTGCAATGGTTGTGCCTAGGAATAAGGACAGCTCAGTCACAAAGCTGCAGGTCACCCAAATGTATAATTTTCATAAATTCATTCATATTCATTCATATTCCCTCTGGGCGAAACATCAGCACGATGTTGAATTGTGTCTGAAAAGCTTCATGAAATAGGAAAAATAATAGTTTGACAAACTAGGGGGCGCATTACTCTAGCTACTGCACATACTCCTTTTAAGTGTCAATCGTTTACTTTTGTTGGAAAAGTGTCTTTCTTTAATATAATTTACAAGCCAAAGCCTTTTTAAATTTCAAATGTGAGATTTTGCTGTGTGCAGCCCAACGTGGCACCTTTAGGCTCGTACGTGTGTTTCTGTGAGGTTTAGGAACTCATTTAGCTAAAACCATGTGTTCTTCTTTCTATCTTCAGGTGCGAACAGTGTGTTTGGACCCAAAGAGGGTCCGGGCCTGCCTGGGTTCAGCCCCCACCACGACGCCTGGAACAGACTGCACCGGACCCCGCCCTCCTTCCCCACGCCCCCTCAGTGGCCCAAGTCTGCCGACGGAGAGAGAAGCAGCTCCGCCAACAGCCACGAGCGAGAGAGGGAGAAGGAGAGGGAGAGGGAGCGAGAGAAGCGGGACTCCTCCGTGGGAAAGGACGAGAAGGATAAAGACAGGTTTGATCTTTTTCGTTTAGATGTTCTGCTACATTCGTGGGAACGTTTATCTTAAGAGTTTGGACGTTCTTGGAATGTTCAAGGACTTCACAAAAAAAAAACATGTCAGGTTATCGTAACGTTTTTATTACATTTCGTAGCGTATAAAACATAACGTTTTATAGCATCTCCAGAGCTGCAGGCCTTGGGACCTACACTAGATAAGGCAGGTGGTGTTAATGTTATGGCTGGTTGGTATAAAACAGCAAAGTGATTTTTATTCATATTGTGGAAACTTTGGCCATGTAACATTATTAAAATGTTCTATTAATGTTAGCTCCTAACATTTAGAGAATGAATAGCCACCCTGATAATGTTCATATCGTCTTTACATACTCTCTCTCTCTCTCTCTCTCTCTCTCTCTCTCTCTCTCTGTCTCTCTCCACCCCCCATCTCTTGCAGGGATTCTGTGGATCGTAATCGCCATAGTAACCGCTCCTCTCCTGCCTCCGCTCCCGTCAGCTACCAGATCAGCAACCTGATTCGCTCCAGCAGCCACAACCCCGTCCCCCGCTCCGACACCGAGAAGGATCTGCTAGAGCGGCAGCGCGAGGCGGCGGCCGTGATGGCGGAGGTGAAGGTGAAGGAGAGCCGTTCTCCAGGGAAGGAGGTAAACGAACGCAGCGCCTCCTCCGCAGACTCCTGCAAACCAATCCGCCGATCCCCGTCGCCGTACTCCAAAAGCATCCTGAGCGAGACGGGCATCAAGATGGCCAGCATGGGGCTGCCTCTTCCAATCAAAGATGGCGACAGGGACAGGAAGGAAGTGTCTTCAGGCGAGATGATCCACAAGGTGAAGAATGACATGAAGATCAAAGAGGAGCGCAAAGAGGAGCAGGAAGTGATGGTTGTGGAGCCTGTCAGTCAGCCTCAGGCTCCTCTCCATCCTCATCTGGCTCCACCCACATCCCATCAACCAGCAATATCAATATCTCAACAGGTTCCGCCTCCATCTCCACGCAGCAGCGATCTTCCAACCGCGGCATCTTTGCATGGAGTGCCCATGCCAAACTCTCTGCCATTCCCGATGAGTGCCATGCACCAGATGGGCAGCTTAAATGTCCTGGAACGTGCCCGCATGGCACCGTTTATGGGCGTAAACCCGCTTGCGGCTGGCCGGGACCGGCTCCCGCACCCGTTCTCCACTTGGGACCCTCTTAGAGAAGCTTACAGGAACCTAGACCTCCAAAGGCGAATGGACTTTCAGCTTCGCTCTGAGCCTGGCCATCGTTTCCCTGGCATTTATGAGCCAGAACGGGCATACAGAGAGCGCGAGGCACATGATTATTCCCACCAGGAGCATCTTCTGGAAGTACGGCGTGAGCAGGAAAGGCTAAGGCAGCAGGCTGAAGAAAGAGAGCGACTCCATTTAAGGGAAGAACTAGACCGTGCCAGGCTTCACCAGCTTCACCAGTCTCCAATAGAAGGGCATTTACCCCATATGCCCCCTTTCATGTCCCACCTTGGCGGGATGCCATACCCACGGCTAAGCCCATCCACTGCACAAAGTGGACTGCTAAACAGGACGCCGCCAACTGCAGCGCTCAGTGCCCCTCCACCCTTAGTGCCAGCGGGTCCAAGCATCCCTAGACCTGCTTCGCCAAGACGGACTACGCCAATCACCACGCAGGACCCTAGAGAGTATTCCCCATCCCGCAACCCCAAAGAAGTTGAGGCGCGGTAACGCAATTTTTGACGTCAGTTGGACAAAAACTCCATCCGTCAGTCGGACAAAAACGGACAACATGCACTTATTTTTTCCGATAAAATAAACAGAAATGTATAATTTGTACAAAAATCATTTGTACCTTCGAAAAAGGAAGCACATCGTTATGCTTTTTATTTTATATTGACATGGACAGAGAGCGAGGATGTTAACGTCGACTGCAAAACGTGACAAAATACAAAGTACTCGGCGCCCGCGTAAAATTTGATATTAATATATTAATCCAATGCCTTTTCATTTTTTGTGTGAAAAGTGAGATTCTGGAATGAGTTTGTACTTTTCCTAACGCCTTTCCATGTACAGACATTATTTTTTACGAATTTTACGTTAGAAGTCACGTCGCCCCTCCCCCCCTCCTGTATTTATCCCAGTTTCTCAGTTGGACACATTATTGATGTTCATTGAATAAACTGGATCGATGTTACTGTTTTGACAGTCAAACTTGCTCTACGGTACCTGGAGATCGTGCTGTACAATGTTACATTACCGAATTTTCTCTGTTCGCTTGTTTTTTTTGTTTTGCCTTTGAGATATGCAGACGAATATGTATTACGATATTCCTGTTGGGTTTATGTAAAATTATTGTAAATATCTTGTTGATATTACTTGGATCAAAAATTACGTTGTAAATTTATTAGACTTTTTAAATGTTTCTAGAAAAAAATGGCGGACAAACCGCATGAAAACCACATTAACTGATCTGTCCAATCAAGAGGGCACGTTTTAAAAAAAAGTGGGGGGGGGGCCATCGTCCGCCGTCTATGCAAAGTTGAAATGGAAGGTTCTGATTGGACAGTTACCAAATCGAAATGGCAAAATGTGTTCTGTGTGAGGAGGGGGAAGCCGGATGATTATCATACTCTCCAACGAAGAGCCAATGAAACAAACACACACAAAAAAAGAAAATACCTCCCGGTCGTGAGTGAACTGTGCCCAAGTGGACGGAATGACTGGGCGGTGATAGACTGTCTCTGTCGACCTTGTGGTGTTGTGCAGTTGTTTTTCTTAGACTCTTGTATACAAAAACAAGTAGAGTTTTAGGCGTGAAAAAAAAATTGAAAATGAACATTCATGGTTTAAAAAATGTACGGAATAAAGGTTGGACCTTATATCTGCATATGTGTTTCACCTTGTCATTCTGTGACCTTTCTGTATTAACTAGCCAGCCCGCAAGAACATAAGCTACATTGGGTCTTTGTCCAAAAGATACATATTTTTGTTTCATATTTTATTTCATTTTTTCCTTTTCCTTTATGTATTATGTAATGAAGTACTTGGCCTTCCATTTGGGTCTTGGTGCCAAGGCGTAAAAAGGAAAAATACACTAATGCTAATTTCCGCGTCCGCCCCTATGGATTTATAGTACTATGGTAGCACCAAGCTAACAGCATTGCACATAAACATGTTTTGTTGGTTCTAAACTATCCCCAAACATCTGTAAAAATCATTCCATATTACAGGTACATCTAAAATCATGAAAAAGTTCAATATTTCTTCACATTCCTTTCAGAAAGGGAAATCCATATATTATATCTTTGAAAGTCATGGTGTCACATGCTAATCAGCTAATTAATTCAAAACACCTGCAAAGGTTTTCTGAACCTTTAAATGATCTCTGTCTGGGTCAGGAGGCTACACAATCATGGGGAAGATGCTGACTCGACAGAAGACAGTCATTGACACCCTCCACAATGAGGGTAAGCCACAAAAGATCATTGCTAAAGAAGCTGGTTGTCCTAGCAACAGGGACAATCGATTTTGCCAAGCAAAATCCATTCAAGCATTCGGGGGAGCTCCACTAGCAGTGGACTGAAGCTACAAATGTCACATTGCTCATGTCAAGGCACTCCTGAACCAGAGACCACATTAGAAGTGTCTTACTTGGGCTAAGGAGAAAAAGCACAAAAGCTGGTTCAATGACCAGGGTGTTACTGCACTTGATTGGCCAGCAAACTCACCTGACCTGAACCCCATAGAGAATCTGTGGAGTATTGTCAAGAGGAAGATGAGAGACCAGACCCAACAATGCAGACGACCTGAAGCCTGAGATCAAAGCAACCTGGGCTTCCATCACACCTCAGCAGAGCCACAGACTGATCTCCTCCATGACACGTCACATTGATGCAGTAATTCATGCAAAAGGAGGAACAGCTATGTACTGTGTGAATAAGAATGAACATACTTTTCAGAAACCTGACATTTCCGTTTTAAAATATCTTTTTTATTGAGCTTATGTAATAATTTTCTGAGACAGTGAATTTGGGGTTTTATTGTCTGAAATCCATAATCATCAAAATTCCAAGAAATAAAGGTTTGATGTATTTGAGTCTGTGTAATGAATCTATATATTCATTTCACTTTCTAAAAGGAATGTCAAGAAATATTGAACTTTTTCACAATATTCTTATTTTTGCATCTGTATATTTAATATAGTGTAGGTCCCCCTCATGCTGTTTAAACAAACACTCCATAAGACCTGCTGTTCTGGAGATGCTTTAACTCATTCATTAAGACATCACTTGTCAAAGTGGCTTAGATCCTTATGCTCCAACTTCAAGAACTGACTGTTTACTTGCTGCCTAATGGATCCCACACTCCGACAGGTGCCTAGCCATAATCCTGACCCTAACCCTAGGCTAAACCCTGACCCTTACTCTATCCCTAATCCTGACCCTAATCCTAGGCTAAACCCTTACCCCAAGCCTAACCATAATCCTGATACTAACTCTAGCCCTAATCCTGACCCTAACCATACCACCCCAAACCCTAATAACCCTAGCCCTAATCCTGACCCTAAACCTAACCCTTACCCTAAGCCTAATCCTGACCCAAACTTTAAGCCTAACCTTACCCCAAACCCTTACCCTAAGCCTACCTCTAATCCTGACACTAATCTTAGCCCTAATCCTGACCCTTACCATACCCCAAACTCAATTCAATTGATGGCCTAATTGATGGAAATTCTAGCATCAACAAAAACAATTAACAACACATCAATTACAAGGTTTAAAATTTGAACAATTGTGACCCCTGGGCCGAGTTTTTCTTTTAAGCCTAATTCCAAAACCAGGGAGGGTTTGGTCCTGAAACAGGAGCAGGATAAAAGACCTGGAAGGAACTATTTAACACTGTGAACACTCTCCATCACACAACAGTCACTACAACGAAATGTGACCTCTAACCCATCCAAACATGGAGCAGTCGGAAGCCATCAGCACCCAAGGAGCGGCGTAGAGGGACATTACTTGCTCAAAGGTACCTGAAGGAAAACCTGCGACCTACCATTCACAAGGTCAAGTTCTGAACCATTACTGCCCCCGACTAATGTCTGATGTTTTATTTATACCAGAAAATAGGAGAGTCCGACTCTTACCACAGCATCCCTGCATCTCGGACTTTCCCAGTTCGAATCTTTTAGTATTCGGTTGATGGAGAACACATGGCCTGGTTTACGTTTGCCAATTCTTGATCAAGATCGGACCTTGCGACGCCCTTGGACACGTTCCCTAAACGGGAACAGACACGCTCAGCCTTTAGCCACTTTTGAAACTGCTGGCATCATTCCCACAACAGAAGCACAGGATTGAGGCCTTACTTTGGATGAGGATCTCATAAAAAACCTTCTCCAGATCCTGCAGGTACATTCTCAACATCGCCATTCTTCACCACTGACGATACTCAGATCCTCATCCAGTCTCTTACCTTCTGAAGATGAGACTACTGCAACTTTCTCCTGGCTGGCCTCCCACTGAAGGCCTCAAAATTTCTTATTCAGCAGCTCGTCTGGTCTGCAATATACCAAAGTTCTCACACCCCACTCCACTGCGGAGAACCTTCACTGGCTTCCTCATCAAATTTAACTACAAAGCCAAAACAGCCCAGCTGCTGCAATGCCCAAATCACGGGTCGCACCTCGCCCTCTTAGAGCTTCACACTCTGTCTGACGGGACCCCCCAATTGTCAACAATCGAAGACTCTTCTCAGTTCCAGCTTCCAAGTGGTGGAATGAACTTGTCCTGAACGTTAGAACTGCAGAGAACCTCAATGTCTTCAAAAGATGATTGAAGATCCACCTCTTCAAAGAGCAGCTTGGCCAATAATTACAAGTCCCAAAATAAAAACTTGTTTTCTTACACTTAGCAAAATTTAAAAAATGTTTTCTATGTAAAGACTTCCTTCTCCTCTGGTAGGATCTTGGTGGACTCACAGTTCTTAAGGGTTCTCTGGTTTCAGGGACAGAATCCAAAGCCCCCTCTACATCGCTCTAGATAAGAAAGTCTTCCCAGAGCTGCAAATGTAAATCAGCAATACACAATAACACAAGAAACAGAAATACGACAGAAACGTCGAGAACCAGGTAGCTGTAAATATGGTGACTCAACACAAACTTGTGATTTCCCAATATGGCTCCTTAGCCTTTTCCCTGTTCCTAACTTAGATTTTAGACTTTAAGCTTCAGGTGGAGCTGTAGCAGCTACAAAACTGTAGTGAACATGACCCACACGCCAGGAAGCAGTGCCGCTACCTTGCTCGAGGATTCCTCAGTGGTGCCTGGACCTTCCAAATGCAAGGATACAATGCCTACTAGTGTTCTGGAGGTGTAATTGCAGACCGGCCCATTGCAGAGAAGGGACGTGTCTGACAGAGGGATGTTTTTGATCATCTGAGCCACATTGTTAAACATCATTAAGCCTCTATAGGGTGAAACCGGGTTCCTCGCTGCTAACGATCAGTCTTTTTAAACCCTACCCATCACCCGGAAGAGCAGGCTGTGCTCGGCAAGCAGACACGTCGGCGGAGGGGGTCACTAATAGGCCATCGATTTTGTGCGAGAGCGGCTTTTGAGTGTTTGTGTTGCAGGTAAGCGGTATCGACTCGGACGCTAGAGCCGCATTGACCTGCGGTCTGGACTCATTACAGGAAGCGGACGATGGATGTGGAGAGAGGGAAAGACAAGCGGAAAGATAGATGAGTGGATGAAAGCAGCTCTCGCGCCTTTTCACTCGTCTGTTTGGATAATGACCTCAGAAGGCCTCTCACAGCAGGACCAGACATTAACCTATCTGATCCAATATTGACCTGATCTCGTTCTACCCTGATGCTCTCTCTCGCGCTCATCTTTTTTTCCTCTTTCTCTCTATCTTCTCCTCTTTCTGTCTCTTCTGTTCCTCGCTTTACTTTTGTCTCTATTACTCTCCTACAGTTCGGCCTCTCTACCTTTGCACTCTCTCGACTGTGAGAAAAAAGTTAGAAAACGATAATGGGGCAGAAAGACGGGTGGATGGAGAAAGGAGCAGAGAAATATAATCAGAGAGAAATAGAGAAAGGAACACAAAGGAGCAGAGGAGGAGAATTAAAGGTAGAGGAGAATGAAACACAGGGGATAGAAAGAAAGGCAGAGTAGGAGAATGAAAGGCAGAGGAGGAGAATGAAAGGCAGAGGAGGAGAATAAAAGGCAGAGGAGGATAATGAAAGGCAGAGGAAGAGAATGAAAGGCAGAGGAGGAGAATATAAGGCAGAGGAGGAGAATGAAAGGCAGAGGAGGAGAATAAAAGGCAGAGGAGGAGAATGAAAGGCAGAGAAGGAGAATAAAAGGCAGAGGAAGAGAATAAAAGGCAGAGGAGGAGAATGAAAGGCAGAGGAAGAGAATGAAAGGCAGAGGAGGAGAATGAAAAGCAGAGGAGGAGAATGAAAGGCAGAGGAGGAGAATGAAAAGCAGAGGATCAGAATAAAAGGCAGAGGAGGAGAATGAAAGGCAGAGGAGGAGAATTGAAGACAAAAGAAGAGAATGAAATAAAAAAGAGAATGAAAGGCAGCGGAGGAGAAAGAGGCAGAGGAGGAAAAAGGAAGAAAAATGGGCAGAGGAGAATGAAAGGCAGAGGAGGATAAAGATTGGCAGAGGAGGAGAAAGAAAGACAGAGGAGGAAAAAGAAAGAGAAAGATTGGCAGAGGAGGAGAAAGAAAGGCAGGGGATAGAAAGAAGGCAGAAGAGGAGAAAGAAAAACAGAGGAGGAAAGAGAAAGATAGGCAGGGGAGGATAATGAAAGGCACAGGAAGAGAAAGAAAGGCAGAAGAGAATGAAAGGCAGAGGAGGAGAAAGAAAGGCAGAAGAGAATAGAAGGCAGGGGATAGAAAGAAAGACGAGAAAAGCAGAGGAGGAGAAAGAAAGGCAGGGGATAGATAGAAAGAAAGAAGAGAAAGGCAGAGGATGAGAATGGAAGGTGAGAAACAGGGAGAGGAGGAGGATGGAGAGAAATATTGAGAGAGTAAGATACCCAAAGAAAATGAAAGCCTGAGGGAAAAGAGAGACAGGGAGAGACGCTGACCTTTATGCTGATGTTGGCAAAAGGCTCCGCCCACACAGCTCATATACCCTTCATGCCTTGTTTGTCCCACCTCCCACACGCCAAACACCTCCTGCAGGTTCTCGTGTGGTTCTCATCTGCATAAAATAACGTCTCATGGAAGTGTACTGTGGGATGGAAAAAAATTGGGAGACAGAAGGTGAGGATGGAGAGACCAGGGAGGGAGAGAGAGAGAGATTGGATGGCGGAGGGACAGTCAGGTTCAGTGGGTGGAGTTCAATCAGCATCACTCTCCTATGGGCCGTAATTGAGTCTTTATTTTGGAGACACACATCTGCCTCCTATCTCTCATTCTCTCTCTCTCTCTACCTCCCTCTCTCCTTCTCTCTCCTTCTCTCTCTCCTCCCTCTGGCTCACACTAATCAGCCACTGGGCCTGAATGAGATTGGATTTTTCAGCATGGTGGTGTAGCTGCAAACCTCAGGACTGATACTGGAATCTGCCGATACATAAACAGTGTCAAAATGCAGAAATCTCACGACATCTCCCTGCATTAGAGAAACACAACTTGTACAGAACTAACATTTACTTCCATAAGCTTAAAAAGTAGAATATTTTAGCACAAATTCACCTCAGAATTCTGCCGTAAATACATCATCACATATCGGCCTCGACCTAAACATCTGTCCCACCCCCTCATTATTATATCCAGCTAATATCTGCTCATACAAATATGCAGGTCTAATATATCAAATCCCTTTACCGCTGATACGCCATCAGCCAAGTATCTGCTTCTTTAGTTTTAGCAATGCTGCTATGAGGAATATACCGCTAATTAAGCTAATTAAGCTAATGGAAGCTAATAAGCCAAGCAGCAGAATGTGAACATCTGCCTAAATCTTTACACAATCTGCTAGTGCATGAGTTTTCAGGGGGAGGTTTTACTACATACACACATACATATACTACAAGATCCTGTATTCCACTTCTGGAAAGTCATGACACCAGCTAAATCTATCAGTAATTAGAAAGTGATCCTGCAAATTAATAGCAGATAGTTCCGTCCCAACTGATGGCTTTAAAAAGGTGTTTCATAACCAAGGTGTCCCACAAGAAACATCTTATGATGGATAAACCCAAAGAATTATCTCAAGACCTTCACAACCGTAAGCTGAACACACTGCTGGCATTGGCTACAGAAGCACAAAACTACTGAAGGTTCCAGTGAGCACTATTGGGGCCATAATCCAGAAGTGGAAAGAACTTTATTTCACCATAAACCAGCCACAACCAGGTTCTCCCCACAAGATTCCAGACAGAGTAGTGAAAATAGTTATCAGAAGAGTTCTCCAAGAGCCAAGGATCACTTGTGGAGAGCTTCAGAAAGATCTGGAATTAGCAGCTACAGTGTTAGCAGTGTCAGAAGATACTGAATATCACCCCAAACACACCATATAACTTGAAGTTTGGAGGTGGGAACATCATGGTGTGGGGCTGTTTTTCAACACACGGCACTGGCTCACTACATATAATTGAAGGAAGGATGAATGGAAAAAAGCATTCTTGATAAAATTCTGCTGCCATCTACCGGGATGATGAAGATGAAAAGAGGGAGGACGTTTCAGCGAGACAATGATCCAAACACAGCCAAGGAAACTCTCAATTAAAGCTGCTAGAATGGCCCAGCCAATCACATGACCTGAATCCTATAGAAAATCTATGGAAAGAACTAAAGCTCAGAATTCATTGGAAGGGGCCACAGAGCCTTCAGGATTTGAAGTTTGTGTGGAAGAATGAGCCAAAATCATACCTGAGCAATGCAGTGACTAGTTTCTGAATCCAGGAGGTGTCTTGAAGCTTCATCACTAATAAACGTTTGGGTATGAAGTATTAAATACTTTTCAGTAAGTGTCTTCAATACTTTTTCCCTGTGTTATTCCATTTTAATACACATTACTTTTAGGGTCCGGGGTTGGCGCTCCCATTATTATCCACTAGAGGGAGTTGTCTCCTGCCTGAGACGCTCGTCCTCACCTGCACACACCTGAAGGGGATTACTAATTAAGAGCTCTACAAAATGGCGTCCTTCCCTCAGCTCTACGCTTTGTCTTGAACGTTCATTCCAGATCAAGCCTCCTCTGTGGAAACCTGGTTTTCCCTTCTAGCCTTCTCTGATCATTCACTATTTTCAGTAGTTTATTCTACCCAGTTTATTTTCCTTAGTTTTCTATCTTCTTTTTTCTACTTAGGGTACATTCTGTTTACATTCCCCTGCACTTGGGCCCCGTCATTCCATTCTGCCGCGTTACAATGTAAGTACATTTTCATGATGTTTAGGAATAAAATTCTCTTTTTTTACTTGTCCCCATTTTGTTCTGCCATTGCACAGCGGCTGTCTACAATGATCTAAAAAATAAACCTCAATTGTCAAGTTTGCCCAGAAATAATCTTGCTTTCCTGCCAATATAGCAGACTTTTGCAGTTTGGGAAATGTCAACTAACGGATTGAAAAAAGTGGGTGGCATGTTTACAAGGGAGTTCATTTTGCTCAGAATGGTAAATTGTCTTAAGTTGTGTAACTGTTCACCATCCTACACACAAATTTTGATGCATACAGTTATGTGAAGAAATGAAGACAACCCAAATATTCAATTCTTTATTAAGAAATGTTCACATTGGCTGTCTAATCTTATTCTTCATTTATCTCTAGAATATATTGTAATTTAACCAAAGATTTCAACAAAAATGTGTTTTCTAACTGAGTAAAAGGTTAAGACACCCTACCCCCTAATAGCGAGTGTTTCCCCCTTTGGCTGAAATAATCTGCTTGTAGCATCTGATAGTGGCTGACATCGTTCTGAGGAAAGTTTGCCCTGTTTCTTTAAGCTACGAGATGTTTGAGGGGTTTCTTACATGTACACCCTGTTTCAAGACAATAGGATTAAGATCATGGCTTTGACTCGGTCATTCAAGGACTTTCTTAGTTTCTTCGTTTTTAGAGAGTTCTTGGTGGTTTCAATGGTGTCTTTGGGTCATTGTCATGTTCCAGGGTCCAGTTCTGCTTCAGCTTTAATGTTCTTACAGGGTTCTCGTATGTTCCCTCATGCCATAGAATTCATGGTGGATTCTATGATGGTGAGCTGGCCAGGTCCTGCTGCAGCAATGCATGCCCAAACCATGATACTTCCACCACCATGCTTCACAGCTGGTATGAGGTTCTTTTTCTGGAATGCCAGACATGTCCTCTGTTTCGGTTTCTAAGTAATTGAATTTTAGCCTCATTTGTTCAAAGAACATAATTCCAGAAGTCTTCATCATCTTCAACTTCAGTCTGGCCTTGATGTTTCTCTTGGAGAGTAAAGGTTTCTTCCTTGCACACCTCCCATACAAGTTAAAGTTGTGCAGCTTCTTTCTGATTGTAGAGGCACTTTCCCATCAACAGTAGCAAAAGCCTGCTGTTGGTCCCGGGATGACATTTTAGGGTATTTGGAGACTTCTTTTAGCATCTTGCTGTCTGCTTTCATGGTGAATTAGCTGAAGCTGAAGCAATAGGATGTTGCTATAATATCCCAAGTGTATACAATGGTGCTGCAAGGGTCTAGCTATAGTATCCAAGGTAGTTGCTCTACAGGTCCTTCTCAAAAAATTAGCATATTGTGATAAAGTTCATTATTTTCTGCAATGTACTGATAAACATTAG
>JBBIGC010000041.1:12826107-12841439 GCA_037576955.1 Lepidarchus adonis
AGAGAGGAGAACCACCGTAACCCATCAACAGAGAGAGGAGAACCACCGTAACCCATCAACAGAGAGAGGAGAACCACCGTAACCCATCAACAGAGAGAGGAGAATCACTGTAACCCATCAACAGAGAGAGGAGAACCACCGTAACCCATCAACAGAGAGAGGAGAATCACTGTAACCCATCAACAGAGAGAGGAGAACCACCGTAACCCAGGTTTACGGGAGGACTACTACAGTTTTAGCACAATGTGATTCTGTAAAGCTTGTCCAACCTCACAACAGTAGCTATAGACTAACGTATTTGTGGGCGGAGCATTGCTTTTCATTACCGTTCCCAAAATCTTGACACCTCCCAATATATTTGAGTGCTTTAACAAGTTTCATTTTCTTTTTAGAGAATATCTTCAGTCAGCAGGCCAATTACTACAGCGACTTGAACGAGACCGTGCCCTCCATCATTCAGGTGGGTCATCAGCAGTGAATGCTTTAAATTTGCTGTGTGTGTGTTTTTGTGTGTGTTTTGTTGTGCGTGTGTGTTTGTGCGTGCGTGTGTGTGTGTGTGTGTGTGGGCCTGTCAGGATAGCTACCTTTACTGGGAGATATATTGTCCCACAAATAAATTGCGATGAATGATTTTATATACTGATATAACTTGGAGATTTTGGTTAATTAAAAAAATTCACTTGTTTTTCTTAATTACGGTAACAAAAACTAAACCCAAAGACGAAAGAAGACGCTAAGGTCCCAGTTCCACTCAGTCAGGACCACAATTCCCCTTTCTGTGTAGCTATGGTGACGGGCCTACGTACAGGTCATCATCAATATCTAGATCAGGAAAAAATAGGGATGTAATTTACATGTTGAAAATATAATAATGATGACAGCCTTTGTGTGTGTTCACGTTTAGGTGTTTGATACAGTTCTGGAGAAGTGTGGACTACAGTCTGAGGAAACTGGAGCCAATGAGCCGCTCAAACTAAACACACACCCCCGCCGCACTACCCTGACCATGACGGAGGAGGTAACACTGCTTCAGCCTCTTAAACAGTGGTGGGCAACTCCAGACCTGAAGGCCCAGTGTCCAGCACGGTTTGGCAGTTGCCCTGCTGGAAACACCTGGTTCAACTCCCCTGTTAATTGTCGGGTCTAGAAACATGTTTGCGGAGAGAAACCCTCCCCCTCCAGGTTGAAGGAGACCTTGCATTGTCCTGGAACATTATTTCAACCATTTTCTATTTTACTTTAGCTGAGAATGAACTAGCAGAGATCCCCAAAACAGATAACACAGCCGTCTGAAAAGCCGTCAGATCTGGCCTTGCTGTGAACATACGATAGCACATGCAGTTTGGATGAAATTGCAACATAAGCATCTGAACCTGTATGTACATCAGTCACTGAGCAGATTTTCATTAAGCTGCTTCATTTGAAAAATGAAAACATGCAAATTTAACAAACCTCAAATGGAAAAATAGTTTCCACGCTCATGTTAGGTGGGTTTTCCACACGATTTCACAGAGCAGAGCAAGGACTGAAACTGAAACCCATTTTCTTGATTAAGTCCCATAACACTAAGCTCCTCTGCGTAGGCAGCCAGTTTAAGACAGATGGCTCTGTGCATCTTGGTGGGGGTCTGACTGCACTCTGTGGAATTAAGCTTGGTCATAAACTTTATCGTATTCTATAAGATTCTCCACCAAATACCACAACTCTCCAGCCTAACACCATAATTCTTCACCAAACACCACAATTCTCCAAACTAACACCATCATTCTCAGTCAAACACTGCCATTCGTCAACCAAACACCACAATTCTCCAACCAAAAAACATCATTCTCAACCAAACCACAATTCTCCAGCCGAACACCATCATTATCCACCAAACACCCCAATGATATGACCAAACACCATAAATTTCCAGCAAACACCACAATTATTCAACCAAACACCATAATTATTCACCAAACACCACAATTCTCCAAACAAACACCATGAATCGCAGTCAAACACCACAGTTCTTCACCAAACACCATCAAATTCTAGCCATGTTTTCCAGGTCACTGAAATCACACACAATTGGCAAAGAGCAACAGACAATCTGTGTGTGTGTGTGTGTGTGTGTGTGTGTGTGTGTGTGTAGGATCTAGCTGACTTGGTGTTATACCTGTGTGACACCTGCACCACTATACACTCTTTTTTGGACATCTTCCCTGAAGCCTGTTCAAGCTTTCACCAACACGGTTTCCTCAACAGGTGACACACACACCCACCAACATCTTTTTTATGAACTGAAAATTAAAAATACATCAAAATGTATGTTTTGTAATTGCGAAGGGTTCCGTCTAAATAATATTCAATGAAGTACTTGAGTATTGTTTCAGTCAAAGTATTTTCCACCCCTGACTTTAAGCTGCGTTTGCAGGTTGTCGTCTTTCTATGAGACAGCAGTGCCTGATCTGGAGAAAGCGGTGACAAAGAGAAACTTCGATACATGGTTGGTTATGTATATGCACTATTATACACTAAGAAATGATTCAGTTTCAGTGATTGACTTGGTGATTGAGGGGTGTGTTCACAATGACAATGTACACAATGTGTGACAGCCTGCAGGAGGATCTGTGGAGGAGAGTGTGTCACTCTCGCAGGAGAATGGTGGAAATTACACACCTGCTGCTGCAGCACACCTGTCTACAGCCTATACTGGAAGGGTGAGGACACACACACAAGCATGGCCGATTTGCTGTCTATAGTAAATAAGAGTCTGTTCTTATTCTTGTCTGATAAAATTAAAGGTTAAATGAAAATAACAATACACAGTTGTAAGAGCAGGGTTTAAACCATGCTTGCCAAGGCCACACCCCCAAAACTCCACCCCTAGCACACATGTTAAGAAAAGTTGCATTTTGTTGTAATTTAGCTTTTTTCTTTTTCCTGTTGTTTTTAGTAATATCGCATCGTTAAGTACATTCATCACACATACAACAGTGTTGCTGTGCTGCTTTCTTATTTTTCTGCTTTCCGTAACTGATGTTGAAGTGTCCTTTACACATTTCCTTTTTTTTTTTTTAGCTCTGAACACACAGCGTCTTTTGTAGAGGATTTCCTACAGACCTTCACTGCTTTCCTACAGGAGAAAAGGTATTAATATAAAATGTCAGACCATTTATACAAATATTTTTATGTAAACGTTAAGGCTGGCTTGAATAGCTCTTTTCAGACTTTAAATGTTTTTTGGCATTTCTGAAAGAGTACCTGAGTACATGTTCTCAAATTATCCCTTAAAATAATTGCATGTTTTTAAATTAACCTACAATTTAAAGTATGTTCATTGCTGCAGTTGAAAATGTATCCAGTTGGAGGCAACTGTTGTCAGCTGTTTGCATGTTGTATGAAGCAGGGATTGTATTTAAAGGCAGCTTTCATTAGCCACGTAGACGATAAGGGTTAACAAATTAAAATTCTTTTCTATAGCACCACCATGATCATGGCATAAACAGAACCATGCTTCAGCTTTGAGGCTCCGAGCTCCCGTTTTTAGCATTGCCTTTACCTGTGACTGCTAGTGCTGGTAGTATGTATGTACTTGGCTGTCAGTAAAGATTTGTTAAACCTTATGTATTTATTTATTTAACATTTTTAAAAGACCATTACTGTAAATTTAGGCTGCAAATATTAAAAACTGGGATTTCAATATAACATACTGGATTGTTTACATACCCTACTGAACCCATCCACAGTGTTGCCAACTAATTGGTGCAGCCTCACTGAGGAACATGACTCCTGTTGTCTTTTGATTGACAGGTTTTTGGCTGATTATGATGAGCAGTTTCCTGTGGCTGATGATGTCAGTCTCCTGCAGCAGGCTTTCCCTCACCTGTATCCTCACTGTTCCAGTTTTTCCACACATTATGCCCTAATACACCAGGGGGAGTTATTCTGAGGATTCAGTTACTACAGTTAGTAAGAATTAGGTCAGGTCTGTATTTCAGGACAGATTTTTTAAAGCTTTTAAGTTGTTATCTTAAATTTTAGGATCAGTTTTACAGCCAGGCTTGGCAGGAGCGCTTAAGGAGTAGCACTGTTTCCCCAAAATATGATTGTGCCCCGTTAACAGATGTCAATCTAACAATATATCTAAATATATGTGCTTATAATAGCTGTTTGATGTGATGCAGAATTACAGAAATTTGACTCAATACCACATCGTGTGGGTGTGCTGTAGGGTTGCACAATGTGGACTAAATAACAGTACTGTGATTTTACAGAATATAATGCCTTTCAGGACATTAAAGGCCCCATATCATCACTTTTTTGCAATCACCTCTCACACATTCCACATAAATCTAAACTAAGCTACAAAAACAGGTTTTTAATCGTTTTTGTCACAAAACCAGCACTTTTACATGCACCTTCTCATGCTAGGGCCATTTATGATGGCGTTCTTAGGAGTGATTCAACCCCCACGCTACCAAACATCTAACCAGAAAAGGGCTTCTTTTCATACAGACTGTTTATGGGAAACAGAAACAGGAGAAAAGTAACTTTACTGGTTAAAGATGATATAATAAAGCTTTTGTTGGATTACATGAACTCACCATAAAACCCAGGAACTCTCGTCTGACAATGTGATTGGTCACACTGTCAGAAACACTGTGATTGGTTAGAGGCTTATTAGCACATTGCAGACATTACAGAAATGTTCAGTAATCTCGAGTAGATGTGCTTATGTGGTTTCTGAAAGTGTAGGACACTGTTCTCTGAAAACATGGACAAAATTCACATTTCACTGGTTGTAGGTGTGTTCGCCTCAACTTCTCTCTCAGAGATGACACACGAACGTCATACCTGCTGCAGGCCGTGGAATCTGCGTGGGACAGCATAGGGAAAAAAAGGCCAACTATGACGTTATCAACCAATCAGAGTGGAGAGAAAGGAAGCAGTGCATGCTGGGATACAGGAACAGTCCTGATGGAGGCTGCAGGAGGCCAGGCTACAAGAGGGGAGGAGCTCAGAGGAGCAGAGGCTGTAACGGACATCCCTCGCAAAGGAGCAAATGTAAGTCTGAATACAGTGGAGGTCACTTACAGTGGGGCAAAAAAGTATTTGGCCACTGATTCTGCAAGTTGTTCCAATTAAAAAGATGAGAGTTTGTAATGTTTATCATAGTTACACTTCAACTGTGAGAGACCAAATGTAAAAAAAAATCCAGAAATCACATTGTATGATTTTTTAAAAAAATGTATTTATATAATGGTGCAGAAAATAAGTATTTAGCTCCTACAAACAAGCAAGAACTCTGGCCTTCACAGACCTGTTACTACTTCTTTAAGAAGCTCTTCTATCCTCCACTCGTTACCTGTATTAATGGCACCTGTTTGAACTCGTTGTCTGTATAAAAGACACCTGTCCACACCTCAAACAGTGTGTGCAAACCTGGTGAAGACCTACAGGAAACGTTTTGAAGTGAACTTTTGTTATTGACCAAATACTTATTTTCTGCACCATTATACAAATAAATTCTTTAAAAATCATACATGTCATATCCTGGCTTTTAAAAAATATTCTGACTCTCACATTACATACTCTCCTCTTTTTAACTGGGACAACTTACAGAATCTGTGGCTGCCAAATACTTTTTGCCCCACTGTACATCCAGCCCAGCTGTCTGTGTTCTCTGTGTACGTTAAGTGAACACTATTTCTGTCTTACAGTAAGTGTACTGAGTCAGCCAAGAAGTCTTGGGTGCGGAAGTTTGCTTCTTTAGTTTTATAGTGCATCTGTATGACTTGATTTTTTTAGCACCGCAAACACAAAGCCTGATTTTAGTCTTAACATTAGTTCACTAACTATGAGTCGTACAGGGTCCGAAACCTCATAAGTACGTTTTTTGGCCATTACGGAACACCTTCACACACTTTGATTGGTGTGATTTATACGCTCAACATAAGGCTGCACGATATGAAAAACTATTGGTATTGAGATCTACTGCTACATATTGTAAATTGCAAAACCTTTCAATATATTAAAGGATCAGTATCTGTTTTCTTCAACATATACAATATACAGCCACACCCCATCCATCCAGTTATGGAAACAAAGTGGAATAAACAGCCCAAAATCAAAAGAGAGTTTCTGTGATGTCACAAAAGCAACAGATTTACTCATGTCTCCTTTTTTTTTGGCGACAACGTTTTAGCTCCGCCCCTTCACATTAAAGTTCTAAGAAGTTGTGTTCGCTTATTTGCATATTTCAGTCTGCTGTGATTTCAGTATTGGAGAGACCAAGTACATACGATATATTTTCTCTTGCCCTCACTTCTTTTATTATTTTGTGGCCTTATGGCTCAACCCCAAGAGTTTGAGGTTAGTGTTTGTGGTTATTTAGCAACTACGCTCAATGTTGGGGTAGTTAGCTGCATTAACCTCAAATTTTTGTGCTTAAACTAAAGAAGCACATTTTAGGCCTCATCCAGTGTCTGAACACATGATTGACTATGTTTTGGGTGTGGAGTAAAACTGAAAACAGGATTATTCATTTATTTTTGCTGCGTTGTTCCTACTGGAAATATTTTTCCTCTACTCCTGTAGGGGGCAGTGTGCACTGTGAGTGCTGGAGAGTTGGAGTCTCTGCTCTGTCATATTCTTGACCTGTTGCCGGATCTTGGTGAGGGTTTCCTGCTCGCTTGCTTGGAAGAATACGGCTACGATGGTGAACTCGTCATCAACAACATTCTGGAGGACAAACTGGCTCCTGAACTCAACAAACTGGACAGGGCAATGCCCAGGTACACACACACACACACACACACACACACACACACACACACACACACGTTTAAACTAAAAAATGAGGATAGGGCTTCTGTTCATCCCTTCTCATTAGACCTACCACTTTGTAAGATTACTTTCTAGCATCTCCTAATAAAGCAAGTGTGTTAATTCTGAGCAAGTATGATAATAATTTGAATGATAGCAATCATCAGAATTCTTTAAGGTGAATTTAAGATAAGATAATCCTTTATTTGGGAAATTTCACATTGTTACAGCAGCAGGACAGCGAACAGAGTATTAAGAAAAAACAATAAGTAAAACACTTACTTACTTTAAAAAAAAAAGTTATGTGTGAGATAAAGTAAGGTTTAAATAAAATAATATACAAAAAAAAAATAATAATAAAAAAAAATATATATATATATTTTTTTTATTCTTTTTTTTAGTACGGCAATTTCAGTAAGTACGGCAAATTATTCATCATATACTAGATATTGAATAATTACAACACAAGTTATTCAGCATCTTTAGAAATTATACAGTTAACACTATGCATTAATCAGTATCTACTTTGAATAATTCTGTTCATGAATGATTCAGTGTCTATAATGCATTAGTGTTACCATTATGAATTGTTCATTATCCTCTATGGATTTTTCTATATCCACTATGGATTTTTCAGGATCGACTATATATGTAACATGTACATTCGATACTAATGCAAGTGAGGAACATTTAATTTTAAGCACTTTATTATGATTATTATTTATTAAAAAGAAAACAATCATAATACTTACTGCTGCCGCCTGCAGGCCGGTGAAGGAAGTGCTGCCATCAGTACTTAGTTCCAGATCCAATGTGTTTGATGACGATGAGTTTGACGTGTTTAACCGTGACCAACTAGACATGAGCCGTGTGTGGAGAGGCAGGAGGTGAGTCTGCTCTCTCTCTCTCTCTCTCTCTCTCTCTCTCTCTCTCTCTCTCTCTCTCTCTCTGACTACTCTCTTTATTCTCTCTGATTAAACTGGCAACAAAATATAATTTAATAAAATACACTGATGTTCAATAAATCAGCTTATTATTCATAATTGTAAGCAAACAAGAAATGCAGTTTATTAATTGTAAAAAAAATTAATTAATTTTAATTAAAATTAATTGTAACTTCATTTCAGTTCATTAAACTGATGTGTGCAATCATTTATGTCTATATTCAGTCAGCCAATCAGATAATTTAGAGCTGGACCTTCTGGTTTGATCAATTTTAATGAAATCCTCCTTACTGGAAGGTAATGAGCTCCAGAAACCCGTTCTCCATGTCTTACCGTGGTGTGTGTATATTTCGTGTATGTGTGTCACAGGCAGGGGGAGAGTGCGCAAGAGATGCTCAATGATAAAAGTCACATTGAAGAACAGAGAGCGAGGTACCAGAGCTACCAGACTATTGTGGAGGAGGTTCCCATAGCAACCGACCAACCCGGGAACCAAGGCAGCACATATGCTTTTGATGATTACGATGATGAGTATGATGACACGTATGACATCAACCAGGTGGGGGCCAACGACTTGGATGAGGACGATGAGCTGCTAAACCGCAGGTAAGAACTGAGTGTAAAAATGACACAGTTTTGGAAAAAAATACTATTTTAGGTGGAGATTAACCCATATTCAACATTTACATATTTTGGAATAATATACTGTATTATGTTTATTCTCATTTTTGTAGACTTGTCTGGCTTAAGATTTAATTAACAGATTTCAAAATGAAAAACAGTAAAAAAAAAAAAAAAAAAAATTGTCAAGTTTATTCTAATATTCAGAATATAACTATTTTTGCGACATGATCTATAAAGTTTTTTTGGGTATCAGTTTTACTAGATGCAAATTCTGGAAATTAGTTGTATTATAACTTCATTCTAAAAACAAAATGTATTACTACAAACTACTGGAGAGTATTACATTAATTCTAAAAATATTTTGTGTAAGTAAATACAAAATATTTATTTTTCTCAAATGTTATTAATTTTTAAAGAACTTTGTATTTGTATTTTTTTGTATTTATTATTTTAATGTCATTTCGAATGTTCTTATTCATAATAATAATTACCTGTGATATTAAATCTGTTAAAACATTTAGCTGGATATGTAATTAGAACTTCAGTCTTGATGTTTGTTCATGTTCTGCAGTGTTCTCTTTCCCTATGAAATTGTTACAGAATATTTTTGTTAATACTTAATATTGCTACATGTTTTATAACCTTTTTCAAATTATGTGAAACGTTTATGTTCTAGAGTATCAGGATCATATTGTAGATGTTTATACATTTATTTGGTATTTAATTGGTTTTATAGCTTTAAATTATTCCATTAATTTGATAACGTTTCAGTATGAAAAGGTTGCCTAATGATGGGTGGTGGAGGTGTGTCTCTATTTCAAAAAATGTAATTGTTTTACAGCAATTCAAGTGTTTTTGCTTTTGCCTTCTGTAGGCCGTTTACTATACCACAGGTGCTCAGAACAGGAAGGAAACGTGAGGAGGAGGAAGATGGAGAAGAGGAAGAAGAAAAGGTAGGGTTCAGTGATTAAATCATTAAAGGGTAAAATCATGGAAAACTGAACTTTCCTTATGTTTTCCTTTATTTGTACATTTTCAGAACATTATGGAAACTAAGCTGTAAAAACAGCTTGGTTTCAATTGATTATTTGTGATAAAAACAAAAAAACAACACATTATTTACATACACCCACCTGTTCCACCTACAGTACTTTAAAGGTGCACACTCACACGGAGTTTGTAAGGAGTGTTTCAGTCCAGACAAGGTAGCCAATCAGAACAGAGCATCAATATCATTCGAAATTACTAGAAGTGAAAGTTTTAAGACCTGTAGGATATGGTTGTTTAACTGCTTGTTTGCATGAATCTGGAAACATGTGAATGTATCTAATTATTGTGTGTGTGTGTGTGTGTGTGTGTTTCAGCAGGAAGAAGTAGTAAAGCGAGACCAGTTTGTGCAGGACCCTGCAGTGTTAAGAGAACGTGCAGAAGCCAGACGACTCGCCATGCAGAGCAGGAAAGGGTAAAGACGAATTATAGCTGCAGCCATATGAACAAAATTAACATCGATTGTCTTATTTTGGTTCCACTTCCTGTATCTGTTCAAATTAAAATCTCTCTGGAGAGTTTTGCAACTGTTATGCATTGAGTAATATTGAATTAAATGTTTTCACTTATTATTAATTTAGAATATAAATTTACTTGCAAATTTGACTGGCAACTGCAAGTGTGACTGGCCTGTAAGGACGATATATTGATTTACGGATTTACCTTTATGTTTAAAGATGATGGCCGTTGTTGTCTTGCTTTGCAAAATATTGCTTTTCAAATATGGAGACTGTGTTTTAGAATCTCTACATTGGAATAGCACTACCATGCTAATGTACACAATATAAATGATTGAATACAACACAATGTGAATGAACGTTAATATCAACACTTTCTGCATTTTGATAAAGAGGGACCATAGTCTATCATTGGTTTCAATGAAATTTTACCAGAGCCTAATTATACATTAAATTGACAGTTTCTTGTTTTTCTCCTTTTGTCAAATAGCTACAGACCGCCTCCTCAGAGCAATGTGGTGGGCGGACCTAAGGGGCGGGGCCAGACACAGGAAACCATTCAGGATCGCCGCAGGAAGGAATTGAACAAGAGCCGGGGAGCCAATCACAATCGCCGAGCAATGGCAGACAGGAAGAGGAACAAGGGCATGATCCCGTCCTGAGATGGAACTGTGCCCAGACCCGGGGGAAAGACAAACCAACACGGAGTTGTATGCAAAGTGCATCCCTGGTCCAATGACATGTTTTGTTAATCGTGTAAATAAGTACACACCCTCTCCATATACACACTTGTACGCAATTTAACACACATTTACTGGTTTAAACATATTGGGGAAACCAAAATATGACCTGTGCAAAGATTATATCACATTATGTGATATTAAATATCCATTATATTAAATATATTAAATATTTAAAAATGCCATATTTACTATTGTTTAACTTTAGATTTGTTCTTAATACAAAACATGTCATTTGACTGGGTGTGTGTGCATATGACTGAAAAGAAAGCACAGGACACTCCATTTACTTGATAATGAGTGTAGCATTCTTTTAATGCAAATGTCACATTGGTGACAAAACCTTGTATCTCTTTGAAGAAGAAGGAAATATGTTCTTAAATTTAATATAAGAGAATATTTTCATAGTTTTGGATCATTTCTATTGGTTCAGGTCCACATGACTTGGCGTTTCCGTATGGTACAACAGAGGCCAAAATACATATGCATTTAAGAGGTTTGGGCGTGATGGAATTACAGGCCTTCGCTTTTTTTTTCTTTATGATACGCGCCGCTGCTTTATTTCCAGAAGGGTTTAAAGTGTGTAGAAAGTTTATTCAGCACTTCTGAAAGGGAACCAGAATTTTTTTCTTTTTCATTAAAAATCCACAAAGGGCGAAAAGAACCAAAGTGCTAAAAAGGGCAGAGAAGAAGCCTTTTTTATACTGTAATGTAACAAATATGTTTATTTCAACAAAAGCATAGCATTGTACAAACTATTGCACTGTTTAAACAGACGGGACAAACGAGCTCGAGAGCGATGGACCGTCTGCAAAGTGAGAGGCCAGTGCAGGAAAGAGTGCATTATACAGAAGGAGCCAAGCTGTAGGAGCTAAAGACTGTTTCCAGGTCAGTTTACTGTACTGTGTGAGCGATTAAAGGTACAGTTCGGACTGAATAAACAGGACACACCACCTGTGCTGTCCAATTTCACCAGTGTGCCAGCTGCAGTATGTGTGTTTCTAACTACAGCTACACGTTCAGATTGGCACTGTCCGCACCACATGCACAGCAGACTTAAGAGAACGTGATTAAAAACATTTTTTTAGGAAATTATTCATATCAGACAATAAATACTATTTTTAACTCTCCCAGGGTGTTCATATAAATCGCTGAGATGGGGTTTTTTTTTTGCTACTTCCTATTTCCACCTTTTTAAAAAGTCCTCATTCCTCAAAAAAACCTCCATAATTCTGTGTAAACGAGGTTCCTCCGGAGTGGGTTTGGTTTGAACGGGTTCAAATTTCAACCACCAGTGGTGGTGAATGGAACCAGACGTCACATCTCCAACACAAATGTAGTCATTGTATCTCCTCTCCAAACCACCACACCTGGCATGTACCCCTCCACCATGAATTGGGTTTAATTTCACAACCAATAGCTTCTCCAAACTCTGGTAGAACAAGGTCTCTGGTGAAGATAATGTCTTCATCACGGATTCATGGAAGAACTGCGAGGGAGCTCTTTGAGGAACCAGATGTCTGGTTCCATTCAGCACCATTGTGAACACCAAGCTTGCTCTGAACCAATTTTTAAATCATTTATGAAGGACTTTTGAGAAACAGTCCTTCAAGTACTGTAACGAGACCTCAGATCTGTTTGACAGTCCGTACATTTCATAGCTGCATAAAACAAGTTCTGAGAGGTTTTTGATCTTGAGAAAAATGGGGAATAAGATAGAAATGAAGCATTGAGTATATGCATTGATGTGCATGTTTGAACAGGTGCTGGTTTGAACTGCAGTGATCTCATTACGTCTGAAAAATAATCCCTTTCATTTTCTGTCGAATCTGTTTGTTTAGTCGTTCCCAGTGTAGATCGATGATTTCTGTGGGTTTTCGAGGCATTGGAACCAAACACTAATGCTTCCATTCAATACAAGTGTGTGGGACCTCACATGCATACACTCTATTAAATAAACAATAAAATAGATCATTTTACAGACGTTCAGGTCTGTAGATTGTAAAACGCACACAAAAAGCTACGGCTTGTGTTTGGAGTGAGCATCAATAAGCCACCAGTCCAATAAATAAAGCAGTCTCGTTAAGACGGGCACGAGAAATGCCAGCGAGACCGCACACACACACTTAGCACATAGCCTAAGCTCGTGTTCAGGAGAAGGTCTTTTGGAAGATGATTAGAAGATCAGTGTAGATCCTTTGCAGCCCAGAGCAGATGGGAAAACAGTGAGCAAAACCTGTCTTGAAAACCATTCGGCCCCTATTTCAGGCCGAGTTTCTCATTTTTTAATTAAACAGCTAAAATGCTGTTAATGCAGAAAGCAGCAGTCAAATTTTAATGTAAAAATTTGGAATTCTTATGAAAAATTCACATTTTCTGTTCTCAGGAATACCAATATTTCCCAGTTTTACTTTTTAAAAATACTTTTTAAGCCTTTAAAATTTTATTTTTACATATTGAAATTTGAATTATTACATTAGAATCGAGTTTTATTCATGATGATCGGAGGAAGTCCAGCAAGAAGGTCCTGGGTTAGATCCCTGATTCAGCCACAGATGACTTTCTGTGTTTGCGTGTGTTTCCTCCGGGTTCTCGGGTTTCCTCCCTCTGTCCAAAGGCCTGTGGTTTAAGTTGACTGGCTACTTTAAATTACCCACAGGTGTGTGTGTGAATGGTGGTCTGTCTCTGTGTTGCCCTGTTGGTTGGCCTCCTGACCAGGGTGAACCCTGTCTTGCCCCCGAAGTCAGCTGGGATTGGTTCCAGCTTCCCCACCACCCTGGTTGAAATAATCTACTCTGAAGATGACCAGATGTCTGAAACTTGGCCCATAAGAAGTGCATAGAGGGGCACATGTTAAAATTGCTCTCAGGAAAAGTTTTGTTCACTGTTCTGACTTGAGTCTTCTCATTCTTGCCATACTCACCTGTGGACCACTTTCTGAGAAGGTGCTTGTCACTAGTTGGTAATGTCTGCTTCCTATATGCTAAACTAATAGGACTATTGTGGAGCAGTGTTACCTTCTGTACACTTCAGCTGCTTTCAGTCAAACACAGTGGGATCCCTTATAAAGTCCGCTGCAGATGTTTGCAGAAAGGCCAGGACAGCAGATCCTCAGGGCAGTGCAGAGGTTCAGGGTTGGGCTGTGTGACAGGTGTGAGAGAGTCGAGCCACTGGCCAGAACCTTGATACCAGTCCACCAATGAGAGTCCGCACCACTTCAGCAGAAGTTCCCTGGGGTGAGGGACAGGAGACATGAGTGTGCACTGATATTGTTAGATTAATTTTATGCAGGGAATTATAATTAAATATAATTAAATAATAGGGAATTAGATCCAGAGTTATTAATGAACTTATATTTATTTTTTTATTCTTATTTTAGCTATAGGCTTTTTGTAAAGTTATAGCTAGTTATAGCTAGCCCTAGCTAAGTTTATAGCTAGGGCTATTTATTTAGTTTTTTATTTTGGGACCATGGCTATTTTAAAACTTTTAAAAATATGGTTATTTATATATACAGCAGGTAAAATAAGTCAATAAATTTGTAAAGGTGCTATTGACCAGATGTTCTCACCAGATGTTGGTAACAACCCATTCTATCCACCAATGCAATAAAATCAAACCTGAAATGCCCATACATTAAGTAATGTGTAATTAAATGGAATGACACAAGGAAAAATTATTTAATACTTTGTACAAAAACTTTTATTAATGATGAAGCTTCAAGACAACTCCCGGATACAGAAACTAGTCGCTGCATTGCTCAGGTGTGGTTTTGGCTCATTATTCCACACAAACAGTCTTCAAATCCTGAAGGCTCTGTGGCCCCTTCCAATGAACTCTGAGCTTTAGTTCTTTCCATAGATTTTCTATAGGATTCAGGTCATGTGATTCGCTAGGCCATTCTAGCAGCTTTATTTTCTCTGAAACTAATTGAGAGTTTCCTTGGCTGTGTTTGGGATCATTGTCTGGCTGAAACGTCCTCCCTCTTTTCATCTTCATCATCCCGGTAGATGGCAGCAGAATTTTATCAAGAATGCATTTTTCCATTCATCCTTCCTTCAATTATATGTAGTGAGCCAGTGCCGTGTGTTGAAAAACAACCCCACACCATGATGTTCCCACCTCCAAACTTCACAGTTTATATGGTGTGTTTGGGGTGATATTCAGTGTCTTCTGACCTCCAAACCTGGTGAGTATCATGGCATCCAAAGAGTTACATTTGTTCTCATCTGTCCAGACTTTATTCTTTCAGTATTTCACAGGTGTGTCTAAACTTTAAACGTGCTTCAACATACGTTCTCTTCAACAATGGAGTCTTACGAGGTGACTGAGCATAAAGGCCATGGAGGTTGAGTACATTATTTATTATCTTCTTAAAAACAACTGTAGCTGCTAATTCCAGATCTTCCTGAAGCTCTCCACAAGTGATGCTTGGCTCTTGGAGAACTCTTCTGAAAATTCTTTTCACTCGTCTTTCTGAAATCTTGTGGGAAGAACCTGGTTGTGGCTGGTTTATGGTGAAATTACACTACTCACAATAAGTTAGAGATATTGTGAGAGACTTAGTGGACGTCATACATACGGTGTTCGTTTCACTTCAGACATTTTTGCGATAGGGAGGCAATTGTATTTGGGTGATGGACGCACCTCATTTTGTGTTTTCCATGTAATGGTCTCATTGTGTACAGGTGCCTTATATTGGGGCCAAT
>JBBIGC010000041.1:12846625-12857486 GCA_037576955.1 Lepidarchus adonis
ATGGAGATGTGCACATTGATTCCGTGCAAATCAAATAAATTGCACAGTGATTGTATATATAAAAGAGTACAGCAATGCAAATTTTACCAAGAATGTATCTGTCTTTCTCCTCCAGCAGGTTGGAGTAAGTGCTGATGAAGTCCAGGTAGTTTTTAGGAGTGACATAGTTACTACGTCGAAGCTTCTGTTGGAACAGTTTGCTGTACTCTCCTACAGAGCCATGCACCATGCACACGTGACCAATCACAGCCTCTGTATAAACTTCAGGGATCATTGGGCTCTCACCTGTTCCAAAAATACAACCATCTACAGTTTAAACAACAAAGTATACAACTATAGCACTGCAGAGCCACAATCCAACCTATTTTACCTTCTCAAACACAACCATTAAACATGTTGATGGAAGAAGTGAGTTGAATTTGGGTATGTTTGAGCAGAGAAATGACCAAAATGTGTGGGACACTGGCCCTTAACTAAAAGAACAAGACTCTTCTACAATGTACATAACAGACAAAACACTGTGAGGCCTCAAGTTGGAACAAGCACAATATACCATTGGTCATATCTTTGAACAGATGAATGTATGCCATTGCAGCATCCCAGATACCCAATGTAACAGTGACGTCCTATGTGTAAAGGCAGCACAGAGCACTGCCATAAAGTTGTACAGATGTTAAAGACGTACCCAGGAAAGACTGTGCCACTGCATGTAAAGCCTGAGGAGGCCACGGCAGAAACCAGTCGATTCCAGTATTATTCACCAGCCCTAAAGAACACGAATGTGAAATCAAGCCAGTGACTACATGACGTTACAGACAGAGCATGTGAGTGGCGTAGAGTGGCTTATTTTCCTAGAATACCCAAGTTGTCCTCTTTTACCTGGGAAGTTCCTGCAGCGGGTTCGGAGAACGTCCCCTACAGGAGACATGCCCAAAACAATATGCAGGTTACCAGCGCTCTTGTTCACAAAGTACTGCCACACACTCTCTTTGGAAGGTCCTGAGCCCATCTTTAGAGCCTCGTCTCTCAGCTGGTTCAGGATGGACTCCTTCTCGTCATCAGGGAACAATGCTGGAACCATGCCTGCACACACAGATTCTCACTATGCAGCTGACTTATTCACTACTTCACTTACATGGGTGACAGATAAAAGGAAAATTCATCATAAAGTGTCTTAGTGAGGTGTTGGGCTATCACGAGCAGCTTCAATGCACCGTGGTATAGACTCTATAAATCTATCAAATTGTACTAAGGGATGGACCGTTTGGGTTAAAAGCTGATGACTATGATCATTTTCAAACTCTAAAAAAAAGGGGGATAAGGGGTCATCATCCTGGAAGAGACTCCTTCCATTAGAAGAGAAATGTTCAACTAAAAGAATAAGTTTGTATTGATTTTGGGTGTGACCCTTTCCTCTAAGAGATCAGGTCAATTATGTCAAGAAAAAGGTTCCATCACTAGAACTCTTCATTGTAGGGGTCAGGCTGTTCGCTTGGTGTGCATAGCACATGCACTCTCCCACTTGTGGAGAAAATGGGCAACCTGACCATATTGCTATTTACACTGACCTGCAATATCTGTAATCATTTGTCTTTGCAATGAGGAGTTTAGGCATTGTGTAACAACTGTAATATCTTTTTGTGTGTAGGTGTGGTGGCCTGTTCTCAAAGTGCTGCACTGACCAGCTGCAGCGAACACACCATTTTTTCCTCTCTCATTCTTTATTTTATTTTTCATACTTTATATAATAAATTCTCTAAAGCCATTTCATGCCTCATCATCTGACTTTAAAAGAACCTGAGGATTTGCAAGGACAAATCTAACAAGCTATTTATTGGCATCTTTCCCAAAGGTCGGCATGAAGACTTCATTTTAGTCACTGTTTTTAGTCAAACAGTAGTCTGTCTGTCTGTCTAGGTTCCAGCATAGTTTGGTAATTTTCCCTGATAAAGCACTTCTTGACCAACTCACATGTTAATTGCCAGATGTAGTGAGTGTGTTTGCGGTGAGGCACTACCAAACTGTGTTGGACATCGGTCCACCAGGACTGAATTTGGACACTGCGGATCTATAGTGACCGACTACCTGCAGTTTGTATATTTGTCCTCATAAAAGAAAAAATGTTTTGCAAAACCAAGATCACACACATGTAATCATAATTAGCCCCAAAATTCAGCAAACTGATGTGCTGCCTTTAACAGCAAGACTGCAATCAAGGGCTTCCACTAATCAAAGATCAGATCACTGTTTGAAACTCATCTTTGCCGAATTGAACTCTTAACTAAAATGAAGTCAAATACCAACTGTGCATTAATAACCACGTCATGTAATAACTTTCTGTAAGGGAGCTTTTAGAGGCATCACTCCCACCACCAATGCATCACATCTGATTAAATTCTCTAGAACGAAGCATTTCACACCATAAATATCATAACTAGTTTATTATGCAGAAAAGTTAAAACAATGATGGAGTTCTCCTCTCACTACCATAAGCTGTTATGTTTACCTGAGGTCAGCATGTTGTTGATGAGCTCCAGGAAGCCCTCCTCTGCTACATGAGCGTCAGTGAACAGGAACACAGTTTTCTTATTCTCAATGCCCAATTTGAAGTAAAGTGTCTTCAGGTCTTCACGGAAGCTTGACTCCGAGTAGCCTCTGCTCAGGACTATCTCAAATACCTGCAGCATAAACAAAAACTTTATCAATTCACCACTATTACCTGACTAACAAAAGAAATGTATTTTACTGACTTTAAATAAAAAAACACATCTTCACTGTAAGTATTTTCTGTATATCTCGGAAAGTTTCCATTTATATACAGGTTTTGAAAATGTCATAAAAAAAATCAGAGCTCTTTACTGCTCCCAGTGTGATCATTGTTCTATAACAACAACAACAACAACAACAACAACAACAACAATAATAATAATTATTGTTGTTGTTGTTGTTGTTGTTATTATTATTTGCATTTATATAATGCCTTTCTCAAACTCAAGGTCACTTTACACAACAAAATAAAAATCAAAAGAAAAAATTAATTTAAACAGTAGAAACAGGAAATCAAGAGTGAGAAGTGGAAAAGCACAGGTTGAATAGATGTGTTTTCAACTGAGTTTTGAAGAAAGACAGAGAGGACGTTAGGCGCAGGTTTTGAGGGACTGAGTTCCAGAGTTTAGGGGCAGCAACACTAAATGATCTCCCACCCATGGTGGAGAACCGGAATTTAGGAACAGTGAGTAATCCAGTACCAGAGAAGCGCAGTGAACCAGGTTAAGTTAAGTTCACTGTGATTGCTACACAATGCCATCAGTTCCTTCTTCCCAAGTTCTCAGTGTTAAAGAAAAGAAAATCAATCAAAAATTGATAAATGGCCTCAAAGTGATGAGTGACCAGGATGCCAGAATAATTAAGCTCTAATTAAGCCTGAAAAGTACTGTTTTCTCTGTGACTCAGCATTCCACTCTTACCTTGTTTCCACCAACAGGGAACCAGTTACCATTCTGGCGTGTCCAGAAATAAATTAGGAAAATAAAAAATGGGTTCCTAGCTGAAACCTACAGTTTTTTCAATAAGTGGAACATTGTTCCACTAGATGGCACCAAGGTTCAAAGACTCCTAAAGCAAAAAACAGTTCAAAACCCTGTTTCCATTCAGTTGGAAAGTTACTCACACTGGCACCACTGTGCTGTGAATTCAAACGAAGTCAAATCAGTAATAGAGTTTTGATTAGTGCACCTGATTAAATAATGCTAATTCTATTCTCTATTTCATGGTAGTTGCCCCTAATTCCTTATAAATCACTGTGTGGTAATATATTCATTCTATGCATGTAATAATTGCATTGTATGAATACTAGATGTGTAAAGATTAATCACTATGTATAGATGCATTGACACAAAATAGTGCACAATCCAATGCATCAAACTGACACATGAAAAAAGTATTTAATTTACTGTTTTTACTAAGAAGCTGCTTTTTCTGATGACTTATGATGGAAATGTAGCAGACTGTGTGAAGTTACATCATATTTCATACCCCAGTATTGAATTGAAACGCATCTCTGCAAATTTTAAGGTTTCGAAAAATATTGACTCGTTGGCTAAAACATCTGATGTAGAATCAAATTGCAAGGACACTTGGGATTCACATCCCCAATGAATATGTATTTTTTCCATTCTTGCACAAATCTCATGTGCAAACTGTGCAAAATTTCTGCAATTGTAAAAGTCACAAATCAAACATTACAATGTACCTGCAGTTACTATAAAATATACACATATACAAACAACAAAACAAACACACTGGGAAAAAGGTTTACTACCTCACAGCCTGCAGTGAAAGCAGCCAGTTTGGTCAGGGACTGTTTCCCAGAACCTCCCACCCCAACTAAGAGGGCATGGCCACGGTCCATCCTGATGATGCGGTGGATTCTGGTTAGGTGGTCCAGTGCATCGTCAAAAAGCACCAGATTCATCTGAGTCATGTTCTCACTGTACTCCTCCAGAATCTCCTGCAGACGACCAAAAACATTGCAGGTTCATATTAGGGCTGCAACTAACGATTATTTTAATAATCGATTAATCTGTCGATTATATTTTCGATTAATTGATGAATCGGATAAATGACAAAAAACAAGAAAAGCATTTGTTTCCAACCTTTTATTCAAAAACGCAACTAAAATATTGAGAAAGTGCACAAACATGTTGCTCCTTGAGCTGTTCTAATAAGAAAGCAGAGTGTAACCAGGGTTCAAGGTGCAGATCATTTTAGTGAAGCTGTCGTCTTCAACAATCGACTGAGGCCTCATGTCAGTGACGAGCATGTTGAAGAAAATCTTTGAAGACATGTAATCTTTGAAGACAGCAGCTTGCTGTGGTGAACATGATGTATTTCCCATCAGGAAGCCTCTCATGGTTTGCTGTTTTGTCCTGGAATCAAAAAGATAGTGTGTGAAATAGCACGATTTTTACATCAACTATAAATACATACTTACATACAAACATACATGTTTTAGTTACTAGTTGTGTAAAGGTAAGTAACCCAAAGAGCAATTACAAACAACACACACACGCACACACACGCACACACACGCACACACACACACACACACGCACACACACGCACACACACACGCACACACACGCACACACACGCACACACACACACACACACACACACGCACACACACGCACTCACGTTCACTTGAAGCTTATTCATTACATTATTACCATCAATGTAGTAAGTGAAAGGTTTATTTATACACCACATTTAAACACAGCTTAAGACGACCAAATGCTAAAAAATAACTTTAAAATTAAATTAAAAAGTACAACACACACAAATATATTTGTCAATAATAACCTATATGGGACAAAGCACAGAATATACACTGCAAAAAAATGCTTTTATAACTAATAATAAGTTTTGTCCTGTTTTCAGTCCAAATATCTAAAAAAAACTTAAATAAAGATACATTTACTAGACACATGAAATAGCCTAAGAAATTATTTCTTGTTTTCCGAAAAAACAACTCAAAACAAAGTAGAGTTCTGTAGTGACTTACCTGCTGTTGAACTCTCTTCCTCCTCATCAAACCAGGATCATTCAGGTGCTGGATCACTGCCTTGCTGCTCCCGTGCAATGTCACTTTGCATATTTTGCAGTTAACACACTTTTTCTGTGTGTTTAGAGTGAAACGCACGGATTTCTCTAACTCCGTTCATTTGCTTAAATGTCTTTGAGGCGCTAACTCAGTGTGCTCCAGAGTGTGCTAAAGTTTTTATTTTTTAAATAATCAAACGTCTCCGCGTCGCGCGACACATCGAATCTATTATTAAATGCGTTGCCACCTCTTTTAGTAATTTTTATCGATTTAATCGATTCGTTGTTGCAGCCCTAGTTCGGAACTTACAGCAATGCAAGCCATTGCTTTTTTATCCTGTCCATTTTAATTTTGTGTTGTAAAACAATGGCACAGGCAAATTCAAAGTCAACCATCTTTCATCTTTCATTATCTGCAGACACAAATGACAAGCAACAGGCCAACATCTTGGAATGTGCTATGGTAGAGACTGTCCAGATTAATCCATATTAATGCTCTTTAACATTTTGTACTGATATGTGCTTGGCTGTAAGACGGGGACATGTCAGTACCTGGAATATGGCTTTGCAAGTATCATAATCCTGAATGTCCTCATAGACTCTTGGCTCTGACTCACTGAGAGCTGCTCTGAAATCACCAAACAGGATGGGGTCTCTCATAGCAGGGTCCAGATCCGATCTGAAGTGCTCCTCTATCAGGCTCTTAATGTGTCCCTCCACCTGAAGACAAAGGAATTAAAGGCCAGGACACTTCATGTAAGGTGGTAAGAGGTCATTCATTTGAAGTAATATTACTGAAGATTTTTTTAATTAATCTCTAAGTGTATTATTCATAACTGGTAAAAATGATTCCACAATGACTACGATTCAGAATCCATAATTAATTATGAGTATTATGAGTCTAATTATCAGTAGCTTTAGCTCTGTAGCTGTTTGATAAACCTATAAAAAATTACAAGACAACAGCAGAGCAACGCACAAATGCTTTGTCGGTTTCGTTGATGAGTCTGTCATGGAAAACCCGCAAACACTCGTTCCTCCACACACGCACAAACTGTGTCACTGTCAGGAACCTGCAAGCAGTCACAATCAGAAATATGGTTTAGGACCATTTCCCCCTGCAGATCAATCAAGACATTTGAAGATGTTTGGAGTCTTTTGTTTCTTTACTTTCGAGCTGGAGCTATGAGGCTAATGTTGCTAACACTAAAAGTCAAGTTACCCAGACATTTTCTGTAAATACATACATATATTGACTGACCGACTGAATCTGCGGTACATATATAAACATATAAACTGGAAATTAGATTTTTTGCTGAACCATTTTTTACCAAGTTCTCCACTAAAACACTTCCAAAATTTGACAATTTATTAATTTTTAATTATTTTAAAACAATCTAAAACCCCTTGTCATGCACTGCAAATATGATAGTACAGCGTTGTAAGCAACTCAGTACGAGACTGAATGGACTGTGAGACTCTGAAGGATCTAAAACCTCTCTGCGTTGGTCAGTGTCAGGCCATGGTAGACCCTGGAGAGGTCTCTGAGATTGAAGACGTAGTGGAACTTGGAAGGTGTTGGGGGTAGGTCCTTAATGACAGTTTTATACAGCGCCAACGTGCATAAGGTCAGTTTGTCGCAGATTTTCTGAATGCCTTCCTCGAAGGGCTACAGAAACAACAGTGAGTAAGACAGAATGAGTTAAATGAAACAGCAGGAAAAGTATATTCAATGTTGGCAAATGTTCTCAATTTTCTCCTTAATCCAAATATAGAAAAGTCATGTTTGGTGTGCCAAGGTTTTTTTTTTATTGGTGAAGCACAAGCTTTTAATCGGTACCATCATTACCCTCATAAGAACTTCACACACCAAGGATTTGGGATTAAGAAGAAAACAGTAAATATGATTTACGTTCTGCAGCGATAACAGCAATGTCTAAGGGTTAAATTGCTGCTTTTGGAGAAGTATGGTTCTCACCGTAGTGTGCCCTTTAAGAACTGAGGAGTAGATATGGTGCAAGGCCTCTTCTTCAGGAAAGACAATGTTGAAAACACTGAAAAGTGAGATGAAGCGGGAGTCCACCTCGTTACGACCGCCCCCGGCTGTCCCCATGGCTGCGATGAAGCCAAGGTCTTTTAGTTGCTTGCAGTTGAGCTCCTTCCCTCTATCATACATTACTCCCCTGTCCAAAAGCAGCTTCAGGAGGGCAATGGGCTGCTGGGTGCCGTAGTCATCCACCTAAGTAATGCAAATAAAGAGTATTGTCATGATGTGAAATATTGTTTAGTTTTTTGTTTGGTTTGCCAAACATGTCCTCATGTCTGTGTTTACATTATGCCCCACCTCTTCTTAGTCTAAGTACCTGTCCCTCATCACCTTGTTAGAACTCTCTCTTTGTGCTATAAATACTAAAACGCTGTGCTCCTGTTATATTTCACGTTGGACTTTTCCTGTATTCTATGTTTCCCAGTGCATGTTTAGTGTTACTCAATTCACCTGCAAACTTTTGCGGATACTTCCAAGTATAATAACTAAGTGGTGAAGCCAGTAGAGATAATTAAATATCATGTTAAACAATATTACTTTATTAAAAACAAAAAGCAGAAATTGTTGCTGCATGATAGTTGTTGTAGTAGCTGCAACAGGAGCAAGATACTAGATTTGATGACCATGCCGCCCTGCAGCCACTGCACCAAGCTGCCGGCAGGCTGATGCCTATATAAGCAAGCTTGCTCCTCTGGGAAGTGTGGGGTCACTTTGTCTCTGGCTGATGTGGTTGCCAATTCTCTAGCTGGTTACATTTAGAACTTACCAGTAAGGCAGCACAATTATGGCCTAAATTATTATCACGATTAATTTGATCAATATTGAGATCATAATTTTTTATCACGATTATTCATCGATCTTAATAACAACAATTTTTATTGCACTGTTATGTAAACATTGCTCTGCTTTTACCTCTGTGTATCCGTACTGGTCCAGTTCTTATATTACTAATGTTACAAAGCATTCACAGGCATGAACATATTACACATAGATGAAACACAATTACTCTTCAAAAAGTATTTCACTTCACTACCTGGACATTTTCCCCGTTTATATAGTGCTACTCACCTATTGCTAGATGGAGCCTAGAACCTTAACAAAATATAGGACACATAGTCATTTAATATGTGGCTTTCTGCTATCCTGGCTTGTTTGTGTAATAAACAAAGCATAAAACAGTTGCATTACACACCTGGCAGAACATCTGGCCAGGGAGGAAACACAATGTTTTCACTGAGAGACTGTGATTTCTCTTTGCTAACTGTAACTTAATTAGAGGCCTGTTTTCTTGCATTAGGATGTTGGAGACTGAGAATCTGAGAATGTGAGGGTAACGCTTTGTAGCTACTTGCTCTAGGGTACATAATCAGTGCCTGAGTCAGTATTTGCAATCCCACAATCACATGGGCAAGTTCCTAAACAATAATCCACCACTAATTTTTAATGCCCTGAGAAAACAGAAAAGGTTGAAAAGCTTGTCTTTTTGTGTTTGGATGGGAAGAGAGGTTGAGTTCAAATAGTTGTGTCTTAGCCCAACTATGTTTGGGCTGCATTGTATATTTAATCACCATTAAATAATACCTAATGTTTTGTTGTGTTGTAGCACACATTCACATGCTGATGACTGAGACAAACATACCCGTGGCATGTTGAGGTCATCAATGAAGACAAGCAGTCTCTTGCCCATTGGAGGGCCATAAGTCTCTTTGGTACGTTTCTCTACACTGCCCTCCAGGGTCCTCTGCACATCCATGGATGTGGTCCTCGATGAGAAGTTGATAGTCAGAACCATCTAGAAAACGATAATGTAACATTTTTTATGAACTTGTACTTTCTATTATGTGTTTGTGGTTTTCTCCAAAACGCAAAAATATTATTAATAAGGGGTGTTCAAATCACTGGGAAACACAGCATTTATATAGTCTGCAGAACGTACAGAGGTATCTGGGTTGAGGTGGTTAAGGAAATTTTGTGTTGTTGCAGTCTTCGAGGTTCCAGATTCTCCAACAAGCACCACCGGCCTCTTTACTTTCACCATCTGCTCCAACAGCCAGTTCACTCGGGTGGTGTCGACTGTAGGCACTGAGAGTTACAAAATGATATATGCAGAGTGTCCAATTAATGACATGGGAAAGGAGAAGAGAAGAGAAGAGAAGAGTAAAGAAGAGTAAAGAAGAGATGAGAAGAGTACAGAAGAGAAGAGAAGAAAAGAAAAGAAAAGAGAAGAGAAGAGAAGAGAAGAGAAGAGAAGAGAAGAGAAGAGAAGAGAAGAGAAGAGAACAGAACAGAACAGAACAGAACAGAACAGAAGGCATGAGTGAAGCTTTACCGAGAATATCAATAAATTTTGTGTCAGGGTTGTGGATGTACTTGGGAACCAGTGAGCTCCAGGGAACCCACTTCTTTGTGCTCCCATCAAAGTGAAAGTCATAGAGAGTTGGTAGAGAACCTGGGGAAATTGCACGGTATGGAATTTGAGTATATACATTTTGATGGCAGAAACTTACAATAATTTTAAACCATAAAGAACCAAAGAAGAGAATATTCTCAACACACCTGGCAGCTCTCCAGGGCCAGCAACCTTCCTCTCATCATGAACGGTGGCGAGACAGGACAGCTTCTTTATTAAGTCATCAAATTTCTTCCGGCCGTTCTCCACGAGTGTGCCTCCAAGGGAGCAGTAGAGAGACTCTATGAAGTAACACTCCAGCTCCTCAGAGGTGAGTTCTTCTGACTCCAGGAGGGCATCCAGCATCATAGACAACTGCACCACCTGCAAAACGGACACTGAATCAATTGTACCAAGTGCTGCATACTAATTCAAGGGGTTCACTGTTTTTGTGAACCAGCACATACATATATCCACATATTCAGCCGACAGTAGCTTAGACTCCCTCATTCATGCAGATTATAAAAGGTGCGTTTAAGCCCAGACTGGATGAGAAATAAGACAGGGCAGAAAATCTGCTTACTGTTCACAGCTGTCATAAATATATACTGTATTAGTCTCAATGCCAGAGTAACATCAACGTCTTAAGAGGACGGAAATGCTGTGAGAATAAATTCGAGGGCTGAGAGCCAAAAGGGCGTAAGTGACATTTTGATCAAAGTTGAGTTATATATATCATCGGAAAGTTCTTTGTGAGCTTTTTCTACTGAAAAAAATTACAGAAGTGAAATATAAATACATTTTGAGTTATTAAACAAAAACCA
>JBBIGC010000041.1:12857586-12898147 GCA_037576955.1 Lepidarchus adonis
GGGGTGGGGGGGGGGGGGTGTGGGGGTGGGTGGTTGTGTGGGTGTGTGTGTGTGTGTGTGTGTGTGTGTGTGTGTGTGTGTGTGTGTGTGTGTGTGTGTATATTTGTGCGTGCGTGCGCGCGTGCTTGCGTGTGTGTGTGTGTGTGTGTGTGTGTGTGTGCATCCCAAAAGCCTCGTGCTGTAGTGGTTGTGGGCACAGTGGTGCTGGATCTGCGCCAGCATTTCGGGTGGTGGTTGGAGTTGGTGGGGTAGGGTGGTGTGAGTGGATACAGCTATCCTCCAGTGTCCCACAATGCATTGCTGCATGGCACCATCTCATTGCGCTGCTTGTGATCTCATGTCTGCCTGCTGCTCTCACATCTAACCCACTCTTCTGTTTGTTAATGACGGTGGGACGTCCTGAAACCGGGGGGCTTTCTAAAAGTAGTTCATTTTCTGCCTGTCTAGCGCCATCTTGTGGACTTCAGAAGAAAATATATATGATTCAAAATAAAAGACTATTAATTTAATTTCAAATTGTTAAAATACTAAAAACTGATTCTCTTCTAAATAACATTGAAATAGTGTAATGCAGAAAATATTGCGATACTACACTCTGTTGATTTTTTCTTTGGTGGTCTGCAGAAACACATTGTATCTTGATAAAGTAACACAAAATTGTCAACATTTTCTTGACGTATTTTCTGTAGTTATTTATTTTTTGTTTACTTTTTGGGTGCTGTTTTTTTGCAAAAGTTTGAACACCCCTGACCTACACACATCTTCCGCAGAGAACAAACTGTGTAAAAGTGTAAAATAATATAATGTATTATATTAATACATATAATTTATCCTCTATACTTTATATAATTAAATTGCCATTTTTAGTGTTTTTGATTGATCCCAGTTCATAGTGAGTATCTGTAATAACTGTGTACTAACACTTGAACAACAAATGTAGCGTTCATGTATCACGTGGTGATATAGTTTCTGCAGGAGTACAGTAATGCAGCTTGTACAGTTACACATGTTTATTAAAGGTAGTTTATATTTGAATTACATTAAAATACACTTGTGTGAGTATCTACATCGCTGTGAATTAAATTAAATTCAGCAAAGCGTCATTTCACCAAGGGTGCACAAACTTTTGCAAACCTTCTGTATATGTGATGTGAGTTTATACAGGGCCTTTTGTGTCTATACGTAAAGACTGAGAAATCCTTACTGTGTGCAGTGTCGATCAAGTCATTAGGCAACAAAAATCTAACAAAACTAAATTTCACCATTTTGAGGTCGGAAAGGTTTAAGGATTTATTAATTTGTTATTCGTTCATCACCCTTTGGATTCCAACAGAACTAACACTCGTCCTGACAGTTTTAGTGATAAAATTTTGTTTATCAATGTTAAGTTATGCATTGTAAAAAGCTAAATTGTACAAATTTAGTAAAAAAAAATATAAGAACTTGCTGAGACGAAGTTTTCAAAACGCATTTGAAACGTAACCCATGCTTTCCATTCTAACTTGCATGGTGGTGCGTTACATTCTGAATGAAAACTCCAAAAATTCCAGCAGGATGATGGTAATAAACCTATAGATCTGTGATGGAACTTCATTCGTTAAAGGAGCTTCTAATCTCTAAAAATACGTAACCGATTTACATCCTACATTTACATCTACTCACTGCTGCTGTATAGGACATCAAACCCAGTCAGACTCATTTGTCTCCTTATCGTAACATTAACGTCAACATAATGCAATATTTCTCTTGGTGTCTCTGTTAATAAAACTCTTAAAACAGGTCAATTTTTATTTTAAAAATATGGAAGATAAACAAAAGTGGCGTTTGAGATTGTTCTAATTCTTGCTCAGAAAGTCCAATGAGTATTCAAAGCCTAAGAAGTGTTTCTGCAGTCCACCACACGACCCAAATAAAGAACTATGGGTGACTTCATGGCTAAGATCATTGCTCGTTAGCTACATTAGCATCATAGTTCAGGTAGAAACAATCATTAAACACAAAGCAGGGGGGAAATATTGCTCCAAAATGTTTCTCAGAACTTTTCCATTAAGTTCCTTATTGACCTGGAACATGGAACATCTTATGATGTTCAGATGGCACCTGCTCAACCAGCCAATCCGTACGTAAAAGATTCACTAAGTAACCACATGGACCTGATCCGACTCAACGTGAAATTTTTCCCGTCACAAATTCGCTCGGGTGTTAACCGGATTCATTTGTCAAAGGTTGAGATTCCGTTCTTCTTGGTTTCTTCACCCTTTCATAAAATCTGACCTGTGATATTTTCAGGGTAATCCGTCCCCGACCCACAATATTTTCTGTGAATCTGTCCCAAGCCCATAGTCAATCCTAGAATTCCGAATGAACGGAAGTCTATTCTTCTCTCTTTTTTCGATGGGTTAGGTCACAAATAGTTTTGACCCCCAAAAGAAGGCCACACTGTGGAGAAAGCCGGCTTCATTCCGTTGGTCGATCATTTTGCTTGTTTGTCCTTGAAATGAGCAAATTTGTCCAATGGAATTTCACTGGAGAAATGACTTCAAACATGTAACGTGTAGAAACAGGCCCAGTAACCGTATAATATTCACATTACAACCTCGTAAAGTAAAAACACAGACGTTTGGCTGGATTTTGACCGTTTCGCTCGCCAAGGTCTCATTTTTTGGCAGGACAGATCCATCAGAAAGTGACAGGAGTGCATGTAGCTGAGTAAATGGAGTTAGTCATTACGCCTCTGGAGCGCTTTCCTTATATTTATGCTGCAGTCTTTCACCAATGTCCCCTCTAGGCGGAAAAATAGCTCGTTATTCCGAACGGGTTCTCATTCATAACACGGTGACGAACGGCTTCACACAGCATCTGAAGACAGCAGAACACAAAGGGCAGCTACAGCCCATTAATCACCCAGCCCAGATGATTCACTGGGCCGAAGTGCACGTCCTCCACCCTCTCTGGAGATGCGTCCTTTATTTCTCACTTCGTCTCTCAGCGGCGCTCGGAGCTTATTCCCCACGTTAATCCCTGTCTCCAAGCCGCCGCTGCTCTGCCGAGGAGGAGAACCAGGCCAGAGTCATGTCTTAAAATGACTAAGAGGTCCATTCAGTACCCGAGACGTTCTGTTGTGTTTGGCCTCCTTCGGTTTTGACGTAAACCCTCTGCGAAGTTCACGACCGAAACATCGATAACCTCCTCCACTCTCTTTCCTACTGACATGTGTTTTATTCTTTGTGTCGCATGTGTTATGTTATTTAACATGGCCCCTGTAACGGATGCCCCACCAAAGCCACAGGGGAATGTCCTAGTCGGTGAACGGCCCACAACATTAACATGAATACACCCGGAAGGGGGCTGGCCACTTTATTGGAAACACCTGCTCCTGACCTGTTGCACATCTGCTCATGCCTCGTGTAAGGTGTCTTCTAGCTCTTCAGCAGCCATCGCTCTCTCACCACACAGAGAGCAGAAGGGGGCTGATGAACTGGTATAGATACAGTGGAACGACATGGTAGGTGTTTCCAATAAAGTGGCCAATAAGTGGAAGCACAAAGTTGGTGTTTCTAATAATGTGGCTGGAAGCACAAGGTGTTTCCAATAGATTGGCCAATGAATTGAAGCACCAGGTAGGTGTTTCTAATAAAGTGGCCAGTGAATTGAAGCACTAGGTAGGTGTTTCTATTAAAGTGGCCAGTGAGTTCAAGCACTAGGTAGGTGTTCCCAATAAAGTGGCCAGTAAATTCAAACACTAGGTAGGTATTTCAAATAAAGTGGCCAGGGGATTTAAGCTCTATTTAGGTGTTTCATATAAAGTGGCCAGGGGATTCAAGTGCTAGTTAGGTGTTTCAAATAAAGTGGCCAGTAAATTCAAACACTAGGTAGGTGTTTCCAATAAAGTGGCCAGTAAATTCAAGCAGTAGGTGGGTGTTTCCAATAAAGTGGCCAGTAAATTCAAGCAGTCGGTAGGTGTTTCCAATAAAGTGGCCAGGGTATTCAAGCAGTAGGTCAGTGTTTCCAATAAAGTGGCCAGTGAATTCGAGCACTAGTGTGTGTAGTGTAGTAAACACTATCTATGGGCCATGTTTGAGGGAGAATCACCGCTGAGTGGCTTTGGTGTGAAAACATCCTCTTCCAAAGGATGAGCAGCTGACGAGATCAAAGAGGGTGAAGTCATGTGTGTAGACTAAGTGCAGTTACTGTACATGACTGTTAAAGGAAAAAATTCATCCCTTTGGTTTGTGAAAAGCTGCTCATCTCGAACAGATGTTGAGTTCCCGCAGATGTTTTTTATGGCATGACGGAGACTAAGTGACTGTGAGGTGGCTGTGGCCTGGCCTCTTACATGCATGCTGGTTTCAATATTTCGTCTGACAGCATGGAAAGAGAAGGAAAAGAATGAAAAACTGGGAAGAGATGGGGAGCGGGAGGGTGGGGCACTGTCAATATTGACATCTTGACGAGTTAAATCATCTTAAATGTAATCTCTATATCTAATATTTCTCATTGAGTCGATTTTTTTAGCTTTTTACTGACCCATAGTTTGGAAAAACAAATTGTCATTAATAAAAAAATAAACACTGTTAAGTTTCACAATCTACAGTCAATACAGTCTAGATATGCTGTTCCCGTCCTGTTTACGCAAAGAAGCCCGTCCACTGAAGTTATAAAGAGTGTTTAAACCTGGTATCTGCCTTAAAATGCACAAGCTGAGATAAAGTGAGATTGAAAATCTGTCATTTATAACAGAAATTCTGGGAATGTGCAGCTGTCTAAGCACTGGCCTTATGATTGGGATATCGTGAGTTCAGTGGTGCCATAGCCATCCATGACCAGAAGTCCGATAGAGCCCAACTGGCTTTGCCCTCCTTGGGTTGGTAGGATGGCCCTCCCTCTCGTATTAGCAAACATGGGTGTTTGCTAGCTGACAAAACAGGATTGGAGGTGACTATACTCCTTGATTCGCTGTCCAATGATATTTCATTGGTGGCCGTTTGAAAAAATGTGGGTGGGGCTTTATGTGACTTATGGGAACTGGAGTAAAATTTGAGAAGAAAATGTGGAGAATTCTAAACGAATTACAGCTTTTTTGGTGCATACATTTCAAAAGTAGACCAAAAAAATCATCTGATTGGCTGAAAATTTTGTGAGATTAGTTTGCTTGATTGACAGAAACAGTGGAATGGAAAAATATTGCAATCAGATCGTTTATAATACCGCCGATGATCATGATGAGAAATATTGGATATATAACGGCTCGGATGATTCTGCTGGTCGTGATGTCATTAGCAGTGCGGTTAGCAGTGTTGTGCTGAATGTTTTGAATGTTTAACCCTTTAACTGCTAATGCAGATGGAGTTTAACCTTGTGAATGAGTAACATTGCATCTTGGCAAGCGCTTTGTTCGGCTCGGCCCCATAACTTGACGGCTGTATCTGTCTCCACAGGGGGACGGCATACACCAAATCCGTGAGGCCCTGAAGATCTTAGCCGAGAGGGTTTTAATCCTCGAGACTATGATCGGTATCCATGGTGAGTAGGAAGCCAGGGGCAGGGGCAGATTTAAAGGTTAAAAAGTCAGGGGGTCACATTAGGCCCGTTCTTCTCGTACCTGAGGAGCAGAGAGGGGACACTCAGGGACAGCCCCTCCACCCCTCCCCATCGAGCCCCTACCGTGCTTGTCACTACTCTTGATCTTTGGTAGGACGTTAGTCTGAAGATGTTCCGAGACTTGCAGGCTGACCTGGAGCTGCTGGCTCGCAGGGTGCAGCTGCTGGAGGCAATCATCTGGCCAGGTAACGTTGCAATCTGCTGCATTCTGCTGGACAACAAATGAACAAACATGCAGGATGGTGGCCTGTACCGAATGGTGACAAGCGACGCTCCTGTGTGCATTTCGCAAAGCCACGTGAACCTGTTTTACTGATTCTGCAGACTAGCTAAATTACCTACAGTAGTTCCATTCAGGTTACCAACTCAATGACAAAGCAAATTACTAAAGAAAAGCAATTTAACGCCTGAATGTCTTCTCCATCTTGTTGGTCAGGCAGTTGGAGACTGTATCGTAATCTTTTCAATCAGTCAAAATGTTTTTAAAATGCTAATGTTGCTTTTTTCGCTTCGTTTAGCCAGAGGCTAATGCTGCTAACGCTAGAAGTCAGTAGTTACCCAATTTTTTAACCCCAAAACTTTCCTCGAGCCACTCAAACTGTATCCAGCACTTCATTGAGGTAGATCAGACTTGTGGGTGTGGTTTAGGACACAGTATGACTCCCGATGGGCTGTAAACATGAATAAAACTTTAGCATGAAGCTGAACACCTTTTTTACACAACAGGGTCTGTTTTCACAAGCAGGGGCACTGATATAGAATCTATGAGCATCAGAAATACACAGGAACCTGATGCAAGTCATGTGGTATTTAAGTTTTGCTCATATTTATCGCACAGTAAGCCATACTAAACTACACCCAAAAGTCTGCTACATCTAGTGTTAGTGACATTATCCTCATAATTTAGGTTTTAAATTGTAGAAGCAACATTTTGAATTCAAACATGTCCTTGGCTGCTCAACCACACCTGGGACCAGAGAAATATTTCTACATGGTAACATTCCAGACGAATTACCGTAAAAGGCTCGTCCTGCTTATGGCAGAGCACAAAACACTTTACATGAGAACATTGATGTGGGGAGATGCAGAAGTTATAGTGCCCATATCTATTTATTTATTTATTTATACTTTGGTGTAACAGTAATAAAATCTCATAATGGACTCAACTGATGCACAAACCTGATATATTCCATATAGTTTTTAATTTATATAGTAGGGCTGGGCGATATATGGAGTATACTTGATGTATCTCGGCTTGTTCCAAATGTTATTGTTAAACAGCTTGTACTTCGCGTTTGAGTTTAGCTTTTGTGCTCCGTCAAAGCAAACAGCTCGCTCCCCCCCCCTACCCCTTACTATACGTAACTTCATTATTTATAACTATTATTTATAACTTCAGTTTAAAATAAAGAGTTTATCATATTAAACTTAGGTTTAAAACAGTCTTTGCTGTGTTAAAAGATGGTTTAAAATAAAGAGCTTTGTGTTAAACTTTCATCTAAAATAAATTTTGCTATATTATACTAAAAGCCTTTACTATGTTAAACTTTGGCTTAATTCATTATATTGCTGTAATTTTATGCAATACAGGGTCAATCATTTATACAGTGATAATATATATTTATACAGGAAATTTCAAGGTATCAAGATATGTATTGTGTATTGCAATGTAGCCTAAAAATATCACAATATTATTTTTATGCCATATCGCCCAGCCCTATCATATAGTGATGTCACACAAAAAAACACAAGTTAGAAGGAGTTTTTCAGCTCATGTTGCTTTTTGAACAAGGGAAATAATAGGACAGCCAATTGGAGCTCATTTACATGTGTCGGTCTTAAAGGCACAGTATCAAAATCAGTGTTTACAAGGGATGAAGATGTTGAGATGTCGAGGCCGATTCTGCTCCTCGAGAGCTGGTGTCCAGCAAAGGTTTGAAGCTTGCTTCCTCAAACAGCCTCACTACACCTGGCAACACAGGTGAGTCGAACGAGGTGTGTTTAAATAGGTGATCACCATACTGTGCTGGACACCGGTCCTCCAGGACCCAAGCTGAATGGCACTTCCTCTTCCAGCTTTCCCACCATTAATGATGAGAAGGTTTGTTAGCGTCACCTCAAGCTTGGACCCAATTTTAGTAGCTCTGCCTCTCTCTCTCTCTCTTTTCTACAGAGCCTGACCTAGGATCAGGAGATGGCCCATTTGGCACTGTGCCAACAGAGTTTTACCGGAACAAGCGCGCCGGGTCCCTGCCGCTCCGGGTGAAGTCCCTCCCCGCTGAGGCCAACTTCCGGGGGAAGTAGCCCCTGGAGCGTACGAAGCTCGTCCCAGCTTGGACTGCTCACAAAGTCCCTTAAACACATAGCTCCGCTCACATCCCCTGTAACGCTTTACCGTGGAACACACCGCTGAACCGAGAAAGAGGGAGAAACCTCAGGGAAGATCAACCGCTGCTGCAGACGCTCACCACCTCGACTGGGAATCAGTTCTGTAGATCCTGCGCAGGAACGCGGCCTCCCATTCGCTTACTGCACATAACCAAAAGAGTCTAATCAACAGAAGTGGCAAACTGATATCAAATGGAGAATAAAAAAGGAAAATAATGAAATCTGCAGGAACTCTACTGGTGCTAGAATAACTGTAAGAATAAGAATCGTTTTAGGGACGAAAATGGGACGAAACAAGCTGGTACGCACGATGCAGGAGGTATAAGTGAGAAGAAGGAACATCTGAACGTTGGTGACGTTGTTATATATTCCGACAGACCTCTTAGACAAGGTAGAGATATTGTAGGTAGGAAAATGAACATATTCAGCCAAACATTTGAACGATAATGTTACAATCGTAGTTATTATCCCTAGCATTAAATGCACTATGTCGTATGAAGACGTGTTCTCTTTTGTATCCATAAATGCAACCTCTGGTGTCAAAGATCGTTGAGGCCCATTAGATGCAGTTTTCCCATTGAATTCAAGCGATTTTTACTTCTCGTGTAACCTGTACTGTATGTATCTATTTATATTGAGTTATTTAGGTTAGACGGTAGAAGTTGGACTGCTTTATCTGTAGTAGTACATCGTGTTTCTGTTGTTAATGTGGTGGAATAAACCACAGATGGTTTGAAATTACATCATCAATGGGAAAAATGTGCAATTGCCTGTGGATTGGAACTGGGAGGGATGGTCAGATACCCAATAGAAGAGCAAAACAAAGAATAAAGTTAATAAAGATGCATGTGACAGTAGGTGGAGGTTACACCCATTGAGTGGCAGAAAAAACTACTTTTACTGGAATGGCAACATTGGCGTTCGGCTCGAAAACACACAAACCATCTAAACTGGGAAAGAGCTGCTGCCCAAATCTGAAGAAAAGATGATCACTGCAATTCACACCAACACCTCCCAGTAGCAGACTGGTGGAGGAGGGGAGACTGTGAAACTGGGAGTGAAAAAAACAGTTATCTGCATAAATTAAAGGCAGTTGGGCTTAGCACCTTTACAAAGAACCAGTCAGCCATCAACACTAACGCGTGATTGCGTCTGGCTTTGCTTTGTGTATTTCTCCGCCTGTAATACAACCACTGCAGAAGTTTTGCTTCAGCAGTTTTTGAGATATTGAAATATGTCGGCTTAAGTGCCCGTAACAAACAGAATTTTAAAATTTTAGAATAGATTTTTACACAGATTTTACTTACTGGTGGTGCTACTCAACAAATGGTTTTCATTTTCAGGTAAATCGTTGGAGCATTTGGCCCAAAAATGCTATCCTACCTCAGGAGGCACTAGCTCAAGCTCAGTTTCCATTTTGATCATGTGGCAATGCAAACAAATTAAGATTCATGTTGTCCAAAAATGGACTAACACTGAACGAAACTGCAATAAATGCGAGGAAATCCATTTCTTGGCTGTATGTCTATGGTTGGTAAGTAGTAAGGATCACAGTTGAGCCCAAATATCTTTAACTAAAGCAGATAACTGTTTGTTTTATTCCTAGTTTCAGTCAGCCATGCTGCACCAAATTTTGCCACTCAATCGGACTGAGGGGGGCTGCTCCAGTAGGAAAGTGACATTAGTACATACGTACCCTCTATATTCAAAATACCCAGAACAATAAAGTATATAACCAATCTTTTGAACCAAGTAGTCAAAATGTGAATTTAGCTACAAACGTGCTACAGGCGAGCTAGCATTTTACAAAAGAAAAGATCTCTAGTTTTGTGGATTGTAATAGTTAAGTGTCTCTGTGGACTACAGTTCAAGTAGTTGGTGTTATTTATTAGGTAAGTAATTGTAACTGTAGCCTTATTTTCATGCTACATCATTTCCATACACAGGACTGCTAGCTTAAAAGCAGCATGTATGTAGCATCGTTAGCATTTTGCACCATTGTGGGATCTGAGGTCTGCTCCTGATATAACAAAAAACTAAATACATTTGGGAAAAATGCAAAAATTGGAACAACATCTACCTAAATTAGAAAATATATCTTGAACTGATATTTATTTCTATAAGTTAAAATCCTTTTAAAATTTTAAGCATTTTAATACACCATTCATGCCTCATTAAATATGCCAATAATGCCAATATAATTTTTTAAGCAATCTGCCTTAACTGCCAACTGATATAACTCCAACATTATTATGCATCCCTTGGTTTATTTGAATATTGGATATAGGACAAAATTAGTTGGTTTGGATGTTTTTAAAAATGATTATAATATATCCCACAGCTCAGTGAATTAACTTTCAATGGGAGGACGGCCCAATGGGAGCCACCACCCAGCACACGTAACAGCAGGTGAACAAGAGTGATGCAGTCTGGTCGTCTAAGAAGGGGAAAAACACGCCCCTCATTTCGCCTGCTGGCATTTGTACTGTATTTCAGCTGCTGTGCTTGTGGTCACAAAGTAACCAGCAGACACTACATGCCTGAACTTCCACCCCTTACAGTAAAGGTGTCAGAAAGGGTCTTTGTGTGATGCAGAACTCCTTAATAGAACCACTGTTGTCAAAGTTTAAAGAACCTCTACATGATATAAGAGCTCTAGGGAGAACTCGTAGATGGGTAAGGAACCTTCACAAAAGTGGTTCTTGGGGAATTAAAATGCTACTTCAACCTGTGCCCCCAGTGGGCTGTGATGGTACTGCAAGGCTATGATATATATTTTAATCTCAAAATTTTACACAAATATTTAGACATTTACTTAAACATAGTTATACATTTGACAAATATTTTAGTATCATTTTCAGAAATGTGTTAAAATGCTTGTTGATTGGCTGGGCATAATGCACGATGACATAGCTGACATACGTAGCTAGTTATTAGTGTGGAAAGGCATTTTCATCATTTTAATATTAAATAAATTAATAACCACAGTATCAATATTATATTGTGACAAAAAATATTGCGACATGACTGCAAAAAAAAAGTTTGTTAGCTATTTTTGGTGCAATGACATGCCTCTATGGATTTTTCCATGGTGGAATATATTACTTGGGTGTGTATTAAGGTGCAGTTGAGAATTTGAGTAGCGTTCCACTTGCCTCCATTTGAAAAGTTCGGGTGGGTTAAGTCCCGTAGGCCGTGGTTGGATTTTGCCCAGTTCTATGGCATCACATAAACAACCCTTTGTGGCACCAAGGGCACTGTGCTTCCCCTACGAAGGCTCTTAGACGCCCGTATCTCTGTTTAGGCCAGTGAAGTCAGTGATGTAAGAGTAAGCGAAAGAAGTAGATTCCTTTCTTAGGAATCATTAGCATTAGCAGTCGCACACACACACACCAAACACACACTGGCACACACACAGGACGCAGCAACAGTAACTTTTTAGTTAAAGTTTTTATTTCCCCTGCTTTCCGTGTGTGTGTCGCTTCACCTCATTGATTTGTCTTCTTGATCGTCTCGTTTTATCCCAGTATAAATACAGTTGTTAATTATTTAAAGATGATTATTAACGGTTTGATGTTTCTGTGTTTTGTATACGTACTCATGTAATGTCACTTGTATTTTTCTCCATTCCCGGCTTCTGAGACGTTGCATTTTTTCATGTATGTGATTGAAATGGTGGTAAAACAAAAATAAAAAGCTGTTTTGTGTTTCTTTTTTTAAACTCATTTCATTCTATTACAGGTGTGTGTGTAAGAAATATTTGTAAGTGAGAACAAACCCCATCGCTCAAAGTGAACCACAACGTCCATATGTAGGGGAGTGGGCACCCAGGGGGCAGTGCAGTGTAGCAGGACCTTTGCTCAAGGGTACTTCAGGGGTACTTCAGTGGTACTTCAGTGGTGCTTGAACCTGTTTAAGGTTCTAACTGCTAGAACACAACTGCCCAAAAGAGACTTAGGCTTTTCTACACATAAGGGGCAAACCTTCTCTCTTGTTGACCTCACTGTAGCAGTGGTAAGTCTGACAGAGAAAGAGTGTGTGTGTGTGTCTACATATTGTGCTAGCTGGAGATTTACAGATATAAGTCAGATATAATTCAGAAATAGAGAAGATTAGCATTATTCTTGTTCTGGGAGCATTATATGAATTTTGAATTATCTTGAATCAATATTTTTGCAAAATCCTGAAATTACTTTCAAATCAAAACCCTAAATTTGGCAAGAAGCGAGGGGATGAACAGGCTGATTAAATTGAGCAAAAATGTCGGCGATGTCCTGCTGCGTCTTTGTGAAGTTATTGTCGTAATGGATGTAAATGTCCTTTTTTGCTCACCTGTCAGAGAATGCAGCTCATGCATGTAATGATACTGCAGAGGCTTTAGTAACAGTTGGCAACATGCATGAACGAGTAGCGCGCATATAGCCAACACCAGTCTCTCTCATGGCAGTCCCGTATTACCGTAAAGCATGTAGTAGGTGTTCAACTGCATTCCACTACTGTATATGACAAACGCAGTAAAAAAAAAAAAGGGAGCCAGCGACATAACCATGAATCGTTGTATTCATGGTTATGAATGAATACCCCCCCCCTTACCGTAATAGCTGTCAGGCTAAAATTAAAACATGGTTAAAACATGTGACTGGTCAAACTAGCAAAAGCTACAGCACCAACACAGATTAAAGTTTGGCGAGCTATAGATGCATACTGCAGAAATGCAGTGCACATTGTGGCGAGGGTGAGAGGTGAGTTTGGCAGCTTAACGAGGAAAATAACATGGAAGGAAATCTGTTCTGCAGCCTTTCATGGCCAGAGGTGAGCTTGGCGAGCTAACAGGGTTTGGCTGAATTTCAATATTTAGGGCTGGTTTAGGATCAGTTTGGCCTTTTCTTTAAACCTAATTTAAAACAACAGTACTTCCATCCAATCAGTCATCCCGACTTGATAGCAGTCAGGAGCCACACTGAAGTAAAGAAGCAGAAGCCGTGGTGTCTTCCCATCATCCAGGCTTTTTAAGGCCATGAGTAAAACCATAGAGGCAGTTGTGGATAAAATGATGAATTCTTACATGTGTATATAATTACCTCAAATTGTTTTGTTTGCAGATGGATGTGAAAAGATTATATTTCCATTAAGCCTCATTTATTGTCCTTTTACGTACGAAAATAAAACAATTTTCATTGCCCGCTCACTTCCATGTGGACAGTGCGCCCATTAGAGGGCAGTTCCTGCCAAACACAACAAGCATGGCGACGTGGAGGAGCCCCTAATAATGTAGACAGAACAGGCGTTGTCATTTCCTATAGAAGTTTAAAATTCCTCAGTAGAACTCACACAATCTCTCCCCAAAGAGTAAAGCCATTTAACCCATTCACACATGGAGCAGTGGGCAGCTGTTAACTGTACCTGGGGAGCAGGACAGTACCTCGCTCAACGGTACCTCAGTATTTAATCAGAATTAAGTGGCCTACAATATAATTTACAATGACATTCAGTAATTTCTTACACCACACTAGTGCCAATCTAAAGCTGAAAAACAGTTAAGTTCTCTTTAACACGACACATTGTATACATTATATACATAAAGTGCTTTTTCAGACTTCTCTCCAGTTCTGTAACTATTATGCAGTAAATAATAAACACCCCAACACTTTAAATACTGAAGATTAAAGTCAGTAATTGGAAAAAAATTAATAATTAAACGAAGTGATTGAGAGCAGATTTCATGTCAGAACTGTTGACAGTGCTGGGGAATGGAACCAGACTTCTACATGGATGTCCTGGAGGGCCAGTGTCCAACCACACCTGGATCAACCTATTAATTGCCAGATGTAGTGAGGATCTTCCAAACTGTGCTGGATGCTGGCCCTCCAACTTTGGAAACCCCTGCTCTAAAAGCTCCCTCACAGACAATTCTACCATAAAATGGCTCTGAATAAACTGCCTGATGCCCGGGACATTGTCCTACCAGAGTTTGGAGAAGGATTTGGACCTAAAACTACACCCATTCATGATGGAGGGATAAATGCAGGGTGTTGTGAAGCAAAATCGTTGCCAAAATGATTCAAATTCACTATTTTACCATCAACATTTCATAGAAACACTTCACTGGGGAGCTACAGTTGTGATATCTGGCAACCATGTCCAAGTCTAAACCATTTCAGACCACACCCACTCTGGATGAAGTCTGAATATTTTTTCCTTGTGGAACTTTAACTCTACACAGTCAGATCCTGCTTTTAGCTGAGATTAGGCTCTGAGCATTCCTGAGTCATATGGTGGGGGACTTTTTCCCTTTGGAGACCACCACAGCCTCCTCCCCAACCTGGTCTTCAATCAACAGGGAAATGGCCCCATCCAGCTGTCCCGTAGCAGCCAGTGCCACCACCGCTTTCTCCGTCGGGAAGCCCATCTTTTCCAGCTGCTGCAACCTGGACACAGAGGTGGTTAGCATTAAAGACGCTGTACGGATCCATACGTTCTTTAGAAGAACCAATTCTCTTCCTTAAAGAACCATTTTTGTAAATAAGGTGTGTGACTTTGAAGGACCTTTACAAAGAATGATGAACCTCTATACAATGTAAAGGTTTTTTTCTGTTACCACATCCAATATTCAATTTGGGAACTATTGTTTTTAAGTTAACACACAACAACACTTATTTTACATATGTATCTATTTGACTCTTCGAATTGGACACAAGCGAATAAATGAATATTGTCCATAGGTGTTTCTAGACTTAAGTAACCAAGGTGGCTGAGTAAAGCAGCGGGTGGGGTCGGGTGGGTGATTGGGCAAAGCTGAAGTTCGCTTTGCATTCGTACTTTCAGTCCCACCTTAACTGTACCTGCACAGCACCGTCAATTCTGCCCCATGTAAAATATTATAATGTACTAAAGTAATCAATAGACAAGACGGTGCCCACTCTGTAACCTACACTTAATATTACTCAAAGTTCTCAACCAGAACCACAGCTTGAGCTGCATTTGGGGACTAAGCTTCCAAACTTAGCCTTGTAAAGACAGTAAAATGGAATCCACATGCATTTCTTCATTTAGTCTACACTTAACATCATCTAACTGTGCATTACTCTCGTTTACACCAATCAGCCACTGCCAGATGAAGCATCACTGGTCTGGTTATATAGGCACCTATCAAGGGGTGGGATATATTAGCCAGGAGGTGAGTCAATTCTTGAAATTGACGTATTGGAAGCCAGAATAATGTGTCGGACAGGTGGTGCTAATGTTATGGCTGATTGTATGGCATAGTAGACAAGTGTGGAAGAAGAACCAGGATATCTACAGAATCTCTTCTTTCAATACAGCAAAGTGTGACAGAACAACACAACAACATGGTGGTGGAGGTGGAGGTCTCGCACCTTTTCTACTCAGATTATGCAAAGTATGGTGATACTAGGCCAGGTCCAATACACAGATGAATAGACAATGGATTCTAATGAAGAGGTGGGTGGAGTAGCTTAGGCCTCGGTTATATTTATAAAGATATAATTATAAAAATATTTTGAGTGATGCAAATAGCTAATGAAATGTGGAGTTCTTTACAGAACTACAGTGAAAGTTCTTATGCAGCTGAGGAACTGGAGTGTATTGGGCGCTATTCCTCTCTTTTTGGATCTGGACACTTTGTATGATGGATCATAAAGAAGTATAGATGCTAAAATATCCCATATCATGGAAACATCACATCCCCTTTTCTTTAGTACAAGAGCTTAATGTGGTTCATCATCGTTTCAGAAAATACAGAGGGTCCTTGACTTATGGAAATGTGTGGTTACGTCGCTGCCCTGAACTCCCCCTTTTGAAATGTTTTAGGAAGTAAAAGTGAAAGTCATATAATAAAACGTTCAGAAAAGATGTGAAACAGAGCCTCAGGTGGGTGAGTGTCTCCCTCTGGTGGACTGACAGAGGAATGGCCCCAGGGCATTACACACGTATATGCTATTTAAGTGGGCTATGTTGCACTTCGGAGGAACGGAACCCCAATGCTGCATTAGCTACAGTTAAAAAATATGTAGCTTCACGTGACTCAGAGGAACCATATGACTTCTTTCATTCCCCCACTGTTGGTGCTATGGTGCGAATGGGGGAGTCCTAGCTAGTGGATGGAACTGAAGACAGTTGCCAGTCCATCGCAGAACTATAAATGGAGAAAAATGTAGGATATGGGCTCTTTAAACATTAGTGTAATACAAAAAAGTAATAAATAAGAATAAGAATAATTATTAGAATTAGTAACTATTTAGTCAAAGTATTTTTACTACACGACTATAATATCCACCTCACATTATAACACAACGATGATAATAAACATGCCGAGTCCTCACTCACCTTAGGGAGGATACAGAGGATTTGGACACTTCCACTTTGTCGGCCGCACCCTCGGGCACATCCTGCAGTGACGCCAGTATCCCCGCCCTTAGCAACTGCTCCTCCAGTAGCTGAGAGTCTGTTGGTGTGATGGGCTCCCGATGCCACTCTGGAACGGAGTGTTTCCAAGGCTGCGGGAGCGAGTGATCTTCCAGCTGAGACCTGCTGGTAGATGCTGTGAATCCCACATGAGATGGCTGAAGGTACGGCTCTGGTCTGAGGCAGAAAAATAAAGCAGGAGACACATGTTACTACTACAACTAAAAGTGAAGGGACTCCACAACCAAATGTGACCTCAGCATTTAACCCATCCACACGTTGAACAGTGTAGTGGCTAACAGCAGCAGTGGTATGGTAGGTTGCTCATTGGTACCTCAGTGGAACCAGGGCTGGGACTTGAACCTGTGACCTTCTGATCACAAGGGCAAGGACCCATAAGGGTGTAAAAGTAACAATACCTCTCACCACATGACGTGCATCACGATATTTATGTGAGTTAGCACAGTTAGCACGGCCAAAACGTACAAGCAACATGGCACGTTTGACGAGACACAACAGAGAGTATGGGGACTTTTAACAAAATGCTGTTTCAATGAGCAGGAGTGGAACATTTTACTGAAAAAAAAAACAAATACATTGTTATTATGGATCATCATCCACTCAGCTACAATGCAGGATATTCCCCGGGCTCTCTGTTACTGGAGCTCCCTAGATTGTCCCATAGGCCCTGCTCATTTTCTATAGGGTCCCAATGGCCCTTTTAACGTCTGTAGTGTCCCAATAGGTTCTGCTTGCTATTCTAGAGTGAAATGACTGCGTACTGAAGCCAGGATTCACCTTTGTGCAGGACTGACGTAGGTCGGCAGCTGGAAGGTGTTATGTACGTGGGGGGAAACAGAAACGTAGGTCCAGGCTGGAAGACCAGCACACACCCCAAGGCCTTCGATCCGCTGCAAGAGTTCAATAAACTCAGAGCTGTCTGTGAAATACGTTAAGGATTGTAATAATACCTATTTCACTCAAATCAATTTATAGGTTTTATGCCATGTGATGTTCTGGATTTTCTTTTTTATATTCTGTCTCTCCGTGTTAAAATAAACCCGCCATTAAAATGAGAGATTGTTCACAACGTACAAAATCAGCGAGAGGCCAAATAGTTATTTCCTCCATTGTAGATAGATAGACAGATAAATAGACAGAGACAGGCAGCTAGGCAGGCAGACAGACAGACAGACTAGTATAGGGCTTGCTTGCTAGACAGATATTTATAGCTGGATAGATAGGATGAAAAAAGGGGATGGATGGAAAGATAGAAAGATGGAGCAATAGAAAAAACATAATGGCAAAAGTAAAAGCACAACATGGCGAAAGTTTAAACATGACACTGAGTGAAGAAGACAACTTCAACTGAAACATTCACCATCAGGGATGTGTGTGTGTGTGTGTGTGTGTGTGTGTAAGGATACAGTTTAGCCCCAGGCAGATGGAGTAAAAGTGGAGCAGTCCTGGAGCGCTGGGCAGCAAGAACAAGTCGATCAGCAGGAGGAGCCACGGCAGTGACCACAGGGGCAGGCAGCGGAGGACTCGTCTCTGACGACCTTGACGACACTGGGCAGTGAACAACGCCAGCTGCGTAGCTGAATAGCCACAAACTCGACTGGCTTCATCCCCAGTCACGAAGAGGAAGAGGGCGTAAATAGGAGGCAGGAGGGCTGTCGAGAGCAAGGAGAGGCAAAGGAAGGACAAGGTGCCCCATCTTCTCTCCTGGGATGGTCCAAGAAACAGCAAGAAGGTCATGTTGTAGAGAAGGGACGTTAACTCTTCGTGACTTAAGGCGTAGAAGATAAAATCTGTAGATATTGATAACGAAAATAATACTGAATAAAAGAGAGTACTGAATCACAACATAAATAACTCATATTTCTCTTTCTGATAATATTGTAAGATTACTCCACATATTTCTAGATTTGTTTTCATAATTGTTGGAAACCAGAACTGTAATTAAATTTGATAACTAGTGCATTCCCAGCTGTGATCAAATCCTCCAGAGTGGGTTTGGTGTACAACGATTCAGACTGTGATTTTTATATGTAGTGGTCAGGGTTCTGTTCATAACCTTCGCCGGTTGTTGTAGGATGTGGCGTGTTACATGTGCAGCTGTGTAGTTTGTGTCTGGTGTGAGAAAACAGGTGGGTAATACAGGTGCAGAGAGTTGCCTTCTGGGAGTTGTAGTTCGTTAGCAGCCAGCGACGTAACCACTAAGTCTCGTATGACGTAACACGAGGACTGTACTGTATGAACATTTAACTTCACTACCTATCGTGATAGATAAAGGATACATGAGGATCTTACCATAAAATCCAGGTAGCTCTCCTCCAGGTCCTAAACTTAAGCTTGTGTGAATCCCCAGCAGCCAGAGCAGCAGAATCAGCAGCAGGGTCAGAGCAGTGCCACTGCAGAAACCTGGCCGTGCAGTGGACCCAAACCAAACCCATCCCGAGAACAGATGGCCCAGCATTGCAAACCTAGAGGAGGATCCTCTGAAAAAGTGCCTTTGAGGAACTTCATTTATTCACAGCCCTTAAACAAGAGAAACACTGCATCCCTAACCCCATTAAATCAAAACTGCAGTTTAGAATCATATTTGGTGAATTTATACAAATCAAATAATACATACACATCATCACAACAACATTTTTTCCCGCTATTCTTCACAACTTGTCCTGTAAAGACAGAAAACGTAAGAATTCTGACCTCACTTTATTTTGATACCAAAGCTTCCTGTTGGGCGAAACCATTCGGGCTAACTTATAAACTCTACACTTCTGTTATATGGAAACTAAAACCCCGAGTAGCGTTTAAACCAAGAGTGATATTGCCTTAATTATATAGTTCTTTTTAAATGTTGCGGGATGCAACAAAGAGATTTATTTTGCTTAATGTATGGTTTTGTCGTCCCCCCGCAAAACTGCAGTGGAACGTCCGAGCGGTAGCTAAGAGCGCATGCGCACTTCGACATAGCGGCAGTGCGAGATGGCGTCGGTTACTAGTAAGTACAACCAAAAAATACAACGTATTAATTGTGTTTTTATGTTTAATTCGATGTGTGTGCTGGTCTTTAATAATTGCCAGCAGGTTGGGTTGGGAAACTTGGAAAACTAAACGTTTTTAGCAGTTAAAAGGCAATCCCGCGGTTTGTCCAGCTTGGAGTTTTTGTCGGCTAGCTCGGTGGCTAACGAAGGAAAGTGTCTTCATGTGGAAAAACGAGGAGAAATGCGACTTTTGAGCCTTTTACTGACGCCGAAAAGGATATAGGTTATCGTGTCCACATTTTGAAAATATCCATACGTGTTGTAGTCTGTTGGTGTCGATTAGTTCGAGTTTTTTGCAACACGCGCCTTTTAAAGAAACGTGTTTGAGCAGCGTTACCGGAACTCAATGGCCTCGTTCGATATTAATCTTACATGGTTTTTCCTTTTTAATAAACAATTGTACCATAATTTTGGACCTAACTCTAGCTTTGAACTCTAAAAAAGAAACCTAGTTCTACTTTTGTGTTCTAATGGTTCAAATTTCCCCCGTTTGTGTATGAGCAAAGTTTTAGCATTTGTTTCTTTTTATTATTATTTTTATTTTGTCGACCTCTCGAAATGGCGGTTGTGAAAAGTAAGCAGGACTATTTAGATGCTGGTCTTTGTTGTTTAGCGGGTAGGACGCTTTAGACAAAGGCCTCGGTATCGCGATACTTGCGGTGAGAACTGGTATAGGCCCAAGTGGAGGAGGGAATCTGCCCTGAATTCCTTACAAAACACTTACATTTTTTCGTGTTATTTAATGCAATTTCCTGTTTGATTCACTTAACTTTCAACTTTAAATTGCTGTTATAAATAAAAAAAATTAAAGTTGGAATCTATATTTAAACAGCATTTTTACATTTTGTACCCATATAACTTGATTTTATATAAAGTAATTTTACAAACCTTGCAGGATATACTTTCAGAATACAAATCTATTTTAATGAGCGCACCCATTTATTTTCTGCGTGTCTGTACAATGCATACATCTAATACTTTTTTTTTTGGTAGGATCTATCAAATGGCAGTACTCCATTATTGAATGTTGCATTTCTCGCTCCTTCTTTGGAGTAAAGATCCAGACTCCCATATTGGTACTCTTGGTGGTGCACCGAAGTCGATCAAACTGATGTTTATTCTCTGCATCTCAAATAATAAAATTTTTGCTAGTCAGAGAAGGATGAAGTGAGGATCTTGCATCTTATCTCTACATGGTCATTGTTAATGTTTGCCACGAATAAGCCATCTAATGGTTCACTCGGGCCAGTGGAGAACGGGTCTAAAGGAGTCCACTTCTCTAAACATAGCTGGATCCAAGTACTGTAATGTTCACCACAAACCCAATCTCTCACTGCGGACACTGCCCCCACCACTCTGGCTCCATTTTGTTGATGTAAGCATTGTTTCTTTACAAAGTGGTATGAATAGGTGGAATGTTAAAGTTGATTTAAGTCCGTTGGGTCAAAGAGTCCTGTGTTTTTCTGACGAGTGGTTCGCACTGATGTATCTCCACATGTGGGGTCAGGTACAGCAGGAAAGTGTACTTGTTCATTTCTGTACAGGTGTGCAGTGATTGCAGAGTCAGTATCTTATCACTGGACTTCTATTTTGAAATTGATTTAATTTAGTATTAACTAAAATTCCAGGCAAAATAATTTCTCATTATTTTAAGCTCATTTGAAAGTTCTTTCCTCATTTGGTCCCATTTTATTTATTTGGTTAACGTAGCCTTGCCATTCTACCCCCTTTACTGTGATTAGTCTGCACCCAAATAAAAGAATAGCTTGAAAAAATGTTAAATTATAAGCACAATGCAGGAAAACGAAACTTTATCAGTGTATCTTTGAACAATATGTTTGTGAACTTGCAGTATTGTTCTATAAGTTCAACATGCTTCACCTTGCTTCTGTAGTCTCAGCAGTAAATTCTGCAATGGATACGATCAACATTTTTAACTTAAGTGTTTTAAAACCTGAATAATTGTGCAGTAAAAATAATGGCTTTTTTTTTTTTTTCCATCCCTAGATTACAGTGGCTATAACCAGGCCGGTGCCCAACAAGCGTAAGTCAGTTTAACCTTGTCTTCTGAAATGTTACCCAGTCCTGTCTTGGGAGTTCTTCCAGCAAATGTTTTTTGTTCGAATGCTGGCAGATTCACCACCATTGAACCAGATAAAAGCTTTTATTACAAATTTTGATCGCTTAATTGTCTTCTGACATGAGTACCTGTATACTGAGAAATGCCACCTACTGCCAACACGTCGATGAGCTGTTTGAAGCTAATGCGGTTAGTGGGTTTTGTTTGTTACAGGTACGGCTCCTACGCTGCTCAGCCTGCTCAGGGATATGGGCAAACGGCGCAGGTAAATAAAGTATTTATTACAAAAACATCTCAATTGATCTGAGGAAATCCACCTCTAGTAATTGGGGAAATGTGTTTTTGTAGCTCAAGCACAAAACTAAATTTAAACTACAACCTTTCTTGTCTAATTGGTTATATTCCATGTTGGTAAATTTCTTTATGTCCATGTTGAGTAACAGCCGACTCGGTGGACAGGGACTCTCATTTGCCTGCATTTTCTTCATCTTACCTGGATAATTTAAATGGTTGTGACCAGCATGATTTTAAAAGCTAAATGCAAAAAATAATTGCAATCAGGTGGTCGTGTAATATCCTTTCCTGAGCAAGATACAGGAAAGTTGTTCTCTAGGCACATGTTGGGTGACCATTGGGCTTAATACCTCATTTTTATTTATTTGTAATATTTTATCAGACTACTGGTTAGGAATTGGTTATAAACGAAAGGGGAGGTTGAAAATTATACGAAATTGAGGTGTTAAAAATGAAAGTGCTTTTGGAAATGACCGGTTTACATCCAAATTTGGTTTGTGCTTGGACTTGCATTAATTCTGTGTATCTATAGCAGTGATTCTTATGTACTTTCGTGTTCATCAGCAGGGGTACACTCAGCAGGACTACAGTTCATACGGACAGCCTGCCGCAACTGAGTCTGCGTATGCCCAAACTGCACCCACTGCTGGTGGCTATGCACAACAGCAGTATGGAGCCTCATATGGGCAAACGGCTGCCCCAGGTTTGTTTTGCCCCTTTGTAAAATAACATTAGATTTTAGTTTCCTGTCTCTTTAGACTTAAACTCTTAATGTTACAAAAAATCTATTATAGTTTTCCCTCATGACAAGGTTGTCATCCAAGAAGTTGTCTACAAGGCTTATGTGTACTCGTTAATTTTCGTTTCAGTGTACATTGATTAAATTCTGAGATTATTCCACTACTCACTGACACACGTCTGTGTTTCAGGAATTAATTCAGTGCCAGTGCTATATGAATATAAATTCCTCTTGCATGTTGGCTTCATTAACCTCAAAACTAAAATAATGACACACTTTGGACACCAAGCTAATTGTCTTGCTAATTCAAATACAGTTCTGTCTTGAGGAAATATTTTATTACTGAACTCTCTTCTGCAGCTGCATATGGTGCTCCCCAGACTGGAGGTCAAACCTACACCCAGTCTGCTCAGGGTTATGGGACTACTGCTTATGCTACCGCCACTGCAGCCCCTCCTGCACAGGCTGCCTATGGTACTCAGCCTGGCTACACTGCTCAGACGGCCTATCCGGGCTACAGCCAGCAGCCCGCCGCCTCCGCACCACAGAGGTACTTGGGCACTCCTCCCAAACCTGAATATAAATAGAATGGAATTACAAAACCTCCTGTAGTATTTCCATATGGTTGTTTTCCTGTCTTACCAGTATGTATTTTAAAGGTGATTAAGGGTTCTTGGTTTTAGGAAAGTATACTTGTAGGTAATTGACACATTGCCTCTTATCCATTGGCTTGATCTGACTCAACTATAAATAAAATGGAGCATTTTTGTTACTGTGTGGTGAGTTTTTTTTGTTTCATTCACTGTTTTTAGTCACTTTGTTTTTGTATTTGTCCTTTTGTAGTTACAGTGCTACCACTCAGGCTACTTACACCCAGGGTGGCTACTCCCAGCAGCAGGCTGGCTACCAGGGACAACAGGCCGCATATAGCGGACAGCAGCAGGCTGGCTACGGGACTCCCCAGCAGGCTTCATCTGCAGCCTACTCGGCGCAGTCAAACGGCTCCTACGGTCAGCCTCAGTACAGCCAGCATGGTGGCCCTCAGAGTTATGACCAGTACAGTGAGTTTGATTGCTTTGCTATGGTTAGTTACAAAAATGTACCAGAACTACAGCAAGGTCTCTCAGCTCTTCACATCTGATCAGATTCACACAATCTGTCCGCCTCAGTTTGTAATATACTTTTGAAACCAGACTAGTGCAAGGCCGTAAATCAGAATCATGGGTTGAGAACCCTTGAGCACCATATCTCATCATGCTGTGCCATCTGCGCATGTGTGGATGGGTTAAATGGGTCACATTTAATGTATTCTCTGTAGTCGGGTGTGTTCACAATGACTTATTAGTTTCTCACACAGCATTTAACTAATGGTGTGATGGTTCAGATTGTGTTTAAAAAAAAAAAAGACAAGCTGCTATCCATAAAGCGAAAATGTCGTAGCATGTACAGTGAGAATAAAACTGGGCCGAACTACAGCAGGTGAGAAACGTGATTGCCAAAATCTAAACCATCTCAGTGCTTTTAACCTTTTTTCCCCCATACATGTTTAAGGTGTTGGGAGTAGGCTGTCATGTGTGTTTAATGCAGAACCTGAATCTAATAAAACATGAACGGACCCACTTTCAGCATCTACAGCATAATTGTTCACTTTTGAAAGTGCAGATTCTGTGCTGTGAGGCAGCATTTTAAGTAGTGATGGCCTCGTGGAACCATGGGAATTTGACATTAGTAGGAAGGCCTAAAAGGTCAAAATATCTAATTTGCTTGTGAAGTCTGTTGTGAGTCTATAATGTGATTGGGTTGCCATTTGGGTAGTACATAACTCTGGGCTCTTATTGAGGTTCTCTCATGCTGCTCTGTCTGCATGGTTTGTGTGAATGAGTCACTTTTGTTTGGATTTTGTGAAAGGGTTTTTCAGTTTATAGATGGTAGTTTTTTGGGGGTTTTTTTAGTTTCACAGTCAGAGTATATGTATTTTTTAGTACCAAGTAAAATGACAATCAAGGCTACAGGTAAATATATTGGACCAGTTAGTAGAATCTAATCCCAATAGTCCTCGATCACTATACAGGAAAATAGATCCTTTTTGGTGTAAATTTATACTTGTTCTAAGGGCAAGAGGCACAGGAGACACGATAAGCTCCAATATCCCGTTCATTTTGTTTGCGCTGGCTTTGTCTTTTCCAACCTCTTTGCTTCAGGTAATTTTCTATCTTTGCCCTCACACTTCCCTTTCTGCAGGCAGTTACACTCAAGGTGGTGTGAGTGGGGGGTATCCTGGCTCTCAGCAGCAGCCCCCAACGCGTGGGGGATACCCAGGGGATTCCTCTGGCCCAGGTCGGGACTCCTATGACCGGGGAGGCATGCGTGGAGGGCCTCGGGGCCGTGGGCCAATGGGACGTGGAATGGGGTAAGTTCTGACTCCCATCTCCTTATTTTCGCTCAAGTGTCCCAAATTCCCCAAACAGTTTAATGGGACATAGCAGCTTTTGTTATACAGTTTTAAATCTTTGAAGTACAGGAACTTTGGAGCAATCAGTGTGAGTGCTGAGGTTAGTAAACTGCCCCCCACACCCCATTGGTTATCACTCAAATTGATGCTTTGACAATCTATTTACACTTCTGCATTCTTACTGTATGGATTTTGTTAAACTAGTGTTATGGTTTTTAATCTATAGCAATATTTTTAGTCTAGATTTTCCCCCTCTGTGTAGGGAATCCTAATTTTAGTTCTCTGACCCCACAATGTTCTGAGTTTGAGTGTTGTAGAGAAAATGAAGGTGAGCATCAAAACTGGGATTGGGCGTGGCTTGACCAACAAGGGGAACATTCCTATTTGTTGAATATATTTATTTCAATGGGATGTACGAAAGAGGATGATGCTTCAAGAGTTTTGAGTTTGCTTCCATGGTCCACAGACTAACCTATTCTACAGCATGGACAAGCATGTTTTCACTGTGGTCAACATTGAATTTTGGGTGTTTTATCCATTTACATCCAATGGAATGGTTGTATTAAATCGTTCTCATCCAAGGTCAATCAGCAAGACTCTCGTTCATAACTGGGCCCCTCCCTACAAACTAGTTTTCAAGAGTAAGTTGGATGGTGGACTCGAATTACGATATCAAACAATGCCTGTTCGTCAGAAGCAATGATCATGGCCCTGAGATTAATCATCCTTTGTGGGAACAACTAAACAAAAATGGAATATTGCTTTGAATTTAGCAGCTACCCTTGGGCTCTTCAGCAATTCTGAAGATCTTTCTTTCTTAATTTGTATTGCAGGCTATCTGAATAGCTAAGTATGTAATAACTGTACCAGTCTCCCGGATGAGTGTAATTTAGCCCATCTGGGACTGTAAGGTAATGCTGCCGAAACCTGGGGCATTATGGAGCCAGGCTGATTAGGTGATCATGTAACGCAGCTCTAGTGTGGGAAAGTGTGGGATACACCCATCAAGTTTCGGTCAGGTGCCTCTGGCTACTGCTTAAAGCTGGGTGCTTCAAAGCTCCTAAAGGTAGTGACGATGGAGGCCTGTTGTAAACGGTACGCCCTGCGAACTCCAGGTGTGGTAGTTTTTGGCTTGGTCCTGACCCCGTTCGGATGGATCTTGGACCTGATCAGCACAGCGGCACCAAACTGGCGCCTCGTCTACAACGTCACGGGAGAAGATGCTGACCTGGTCTTGTTGCAGGGTATATGGGACATTTGTCGCTACTACTCCTCCGGTTTGGACTGCAACAATGAGGACGAAGAATATTTTGATAACCGCATCGTTGCCGCTGCCCAGAGGATGATGGCAGCCTCTCTGCTTATGACCCTGATTGGCCTTGCCATAGCAACCTTCGGAGTCCGATGCTGGACTGTGAGGCCGAGGTGGAAATGTGTGTGTTTTGGTGGTTTTGTCATCGTCTGTTCAGGGCTTCTCACCATCATGCCCGTGGCGTGGTACACTCATGAGCTGGCCGATATTGAATCGCCATCAACCGACATTGAAATGGGCTACTGCATTTTTCTGGGTTATTTGGGGGGCATCCTGGAGGTTTTCGGAGGGTTCTTCCTGTTCATTGCAACATGGATATACATTGAAAAAGGTCTTGAAGCTGGTGCTTCACCCCATGTGGAAGCCCCATGGAACCTTTGGTGGATCATTGGCAGGTGTAAGTGACACCAGAAGCAAAGTGTCAAAACTGTAGAAATCTTTTGGAAGACAGCGTAGCTTACAGGGTAGATGGAGGACACGATCAGTGATGAGCTAAGCATTTGAGTGCAACTTATTTGAACAAAGCGGGTGGTTTTTATGCAACTGTGCCTTCGGACTCAAATGACTGGGCTTATTTTTGGAGGTTTCCTTTGTTTTTTGTTTTTCTTAAGGGTTTAATTTTTAAAGGACTTTTTGTAAGAGCGGAATTTTCTTGATGTCCAGAATTCTCACAACAAACCTAAAATTTGATCTGCCTTCAAGCTTGGAGCTTCATTTTAAAATTTTCCAGCAAATATATTGTTTGCATCATTTTAAATTGATCCTACATTTAGGTATAGGCTGCTTTAATCACTCATCTTAATTTCTACTGTTTTTTAAATACTTCAAGGTAAATAAAGGTAATTTAATTAGACTTTCTTGTGCTGCTACTCATTCATTAATCCCTGTTGCTTACTTTATATTAAAAAAAATAAATAAATTCGGCAATACTGCAAATTTGATTTCAGTCTTGGAAATATTTTCTAATGATGGGACGCTTAACTCGATTAATTCAAATATTTACTATGATTTTTACCATACCTTAAATGTGTTTAAATGATTTTTAATTAATTTATTATTAATTTCTTTTACTCTTGTAATTGGTAAGGGACTGCCGTTTTAATTTAAATTGTTCATTTGTTTTAACGTTTTGGTTTGGAATGTGTTCTAAATCTTACTTCTACCAGTAAAAAGGTTTAAGGCAAAATATGCTAATACGTCTTTGGGAAAGTGAAACTTTTGATGGCAAAACATTAATATATTATCTTACACACTTGCAAACTTATTTTACTATGTGTCATTAAGTAAAAACGATCACCCTTGAAGGACCGAATGCTTTATCAAAATGAAAACCCACCCAACATACTTCATACTGCACAAGCAGTTTGTGATCACCTTGAGAAGGCTTGGACTATACAACCATCAGTTGTTCAGCAAAAAGGGTTGGACACATTGGAATACTGCACATAGTCACACCAGCCATTGATTTTTGGTTCAGATCACTTCACTCTTCATTGTGGCACAACCAAGGTTTTCCCCTGTAGTCAAAACTCCTTACGATGCTGCAATCTTAAAGAAGCTAATTACTAGCTACTAGCTTAGTATTAGACCAGTACACTTGCAAACTATAGTATGGTATTTTGTATGCCTCTACATATAACACTGCATCAAGAGGAGGAGCTCAGCCAGAAATGTGAACCGCATACAATTTAATCACTATTTTTTTAATCCAAATGTGTGTTGACGGTAAGCATACAAACCTATACGTTTTTATTCATTTTTGCATTCTAATACCTATAAATGTTTCTCTTGTGTTTTGGCAACATTTTAAGGTGCAATTTCACATAACATATTTAAGTTTTAAAATAAACTTGGAATTGCAGCTTGGTGTTATCAAATCCTCTGTACTTTTGTTCATTTACAAGGTCTTAACATTCTTTGTCATATTTGTATGCTACAGGTAACAGAGATCCATGTAAGAACATCAGTACTTTAAGTACTTCTTTCCATTTCAAAGCCAACGAAGGGGAACTTGCTGAATTCAACTTCTCATTTTTCCCCCCTTAGGTGTAAATTGTTTGGGTTTTTATTTTTTTAAACATGTGATTATTTTTTTTTTTATAACTAAGGGGTCTTTTGTACTAGGTAGATATGTTCATGGCTTGCTTCTGTATTTGTATAACTGGGAATTGTGTGTACACACTCAATTTGCTTTGTCCTTTCAAGTAAATTAGTTTAAATTGTCAACCAACATTTTGTACTTTTAATGTTTGGGATTTCTTGTTTGTGTTCATCTGATGTAACTTTTTTTAAGGGGATTTATTGTGTTACTTCTAAAGTTCCTATGAAACGAGTTATAATGGGTTTTCATTGGGGGGAATAAAAAGCTAAACTGAGGGAGAAAGTCATGTCCATGCCCTGTTCAAGTTGGTTCAAGACTAAATGGAATTTCGCCTTCATTCGTAGCATGGCTGGAGACAGAGGTGGCTTCAGTAAGCCTGGTGGTAAGTTGAAGAGTATTACACTGGCTAGTCCACTTCTGAGATTATTATAAAGACTATTTATGCCTTTGAGCCCATAACATGATCTTTTTATTGGTGTGCCACTTAGTCTGTTTTCCAAACATTTTCAACAATGTAAAGTTTGATGGTTGGGTGTCTCTGAATTTAAAAATGGGGTTCCTTTTTAAGTTTTTTTGAACCAGTGTTCTCCCACTGAAGGATTTTCTCCCCCATTTTTTAAAAAAAAGTGACTACTCGGGAAAACCCTGAAAACCAACCTGTATCTTCTCATGGGCAACTAATTTGCAAAATATTACAACCTGAAATGAAAGCTGAAGCATATTTGTAATTGCCTTTTTCTTTCTCTCTTTCTCTCTCTTTTGATTCTGTGAACACCAGGACACCGGGACGGAATGGACCATGAAGGAGGTGAGTACCACATGCTTAGGTTGCTTATTGTCCTTTATGGATTGTTTGTCTGCTCTACCCACTTCAGAGATCTTCAAACCTTTTCTTTTTTTTCTTTTTTCTATATTACTGAAATTGGAGACGCCCTCAATGCTTTACCTGCTATATTGCAACACATGCGAGAATGTAAAATGAGTTCAGTAATGCTGTACAAGTGAACAAATTACTCGTTCTTAGTTAGTAAATTGTTCTTAATAGTATTTTTGAAGCTGGATAGGTGGCAGTGCCATGGGGTTCTGGGTTTGCTTTTATTTAAATAAACCTGTATTATGAAATGAAGTAAAGAAGTCTATTTTATTACCTGGATTACTCAGATTATGTGTGTTTCATTTTATGAAGGCCACCCCGGAGAACAGGATGACTCTGAGAACAGCACCATCTACATCACCGGACTCACTGAGAATGCTACTTTGCCTGAAATGGCCGACTTCTTCAAACACTCTGGCCCAATCCGGGTGAGCACAGAGGATCTTGCATTTGGGTTCTGTCTTTTTTTAGTGTGTAAACGAAATATCAAAGTATGTATAGGTTAGATCCAGACAGCACACCTGCTTAGAATGTCTGTTAAATGTTTACTTATACTAAAATGTAAGGTTCAATCAGATTTAAATCAATTTTTCTAATATATCTATGGCTTTAAATTTACTATTTAAACCCATAGATATTGTCCAGCGTTTTATCTAGGGCAGTTGTGTTTTTACACCATGTGGTGGAGATAAAGCCCATTCTTTTGAGCATATTTTCAAAACCTGCCTTCCACTTGAAAGTTGCTCATTCTAATGCCTGGGACTCTAAACCAAAGCCTTCTATTACAGTTGCAATTCAGTGGAACCGTTTTTGTTTGCGTTATGAATATTTTTGTTTCAGTGCAGTAAACTCTGATTGTCAGAAGACCTCAGAAATTGAAACGTTTCTTCTGATGGCATTTTCCCCGAGAATGTTTGACTTGCATGAGACTGGACTGGAATTTCAGATCACGGATTTGCTTAAAAATTGAAAACCTGTTTTGTTCTACCAACATTACAAATGCAGTCATTTTAGCTCATCCCCATTGGTCAGGGCCCTAAATTTGCCGAGCTATCATTGCGGGGTAAATAATCTATAATAATAAGGAAATCTGTCCTGAAGCCTTTCATGGCTAGAGGTGGGTTTGATCAGAACAGGGTTTGACCAAGATTCACCAGATTTCAGAAGCAACACAATGTCGAACTGTTTATACAATCTTTAAGTGTACACACAGTTCAAGACTTATTTTTAACTACACACACCTAACATACTGCTCTTGCATACACTGCTGTTTGTTTCAGATAAACCGCAGGTTAGGCCAACCTGCAATTAACATTTACACGGACAGGGAAACTGGCAAGCCAAAGGGGGATGCCACTCTCTCCTATGAGGAGCCTCAATGTGCCCGGGCCGCTGTGGAGCACTTCGATGGTTAGTTTCTCACGGTCTTGTCCTCTTCTATAAATGGTGCATTTTCTTTGCTCCCATGCTTCTGCAAAGCTACTTTGTGTACATCTTGTAGGACCTGCTTAAGACCTTCCATATTATACTGTTGTGGCAACATGTTCAACTGTAATTTGTCGTGTCTGCTCCAGGTAAGGAGTTTCAGGGCCGTAGGCTGAAGGTGTCGATGGCTCGGAGGAAGCCCATACCTGGGGGTATGCGTGGAGGCATGCCCATGAGAGGAGGCCCCGATCGTGGAGGTACAACCACTTCTGCATGTCCTGAAATTACTCCCTTGTTGAGCAGTTATGATACTCGAATGTTGATTTAATACCAATGTTGTGTTTAATGCTTAACAGCAAAAAGTTTCACTCAGCGTGATCAATTGTTGTAAACCAGAATCTAACCTCTTTTAACAAAGAGCAAAAACAACATTGAAGTGATGAAGCAATCGCTGTTGAATTGTAGCGACTAGCCGTCATGTCCCAAACCTGTAGACATTAATGAAAAGGGTGATGAGCCCTTTTTAATGAGGAGTTTGATGGCTTTGTTGTCATTTCTATAGGTATGATGGGAAGAGGGGGTGAAAGAGGAGGATTCCCTCCTCGTGGAGGTCCTAGAGGTGGAATGGGCTGGGGAGGACCACCAGGGCCCAACAACGTGCAGAAGCGCGCAGGAGACTGGGAGTGCCCAAACCCGTGAGTTGAATGCGCCCATTCTTGCGAATGGTGACTCGAAATGACCTTTTTGCTCAATATTATTCAGTAGATGCAGCATGGACCAGTTTTGATTTTGGTTTTTCTACTTGTTTGTGTCAGTGGCTGTGGGAACCAGAACTTCTCCTGGAGGACTGAATGTAACCAGTGCAAAGCTCCCAAACCAGAAGGCCTGGGTCCCCCTGAAGGTACTCTCACCATGCCTGACGTGTGTTAAGTGCTGCATTACTTTCATACAAAAACAGTGCTGAAGGTTTCGAGATTAAATGCAGTGAATGGAGTCTCTTAAACGGGTGAATGAAAGAATAAACAGGATCTAGTCATGGATCACAGAAGGACTTGTTACTTGAATACAGATTACTCCCATTCTTGTTTAGTTTCTCTCGTAATGAACTGTTTCCCAGCTTGTTGGACGGGTCTGGAGTCTAGCTTCTCCAGGACTCGGATGTAAAATACCTGCCTGATCAACTGTTATGTATTTAGTATTAGTGAAGTAAATTTATTTTAAACTTCAATGCAAAACCAGTGGATAAACTAACACTTTGGAAATGTGTAGTTGAGAATTGAATGTTCTCCAATCCTCTTTGAAGATCAACATCCTGCATTATACAGAAGTGTGATTTGCCTTTCAGGTGTTTCAGCCTGTTGTTGCATTCGTGTCCTGTGTTTTCAGGTGGTGAACGTGGCCGTGGTGGAATGGGCCGTGGAGGCAGGGGTATGGACCGTGGACCCCCTGGCATGGGAGGCCCAGGAGGAATGCGAGGAGGCTGGGGAGAAGGAGGCTTCAGGGGTGGCAGAGGAGGGATGGACCGAGGAGGTTTTCGAGGAGGCAGAGGTGGACCCCCTATGGACCGCGGGGGCCGGAGGGGAATGGGCCCTCCTGGGAAGATGGATGCAAGGTATGCACACACGATTAGCGGCGCTGACCCTCCTGTGCAGGGTTACGCCCCAGTCATAACACCGGATCCGCTCATGGGGCTTTTAAGATCTCCTGAAGAAATGGTCTGACAGTAATGACTGTAGTGGTATTTATTCAGTCTGAATGTTGGGTCAATACTCTTATTCCCACTTGGGTTTTTCTCTGCAGGGATCACCGCCAGGAGCGCAGGGACAGGCCCTACTAAAGCATCGCATATGCGAGGAGTGAGGAGCCTATGTAAAGGGGTGTACTTTTTAATATGGTCTTTTTAATTTACATGTCCATATTTATATATGGTTCAAACCGCTGGCACACGACATCCTTTTTGTTTTGCTTTTTTATTGCCATCTCTTTAGGAGTTTAGTTTTATTGCTTTTAGTTAAGCCTAGTTCTACTGCTTTCCTGGTTTTTCCTCGATGTACAATTCCGCATACTGTCCGTTTTTTTTGTTTTGTACTTGTTTTCCCACAATATCACAATGTACTACTCGAACAATTTTTTGAAAATAAACTTTTCAACTGGATTCATATTAATTGTTGTTTTAACCTTTTTACTATACTGTTGCCCTATACTCAGCCACAACATTAGTACCACTGAAATGTACAACACTGGTTATTGTTTCTTGGTGTAATGGCACCTGTCAGGCTGTTGGGTTATATTAGGCAACGAGTGAACAGTCAGCTCTTGAAGTCGAAGTGCCAGAGTCGTGGTGTAAATTTAAGCCATGTAGTGATGGCCAGAAATCTCCAGAGCAGCAGGTCTAATGTAGTTCTGATGTGTGCAGTAGTTGTTAACTACCAAAGATAATTGAAAGAAGAACTGTTGAATAAGCTCTGTGGTCCTGAGCACCAGAGGTTTATTGATTGCATGTAGAGAGTGCAGACTAGACTGTCTGGTGGGATACCACAAGAGCTGTGCTTTTAAATGTTAATACCTCACCACAGTCAGCCAGTTTGGGCCAAAGCAGTTTAGAATAAAACCTTTTAATATCCCACCAGTGAAATGTAGATGTTCTTTTGGGCAGTTGGGTTCAATGTTGTGGTTGATCAGTGTAGACATTGTTTTTCTTACTTTGATCATTTTAACCTACAATTCAACAGCAGATTTTCACTGAATCTCACTGCAATCTGGGTAGGCAGCACCATGTGTCCTCTTTAAATGTTTCTCGAGGGGTTTTTTTTGCATTTAATTCAGTAAATCCCAGTTTCAAACTTTGGAAAGTCAAATGTAACTTGAATGAAAAACTGCAGAGCTTTGCTTTAAACATGAGCTGCGTACTGTAGGAGAGAAAATGTGTTCATCTTGAGTACTGGAATTCATCTATTTCAGAATCAAGCATTGATGGCGTTCAGTGATCATGTATAATACAGATTTTTATTAATGAGAATTGACTTCACAGTGAGAAGGTCCTGGGTTCTCCACAGCTGCCTTTTCTGTGACCTGTACAAACTCTCCAGGTTTGTATGGGTTTCCTAAACCACAAGCCTTTGGACATTTGAGAGGATGACTGGCTCCCCCAGGTGTGTGAGAATAGTGGTCTTGTCTGTTTTGCCCTGTGATTGGATGCCTCCTGTCCAACCCATGAACCCTGCATTTTACCCATAGTCAGCTGGAATGGTCCCCAGCTTCCCCATGTTCTGTAATGGATAGTGAACATGAGGTGCTAAAGCGAGAGGGAGAGAATAAAAACACGTTTAAACTGATCAATTTACCTACATTTGTGTTTAGAAAGACGCATTGTTTTGATTTTTGAGATCTGCCCATTGGTGACATTTTTTTCCCCCAAGCAAATAACTGCTGACGCAGGAGTTTGATTTCCCTTCCCCCGGTTGTATTAGTAACATGCAGTTCATCCTTCCACCAGAAGATGGCCCCAGTCGAATATAAATGCGTAAGGTTCTGAAAGGCAAGGCCGAGTTTCTGCTGACCATGTCGTGCAGTGATGCCAGCTGTTAGCCGAGCATGACTAAGCCTCTGCGAGAGGCTTCTAACGCGCATAAGTCTTTGTGCTTTTATTGCTGGCAAGTAGTTTTGCCCCTGACCTACTTGGGGTTTGTCAGCCCTAGATTTCATAGTTGGAACTTTTCTCTTTGTTCGGTGGCTTCATGTAAAAGCCCGACCTTGTAATTTGACCTCACTGGTGGATTAATTAGTGAATGTGACCAACAAATATGCAAAATGCTCATGTAACCTCGGGAAAAAATTATTTTCCTGGAAATGTACAATAAAGTACTGTCCTGCTTTGTGGTTTGACACTGGTTTGTATAGTTCAGCCATAACATTAGGACCCTGTGCCATATTGTATGGGTGCCCTTGTGCATTCAGAACAGCTCTGACTGTCCTGACCCCTTTCTATCCGAATCAACAGGAGCTCAGACCTTCACTTGGTAGCCTTCACTCCCCTCATGCATCTGTGGAGCCCATGACCCTGTGGGAGATTCACCTATTGTCTTTCCTTGGATCACTTTTGGACCATCACTTGGATCCTTACGCCTTCAGCACATCAACTTCAAGAACTGACTGTTCACACTGCCTAAAGTTTGTAATGAATTAACTATTCACCTGGCAGGTCGCTGATCACACTTCATCCCGAAATGCATCCATTGACTGCGATGTAACGGAACAAGAAACTTCATAGAAATGTAGTGGAGTCAGAAAGGCAGTAATGGCTGCCAATCGATGTTATTTACCTGATCCCTGGTTGCTTCTAGCTTCATTAGCTCCTGTGGTTGAGGTGTTCCTTCAGATCCAGAAGTGAAGCTTGACTTCATCGTTCACCAATGTTCCTCAGAAAAGTCTGGTTTTATCATGGGCCCATGTGCTGAACATCTGTCCTGCACGTTCAAAGCTTTTCTCAGTTACTGCAGGCGTATCATGTGGTTTTGTGGAGCACAAACCTTCATGAATAAATCTGTGTTTAACTGCCATGACAATAAAGGTTCATTAATTCTTCTCTGCCTGGAGGTTAAATGGTCACAGTCTGGTAAAAATGTTTCTTTAATAGACATTCGTTTACTGAAAGTGGCTCTTCTACGGTGTCAATCCTTCCCGTACTGTTTTATACACTGTCTTGTAGACCGTCATTTATGCTGGGAATGATGGGGGTCGTGTGGTGGGAGGGATCTTTTTGAGATTCACGTCTGGAGGCCCAGTGTTCAGAGTGAGTAAGATTTGAGGGGAACTACCAAACTGTGTTGGACACCAGCCCATCCAGGTCTGGAGTTTAGACTCCTGATCTCCTACAACCCCCAATCTATCCTCCCCAACGTAAACAAAAAATGCTGTATCATTGTCCCCAGAAGGGAATCTCCGACACCAGAGGGGTGTTAAGTTGGCTAATGATCTACTTACCAAGGTAGTAAAAATACATACGAGGGTTCTTGACTTATGACTGGGTTCTGTTCCTCAACGTGTGTCGCAAGTCCCTTTACATATGCGTCTACTGTGTTTTGTCCTAGAGCCATTTCTTTGTCTGTCTGCCAGAGAGAGACTTTTACCCACCTGAGGCTCTGTATTGCATTTTATTTAGCATTTTCACTTTTCTCACCATAAAAAAAAAAAAAAAAATTAGGGTCTTAAAAAACTTAAGTTAGGGTCAGCCATGAATTTTCATACGTCGTAAATCAAGGACAGCCTATATTGGAGGCACAACTATATTGGTTAAAAAATGGCGCGGGTTCTAACCACACGTCGTACATGGAAAAAACGTTTCAGTTCCACCCACAAAACTCCATCTACAGACAGAGTAAAGACTTCTCAGCCCCATCCCATCTAATAAAATGTCATTAAACACATCAACAAAATCCTTCCTCCCCATCAAAAATGTATTCTCCCCAAATCTCCATCCGTGTCCCATCAACTACAATTTTTTCTCCAAACATTAAAAAAAAGTTATCGGCACCCCATCCCCTGGCCAACAACATTTTGCATCATCATACCATTTCAGAACTCTTTTCCTCTGTCTTTTTTTTATAGTCCTAGATAAGCACCTAAGAGAAAACTTCCAGGACCAGGTTTTAGAGGTTGGGGGCCATGTTAAGTGGGACTATAAATGAAAATGCCACAGAACTTCTGGCATCTATAGTAACAGCAGACCATCTCAGACTACAAGTATGGACAAGCTTAAACATCACAATATGGAATCTACTCCACAGCTTTGGAGGCCATGCTTTCTTAAGACCTGTCTAACCAAACCTGCTTTTGGAGGCCTCATCATTTCCTCTCCTCCTTCAAGTCCATGAGGGGCTGCTCATGAGCTGATTAGATGTACCAGGTGAGTTGGGAGCAAAGAAAGCACAAAAGTGAATTGATGGGTCTCCAGGAATAGGGTTAGGGGAAATACTGCTATGAAACCTGGAACCAATTCTTTTTGGCATCAACTCTTATTGCTACAAGGCTACTGAGTTTGGACAATTTATTTTTGCCTTAAATTCCATTAGAGTTCTGTTCTCCTGTTGACCAGGCATGGATTTAGATGTTCTATGGGAGAACGCTCACTTTTATAGTGTGCTGCTAACACTGGCGTCACCAAGATCAAGCTTAGCAGCTCCACTGCAGGGTTCATTAGTCTATTACTGGCCTCTGGCTGTGTGGAGGTGTTCGCTCATCTCTGATAGAGCTGCTTTTGTGGTTTCTGAGCCTGCATGACTCACTTTTGATTACATGGAGTCTTAAGCCTCAGGATGGCTGCTGCTGTTTTTAGCCATGCAAGCGTACTAGTGTCTATGCGCTGGGGCATCAAACTACAAGAGAGTGTATTTTCACACAGTTTAGGCGACTGTGATGATACAGACCTGCAGTTTAGCACAATGCTAATCTGTGAGACTAAGCTGCTACATTAGCCTCATAGCTTCAGTGCTAAACTGCAGGTCTGTATCCTCACACGGTTGCCTAAAACTATGTGAAAATACACTCTCTTGTAGTTTGATTCTGCAGTTTAGCACAATGCTAATCTGTGAGACTAAGCTGCTACATTAGCCTCATAGCTTCAGTGCTAAACTGCAGGTCTGTATCCTCCCACGGTTGCCTAAAACTGTGTGAAAATACACTTTCTTGTTGTTTGATTCTGCAGTTTAGCACAATGCTAATCTGTGAGGCTAATCTGCTACATTAGCCTCATAGCTTCAGTGCTAAACACTTTCTGTCAGCAAACATGGCTGGCTTTGTAGTGAGGAGCGGAAAGTGTGGAAATGTTCATGTTTTGCCAAAGCAGTGTTAATAAAAGTGTGTGTATGTGTGTGTCTCTTTGTGTATGTGTGCGTTTGTTTCTGTTCTTTTTGGCTATTTGACACCATACTAGCTTTTTACAAGCAATTTAGAGCCAATTGCTCACCCGCCAGGGAAGTATGTGATGGTGTGTGTGAGAAGAGCTGATTCATCCAGGCCTTGGAGGATGATCTCACCCTCTCTGTCTAGCTCTCTTAAAGAAACAACCAGCACATTTCAAATCCAAACAAGGGCCCCCTTTCTAGCCAACCGACACGCTCTCTCACTCACACACACACACACACACACACACACACTTTCTGTCTGAGCTTTTAGTAGTTCTACAAGAACAGTCTATTTTAAACTTAACAAATGTCATAATCACAAGATGGGATTTTGTCATTGGAAGAAAGGATTACATTATTTCAAGTGATATATTAGATTAAATACTTTCTTTTACAAGATCCTCGTAAATAATGTTACCCCTTTACTATGCTATCAAAGTTCCACACGTTAGTACGAGATAATTACGAAAGAATGTGACATCCCCATGATTATGCAAAGTTTATCTCAAAATTACAACATAAATCTCATGCTAGGGGGTGTTTATTTATTTGGTGGTAATAGGCCACCGTACTGGGCAATCTGATGTTTATATACTATTTGTGTAAAACAGAAATAACCAGTGCATGGATCATAAACAGAGGAACTGCCACTACCGTAATATTTGGGTCACAATATGATATAATTGCAAATTGTGATATATTCTTGAAAGCACACTACATGTCACACATGGCAGCCATATTGGGAACTTGGCAACGCAAGAGAAGAAGGAGGTCTTGTGCACTTCAAATGCAATGTTTTCATTACAAATGTATTTACCACAATAAAAGTCTACAAATTCATTTTTAATGATAAATATCATGAGACTATTGATATTGTGCTAAAAATTATTGCAGTACTGCACTGTAACAAATTTATTCTCCTACTTGTATTAACTACTCGTGTTTATTTGGCTTTAATCCTACACATCTTGTGATATGTCATTGTGGAGGTTTTGGAGAAGCTTTTAACAATGTAACAATGTATTAAATACCCAAAACACAAAACAATCATATTAGAAAGCAAAAACAACTTACAACAGCATACTCATTATGTCTATTATGTCTTCTTATGAGTTTTGTAAGAGTATTATAAGATTATTCAAGAGATTTTCACTTGGTGTGAGATTGTTTCTTTGGATTAAATGTCTAAAATGTCTAGACATAGTGGGGGAAACTCACAGTTATCTCTAAGTAGAACATCTTTGATATTTGAGGTACGTTTGCTGCTTTTTCTCCCATTTTTCTTGCACTGTGGAGAGGCCGTAGTTGTGGCTGCTTGTGTTAACCACTGTGACATCACTTCCTGCCTGGGAGGGTCAGACCCTTGAGTCAGATCTTCAGAGAATTTTCAGCATGAAACTGAATGATTAACCCATTAAAGTCTGGAATTGGATCATTAACATTTTCTTTTGTCCTCTTCTCGTTTAATCCGTTGTTGGTCATTCTTTTAAACTGGGAGAGATTGTCCAATGGGAGCACAGGGAATGACCTGGTTGTGTAAACTCTGGGGGCAATGATGGGTTGGGTGTAGGAATGTAATGGTCGTCAAAACTGTGTTGAGGTATAGGGGGGTGATGGATGCTTTTTGGGCATTTTGTCACCAATTCGAGTGGTATCCTCCCCTCAAATCATCATCTGCCTGCAAGTGTAGGAAATGACAGGTGTTAAAGGGATGGACTGATGTGGGATCTGAAGGCCGATGCTGATATTTTTCATGTAAATGTTCCGATGTTGATAAAACAATAAATATATTGAATGGAGAAGACACATATTACTATTGTATTTCCATTGACTTTGCATTGCGCATATGGGATTTCCCATGTTAACTTCCTGGTTCTTTATTATTATGTGCCTTCTCCTATTCAAATGAATGGGCCCTCCGTGTCATGCTGCACCCTCTGGGTCTTGTGCTAAAGTAAGTGCGCCCCCTGGGTCTTGTGCTAAAGTAATTGCGCCCCAAGGTTCTGTGCTAAAGTAATTGCGCCCCAAGGTTCTGTGCTAAAGTAATTGCGCCCTAAGGTTCTGTGCAAAAGTAAGCACGCCTCCGGGGTTAAGCGTCAGTACGAAGACACATCTCTAAATTTCTTCAGGAATTTTGTTTTTTCTAGTGTTTTTTATAATTGTGCCAACATCACAGCACTTCCTGTCTGTTTTCATAGCATTAGACCTGTTTATGGCATTTCATAATGAGGAGGAGTGTGTTGGGCTCTTATTAGCACTCCCAGATAGTAGTGCGCCTTATATAGTTCATGCTGTAGCGCTCGCTGTCTGTTTTTAATGACTAAAAGGAATGTGTTGAATGTATTGAAATGTATTGTTCCTGTAGCTTGGGCGACAACAAAAGCCAAACGAATAGATGTAAATATATACGGTTTAGAAACTTGAACTCGTATGGGACTTATATTTATTTATGTGAACTTATTTATTCGAAAAATGAAAGTATTTCAGCACAGAGTCTTCTCGTGCTGAAACATCACATATAAACCTGAATTATCTCTCCCATCCAAACATCTGTCCAATAACCAAATTATTATATCTCATATCTGCTCTTACACATATCACTCTGCAATTAGAGCTGCACCGATGTGGGATTTTTCACACACGCATATGAATATCTGCCGATATCTTGATTCCGATATTTCTGTCATCCCACAGTAAGAAATAAGATAATCGGAATAAATCACATTTAACGCAGATTATCGTTCTTCTGAGGATTTACTACACAATATTTCATCACAATCAGAACGAGTTCCTCAAAAAAGTTGGGACGCTGTGTAAAATGTAAATAGAAACTATTTTCTTTTTTTTTTTTTTTTGTCCTGTTCTGACAGTTAGGCAAGCAGCATGGTAATTCTGTTGCCTGGGGTGTCAGTGCAG
>JBBIGC010000041.1:12907458-12918235 GCA_037576955.1 Lepidarchus adonis
CAGGGGAAGGTCTCAGAACTAATCGGACAGGGGAAGGTCTCAGAACTAATCGGACAGGGGAAGGTCTCAGAACTAATCGGACAGGGGAAGGTCTCAGAACTAATTACAGATAGTGGGAGAGTTCAAAACCAATCATAGACAGGGGAGGTGTCAGATCCAATCACAGACAGGGGAGGTCTCAAAACTAATCACACTCAAGGGGAGGTCACAGAACTAATTACAGACAGGGGAGGTCTCGGAACTAATTACAGACAGGGGAGGTCTCGGAACTAATCACAGACAAGATCTCAGAACTGATCACAGATGGGAGGAGGTGTCAAAAATAATCACAGACAGAAGGTAGTCTCATTACTAAACACAGATGGGAAAGGTCTCAGAACCAACCACAGAGGGGGCGGGGGGGGGGTGTTGTTGGAACAAATCACAGTCAGGGGAAGGTGTCCGAGTAGATCACAGACAGGGAGGTTGAATCTGGACGTCATGACTGAACATGTGATCCAATACTTTCCAGCTGTGTCTTGCAATCATGCAATCCGAACGTGATCCAATCACAGAAATAGGCCTCTTTCACCCACGTCATTTCCACCCGATTCTCACTCGAGACCCGTCCACTTTGTAGTTTCTTGAAAGTGTGAAATCTTAGCGGGGGATTCATCTGTTTTTTTTGGAGTTAATTAACGAGTCGTGGATGTGGACCCCATCACAGTCAGTCACTCCACGTCTCCTCCTTTTGTTGTTTTTCTCTTAACAAAATTCTATTCCTGCGCATCCACCCAGAGTCTTCAGGCAGCCTGAGTGCAGCGGTCCGACGCTATCCGCCGAGCGGGATGCGATTCTTGTTTTGAATAATTGAGACACATATTCCTGAAAGTTTATGCTGAAAGTGCTGTTGAACCGCGAGCCCAGCTGGAGAACTTAATTACACCGCAGCGCGACCTGCTCCATGGCAATTATGAGACAATATTAATTTAGCTGGGGTTTAATGCTCCATTTGCGCATTAGCGCTTTCACCGCCGAGCCGGGAAAAACTTTTACTGCCCGACTGTCAAAAGGCAAAATGACCCCGTATAAAGCGAGGGGTGAATTATCCACAGCAGCATTGCGCTTAGAGATATGGGCTAGAGGACAACACACACAGGACCGGAAATGAGAGGTTAGAAATAATCTAAAGAGTGTAGACCTTCTCCACAAGAGTCTTGGTTCTTCTAACTTCTCATTTAGTGTCTTGGTTCCTCACAGTAGTTCTTCTGCAAGATAGTTCTTCTCTCTTTCTCTTTGAAAGCTTTGTAATGGTCTCCACCTGCTACTTTGGGTGGGTCCACTAGGTGGCTATATGGTACTAGCCCTTGCTGGAAGCATAAATCAGTAGAGGAAAAAGTTTGGGTTAGCTTGTTTGGCTAAGCTAGCTTCTGAGCTACATGCTTTAGCTCGGCTAAAGTTACCTTCCCGGTCAAGGCTCCTCAACCCTTTCCTTTTATCAGGACAGGAACCAGGAGGGATTGACCAAAGCTTTTAGGAAAAGCTAAGAGGGAACCAATAGAGGTTGATGTGGCCTTCTTTCTTGTGCTCTTGGAAAGGTTGTTAAGAGTCTTGGTTCCTCTCTGTGGTTCTTCCTCATGCTCTTCAGGAGATTCTTCTTTAGAATCTTGGTTCCTCTCAGTAATGCTTTAGAGCCTGTCCTTTAAAGCCTTGGTTCCTTTCAATGGTTCTTCCTCATGCTCTTGGAGAGCTTTTCCTTTAGAGTCTTTGTTTCTTTCAGTGGTTCTTCCTCACACTCTTAGGGATGCTGCAGTATGACTGCCTTTATTATGGTGCAAACTGAGAATCTGGAGGTAAAACAAATGATCATCTGCTTAAATTTACGCCAGTTGCACTCAACTGCAATCCTTACAACTTACCAAACAATCAGCATTAGGCTGATGTGACCAGGAATTGACATTCCCCACTTTTATATGTAACTGATTTCAAAGAAAGAAATACACAAAGCAAAGCCTGAAGACACACAGAATACAAGCACCAAGCAGCATAGGTGTATATAAATATATAGAAAGTTTCCTACATTTCTAGGAGTGAAGATGTGTGAATTTTAGAGGTTGTTGTAACACATCGTGGTGGCACTAAGATCCGAAATCATCAGCCAGGAGATCACTTGAATGGCCATCCAGTAGCTTCATGATGAGTTTGGTTGGAGGGACTAATCCTCCAGCATCATCTGATTCTACTAATTTCTTTAGAGCTCCAGTCAAACCTACACAGCAATGTTCCAGCATCAGTACATGACTAATGTTCTCCTACAATCAAACCCTCACAGCAATGTTCCAGGCCATCACGCACTGTCCAGGTCAGAAAGGCCTACAAGTTGATCCTGAACAGATTTAGTTCCCTCCCTCCGAAAGCAACAGGCCAGAGGAGACATAACTGAAGGACTTTGACATGAGGGACCGTCTTTGAGTAAAAGCGACGTCATCCCCTCACTCCTCTTCACGCGCTCCATCCTTATCTCCACAGCCCTCAGTATATCGCTATATGAATTGTGTTATTGCTTTGTTGGCTGCTAATTCAATTAAGCAGATGCCATCTCTGCAATTAAGCATCCCACTTATTGGACTCTTTTGAATCGCATAGAGCGGTTCGTCAGGAAATTTTCCACGTTGAATTGGAATGAATTTGCAACGTGCGGGAGATAAGGCTTTTTCCATCTGCTGAACTGAGACAGAGCCGCACATGTGGCCAGACGAAGGACAGAAAAAGATTGAAACGCAAACGTCTTTCTAATCACAGCAGCCACTGTTGAGCTCCACTCAGAGAACGAGGCACAGGTTCGTACGATGAGAAGAAACGTACCGATTTACAGCCACCGAACCTCGCCCACGAACTGTCACTCATTCACAGCCGAGGGACATCATTCATGAAAAGAGTGAACAATCTCTTTCATAGCCCTCTGTTTGAGTCATTCTGCTGATGAAAGCTGTTATTGGCCAAAGAGTCTTTCTGCAGACACGAATACAGTAACAACGTCCTGAATTTTTAACAGTCAGCAGTTCGTACTTGTCTCTGACAGATTTTGAGAGTTTGGTTTGGTCCCAATTTGACACTCTGTTCCTTTCAAGAGTTATTCCTCATAATTTTAGAGTTTCTACTTTAGAGCCTTGGTTACTCTCAATGTTCTCAACGTGTTTTCTGAGTCTTGGTTCCTCTCAGGGTTTCTTCTGCATGCTCTTTCATGGAAACTCTTAATGTTCTTCCTCATGGAGTTTCACAGGGAGTTCCTTCTTTTTTGTCTTGCTTCTTTCTCATGATGTCAGAGAGCTTCTCCTTTAGAGTTGTGGTTCCTCTCAATGGTTCTTCTTCGTACTCTAAGAAAATGTTTTCTTCTTGGTTTCTCGTAGGGGTTCTTCATGCTCTTTGGGAGTTTCTTCTTTTCACTTTTGATTTTCTGTGGTTCTTCCTCATGCTCTTAGACAGTTTCCTCATTTTTCATTTTGGTACCTCTAATTGGTTCTTCTTTATTCTTTCTGGGTCCCTCCCATGACCTTGGCAAACTTCTCATTTAGAGTCATGGTTACTCTCAAAGGTTCTTCATGCTCTAAGAAAGTGTCTCTATATGAGTCTTGGTTTGTCTGAGGGTTTTTTCCTCATGCTTTTATAGGGTTTCTCATTTTTGGTTTTGGTACATTTTTAGTGGTTCATCCATGACCTGTTAAGAAGCTTTTGTTTTTGACTGTTACATATATTCTTAGGGAGGCTGTCCTGAGTCGTGGTTCCTCTTACCAGTTCTTTCTTGTGTCTCCTTTTGAGTCTTGGTTCCTTTCTATTATTCCAATTCATGCTTTATGTACATTTTTCCTGTTTTTGATGCTGCTGCTCTTTAGAGACTGCGACTGCTTTGGTACCCTGGTTGTAGTAGAAATGGCTGTACAGATAAAATGGCTGAAATGAATGGAATTAAAGTGAACTTTATAGATCTGAACTGAACTATTATTCCCAACGCTGAATCTCTAACCTCTCCAAAACCTCCAAACCGTCCTGCCTCTCTTACACAGATTACGGCATGGCTCTTGACATTAATAGTCATGACTCACTCTCTGTTTCACAGTCTGTTTCAGTTTGTCATTTTTCGTCCTGAAAGACGGGACCTTTTGAGCCCTGCCCCAGAGGTTTGAATGGAATAGAGCACGGCTCGTGTTCTGCATAACGAAACGCAGACACGCGTCTGCCAGATTTGATTCTGTTCCAGACCGTAGGACACTGGCTGCGCTTCAACTATGTTTGCTGATTGGATGCTGGGCTGACGCCAAGAAGGCTGATTGGCTGTTGTGCTTTACCTCTAAACTTTGATTAATTGACCTGCCTATTTCTGCCCGCAAAGTTCAGATTTAACGATAGTTGGATTTCCTCCCACAGTCCAAACTCCATTTCCAAAAATGTTGGGATGTTTTCCAAAATTATATAAAAATGAAAATCTGTGCTTATGTTAATTCATGTGAACCTCTAATTGAAGTGCAAAGAAAATATTTTCAGTTGTTATGACCAACTTATTGCCATTTTTAAAATAAACACTTTTAGATTTTGATGGATACGACAAACTCAACAAAGGCGTATTTACAATTTTATGTTCACCTTTCCTTCTATTTTCCTTATTTTTTAATGTTTTTGCAATTTTAACATTTCTGCTTTATGTAAAACATCAGCTGCTCAACAGTTTGTAGTCACTGTCTCATTTGTCTCTTCATGAAGCTCCATATATACTCAATAGATATCTCTGGACTGACAACAGGCCTGTCAAGTGCACACACACTCTCTCTCACACACACACACACACACACACACACACACACACACACACACACACACGCTGTCTACAAAGCCTCACTGTTGTAGCTCATGCAGAATGTAGTCTGACATCGTCCTGCCTTAAATAAGCATCAATGCCTTAGGAAGAGATATCACCTTAATGGCAACATGTGTCTCTCTAAAATCCTAGTCAATGGTACCTTCACATACATGCAACTCACCCATGCAGCTTTAACCGTCCACTTATAATCTGTATGGTCATTTTCATTTCTGCGTAGCGTTGATCTGTGGCTTCTTCCCTGCAAAAATAAGTTTCATTTGAAACAGCGGCGAATTGTGTTAAATTAAAATGGTTTTCTGAATTCCAGGTGTTTAAGAAACCATCACAGTCTTGCAAAAAATATAGACAATGCCACCTGAGGGTTTGATAATCACATTAATTTAACTTGCCCTTTTTGAACTGAGATGTCTCTAAGTTCTGTAAATCATTTCACATTATTGTGTACTGTAGATGTCGAAATGACCAGATTTTTCTAAAATTTTGTGTTGAGAAATTTTCTTTTTTGAGCTGATCAACTTTCATAAAAGAGGGTGGTGCTGGCAAAGTGTACTAGTCTGATGTTTTTTGAATGAAAAAGTACAAATCTGCATGATGAAGACAAAATAACTCTTGACCAGGAACACTTATTATTATTATTATTATTATTATTATTATTATTATTCCAGTTTCAATTATTAATTAGATTTTAAAGGAATGTGACCTGTCTCAACTGTAAAAGTTTACTTTATGTACCACATGTACTGTGACTTCCTTGCATACATCAGACTTCATCAAACACTTGATATTTGAAATCTTTTAGAATCTGATGAGTGTTTATTAGTAGCTTACTTTTATGGCTGAGTGCTGGGGGAATGGCTCTCTCCAAACAGTGGTGGGATCTAGACAAAAATACTGTATTTCTCCAACAATAAGCTACAGTGTATTGGGGCAGTCTATCTAAAACATGAAAACACACTCGCTAAAAGTATAATTCAGTGACAAAAAGACAACACCTAAATTATTAAATGTAGTGTTTATTGTAGCAATGAACAGTTTACAAAGCAACGCAGTGATGTTCTCTTACTTAAACATCCAGCCTCTGAAACTTTTTCATCCCTTTGCTACATTACATTACACCCCAGTGTATAATACAAACTGGGAACAGCTCAATTTAACAGAAATAAAAGGAACATAAGTGTTCTGCCTCCCAGGCTGGTTTAAAGTTTAGGCGTTTTTATCGTCCAATATTTTATTTGTCCATTCGTAAGAGAGCAGAACAAGTTACATGCATCCCCACGCCATGACGACCCCGCACTTCAGCGCAGTCGATCCCTTGGAACTTTGGTCACATGGAGATCTCCTGCTAATGCTTCTGGAGACAGCCCATCTCCCCAAAATGCTGCCATCTCACAAAGCGCCCACCCAACCTCCTGATTTGACACATCGAAATGAAGAATGAGTCATGCTTGGCATGGCAGTTTTCCTTTCACAACGCCATCAGGTTGGCGTTCCTGGATACCTCTCGGGGCATCAGCCCCATAGTAGAGAAACTTCCGCACGCTCTGCAGGAGAAGTGGATAACACGAGGTTCAAAGTTCAAAGAACAAAATGACTGGTTCTTTCCCCCATTCTCCTACTTCGTGGAATTTGTCTACTATGAAGCAGAAATCAGGAATGACTCGAGCTTCGCTATTCCCATCAGTAGCAATCCTCCTGCAAAAGATAAGGTAGGCTTTCGGACAGGAAAAATACCACTATCAGTCCACAAAACAGATGTTGCCACAGAGACTGAGTCCAACATCTCAAAGCAAGCTGAGAACCCTGGCAAGAACTGTCCAATCCATAATAAGCCACACCCATTAAAGAAATGTCATGGTTTCAGAGCCAAGACGAGAAGAAAGGAAGTTGTTCTTCTGTGAAAATGGGATATGTTATTGGTGTTATGCGTCAAGCCTAGGGTGAGCGCCTTCAAGACCCATGTTTTGGAGAAGGGATGCGCTTCCCTCTTGTCACCCTGTAACAACTTCATCGACCTGAAAGAGAAAGTGTGCTACGGCGGGGAGCAACCAAGTCGTTTCATCAACACCCGTAAGTCCAGTTCAGAGTTGCAGAGCATTGTTTGGGTCAGAACCTGTTTCGAACATCAAAAAATGACAAAGTTGCTCAATTCATCGAAGGCGTAGCCTTTCTAAAGATCATGGACTCAGAGGTGTACAGGGATGACTAGAACAACTGGGTTGACCCATTACCCTTCAAGGTTCAGCATTGACGACTCCCAAACAATCGAAAGCAGGTACTGAATCGCCTTTCCTCACTTTGTCAGACACTGAACAAGAAACCTGTAATGAAACAACAGTTCCTTGATTTTATGAGAGAGGTGGTTGAGGACGATCATGCCGAACCAGCCCCTCCCCTGATGCAAGACGAGGAGTGCTGGTACCTCCCGACATTCGGAGTCTGTCACTCTCGGAAGCCAGATCAAATTCAAGTGGTTTTCGACTCCAGTGCTCAAGAAGGCGGCGTCTCCCTCAATAACGTGCTGTTGACAGGCCCAGACCTTAATAATAGCTTGCTGGGGGTCCTGATCTGCTTCTGAAAGGAACAAGTGGCAATCATGGCGGATATCCAGAAAATGTTCCACTGCTTTTTAGTCAGAGATGATCACCAGAACCTCTTGAGGTTCTTGTGGTTCAGGGATAACAACCCAACAAAAGACATCATTGAGTTCCGGATGAAGGTACATGTCTTTGGCAATAGCACTTCGCCTTCCATCGCCATCTATGGACAGAGGCTTGCTGCCAAAGAGGGTGAACGCGAACATGGCTCAGACACGCGAAGGTTCATAGAGAGACACTTTTACGTAGACAATGGTCTCATGTCCTTGACCAGCGATACAAAGGCCATCAGCCTTCTTAAGAGGACACAAGCATCTCTCGCTGAGTCAAACATTCGACTCCACAAGATCGTCTCCAACAGCCCAGCTGTGATTAAAGCCTTCCCACCAGAGGATCATGCTGCGGGCATACAGGATCTAGACTTGAGTGAGGAGAGCATTGTTTTACAGCAAAGTCTTGGACTGTGCTAGGAGGTAGCAAGCGATGTTTTCACCTTCCAAGTGTCTGTGGCTGACAAGCCGTTCACCAGACGCGGTGTCCTGTCCACCATCAACAGTGTCTTTGATCCACTCGGTCTAGCCTCTCTGGTCACGGTGCAAGGAAGAGCTCTACTACGGGAACTTACCTGTGACACTTCTGATTGGGGCGCTCCACTTCTCTTCCCAGAAGAGAAACTAAACAAATGGGTAACCTGGCGAGATTCGCTCCTAGAGCTGAAAAAGCTGCACATCCCACGTACCTACACATCAGATTCCCTTACTAAGGCACAATGACTAGAACTGTGCGTGTTTTCTGATGCCTCCACCAAGGCTATTGGTTCAGTTGCTTACCTTTTAGAGCCTTTGACAAAGACGGGAACAGCAACGTCTGCTTTGTCCTAGGAAAAGCCAAGTTAGCTCCTCAGTGTAGGCCCACTATTCCTCGGCTCAAACTTTGTGGCACTGTGCTAGCTGTAGAAATGGCAGAACTCATCCTTGACGAGAGAGCTCTCAAAATGGATGCAGGCAAGTTCTACTGCGACAGTAAAGTGGTCTTAGGGCACATACATAACGAGGTGAAGTGCTTCTACGTGTATGTACACAACAGAGTACAGCGGATACGTCAGTCGACTAAGCCAGAGCAGTGGTTCTATGTACCAACAAAGCACAATCCGGCTGATCACGCATCCAGGGCTGTCTCTGCATCAAACCTGTCAAAACTACCTGGTTTGGCAGACCAGCTTTCCTCCAAAGACCGTATGATGGCCTGGAAGAGGAACCGGAGTCCTTTGAACTCATTAGTCCTGAACTTGACGTTGAGGTGTGGTCAAGCTTCCACACTAAGGTCCAAGTGCAACCCTTTACGACTCAGAGGTTCAAGCGATTTTCTACCTGGGACTCACTAATAAGAGCCGTTGCCTTACTCATCCACATAGTCCAGGATCACAAGTCTAAAGACTATGCGAAGGGATGTAGAGGCTGGCATTGGTGTGAACATCCTCGCACACCCGATGAACGCTCACAAGCCATAAATATTATACAGGCAGTCCAAAGAGAAGCGTTCTCATAGGAGTTCTCTGCTCTGACTCACGACAAGGCTCTGCCTAACAGCAGCCCTCTCGTTAGGCTCAGTCCAGTGGTAAAAGGCCTCATGAGAATTGCAGGCAGGCTCACACATGCGCCATTGGAACATGCTGAGAAGAACCCCATTATCTTACCTAAGCGTGACCACATTTCTGCCCTGTTGTACCATCACAAGCAGGTGAAAACATCAGGGGCGCCATTTCGCTGAAGGTGCCGTAAGGTCTGCAGGCCTGTGGATCATCGGATGTAAAAGGCTCGCCAGCTTCATTATACATGGTTGTCATTTGTTGGAAGCTCTGAGGCAAGATGGAAGAACACACCATGGCGGATCTGCCACCTGAGCACCTCATCACGTATCCACCCTTCAGTTATGTTGGGCTGGATGTTTTTGGGCCATGGAGGGTCACTGCGAGGCGCAATAGGGGTGGGCATGCTAAACGTAAAAGATGGGCAATATTGTTTACCTGCATGAGCACTAGAGCAGTGCATAGCAAGGTGATTGAATCCATGGACTCTAGTTGTACCAACGCCCTGAGGAGATTTTTTCCTCAATCCGTGGACCAGTAAAGCAACTAAGGTCCGATCGTGGGACAAATTTCTTTGCCGCAAGCAAGGAACTTGGGCTGACAAAACAGCAACAAGAGCCCAGCGTCCAAAGATACCTGAGCGACAAAGGTTGCTCTTGGGAGTTCAATCCGCCCTACTCGTCGCACATGGGAGGCCCTTGGGAGCGGATGATTGGGGTAGCTCGACGGATCTTTGACTCTATACTGCTACAGGAGCACGTCCATCTTTCCCATGAGGTCCTATGCACTTTCATGTGTGAAGTCTCTGCAATCATAAATGCCAGGCCCCTTACCCCAGTGTCTACTGATCCAGACGCTCCTTTCTTGTTAACCCCTATAATGCTGCTCACACAAAAGGGTGCTGTACCTCCTCCCCCTGGAGACTTCCCAGTCAAGAACATCCACCAGAGCCAATGGAAATGGGTGCAAGCGCTCGCAAGTATGTTCTGGACACGATGGAGATGGGAGTATCTCCCTACGCTACAGAACCATCGCAAATGGGTTGGGGAACACCGCAACCTGCAACAAGGCGATGTGGTGCTGATAAAGGAAAGTCAAGCTGCGAGAAACGACTGTCCCTTGTCACTGTGACAGCAACCTACCAAAGCCAGGACGGGAAGGTGCGAAAGGTCGAAGTGAAGACTGCAGTACAAGGAACGCCAAAGACATTCCTGAGGCCTGTTTCAGCCATTGTTAGCCAATGTTAGTTGCATCACATATGCCAGACAGAGTGTGTTCTGCCTCCCATGCTGGGCTAAAGTTTAGCCGTTTTTTGCGCCCCCCCCGTTTAGTGATGTGGTCAAATGTGGTACTGCAGCAGGAGGTTAGAAATTAAGAAAAGGAAATAGGAAGCAATTTAGCACATGGTCTTGTCAGTAGATGGAGAGAGCTGCAAATCTTAGAGCTGTCTTCTCATCTGTCACCGTCTGTTTGATTTGAGCCATAATAAGCATTGTCTGAAAGTGAAACTTAATTATTTAGACAGACATCCTTTAGTTTGATGCATATTGATAGATATTTTACATCTTGTTAGATTATTATCCAGGCTGTCCTTCCGTCCCCCCCTGCATCTCGCACCACTACATCGGCCTCCACCACTCACAGGATTCCGAGTTACAAAACCGCTCAAATCAACAGTCACACACTAGTGGATTCACATAAGGCGACTAGGGAATTCTTCATAGATGGAATCATCATACT
>JBBIGC010000041.1:12918335-12946548 GCA_037576955.1 Lepidarchus adonis
TACGCCCAAGTGGAGCCTTGAGGAGGAAGAAACCGCCTCTCCTTGAGCCAGGGTGGAGAGAGGAAACCAGGATGGTGCTAGACTCCCAATGGAAGGAAAGAAGGCGGCGCTGGCCGTGAGCTGTAGGAGCGGCCCATGGACCTGTGATCAGCTCGCCTACACAAAGACCAGCTGACCAGGTCCTGGCTCCCCATTTTATCTCTGTCGTTTTAATAACATGTCTGCTCATGTGTATTTTACAGTCGGCCCGCGTGGAGGAGGACGGCCCTCGGATGCGCACAAGTGTAGCCCTGAAGAGGATTAGCGCCGACCCCTCCACGCTAGGCAGGAGCTGCCGTAAGGTCAACTGCTGGGAGCCGGCTGGAGAAGGAGCACATGATTTAACCTGATTTCCCTTGAAGTTTTAAAGCATATCACATGGGATTAACCATGAACTGACTGTGTGTGAAAGGGACCACTTTAGGAAAGTATGAGTATGTGTCTGTCCAGTGTGCTTGTGATGTTCACAGCTCTCACTCCCCGCGGAGATGTTCAGCCTCCGATGCGCCCAGGTGGAGCCCTGACGAGAATCAGCTGACGCTCCGTGTATGCTGGTATGGACGGAAGGTCGACGGCTGGGAGCGAGCTGTACTCGCAACGTCAAGTCCGAGTGAATTCCCCTATTGTGAATATTGTGAGATTGTGAACACTGAGTGACTGTTAAAATAAAAGTCCCGGGAACGGGGTAAACCTCAGAAAAGTGTCCTTGTGGTGCCATCTGTGGGCGTGAACGTGACAGGTTCGTACCAGTGAAATGACTTCAAAGAGTAGAACACGTTTGTCAGGAGCTATATTAATAGGACACGACCACAGGGCTGGAGGAGAGGCCGCTGTGTAACTGCAGCTACAGGGACCAATAGGGACCATAATTCAGGAAGTGAGTGTAGCAAGTGAAGCTGATTGACTTTTCTTCACACTTTTATAGTTTTCTGTGTCTGAACAAAGTATCTGAGGCAGCTCATTTGGCCTGTTGTGGTGGACCTCCATGTTCGGTGTTCAGACAGTAATAAAGAAGACTGTGATCAATACAGAGAAAATGAATAAAAAAGAAAAAGAAAAGAAATGTGGGACGCTGTCATCAGGACCTGAGTGCTTGGGTTGGTATTCGGTTAGCAGTTTTGGGTTGCAGACGTTTCTGTTTTGTTTTGCGCTAAATGTATATAGGACACCAACGTAGATCGGGTGGCTGACTGCTCACTGATCTCACTGACAGCAGTGACCGTCCCACTGCAGTTCAATGCTGAGCATCTGAATGAAGGAGCACAGTCATTCCTACAGATATGGAGATTAACAGCAGTGCAGCGAATTGCGAATTGTCCACATTTAATATAAAACACTAAAATTAATCACAGGGGTTCCTCGCAATGGCATTTATGAAGCAATTCTGGCTCTTTGAATTCCATTCCACCTTAAAGGGCTGAATGTTACATTGTGCTGAGCTGTTTAAGGTGCCTACACACCATATCAATGAGCCTTGGGTGCCCATGGCCTTGTTACTGGTTGTCCTTCCTTGGATCACTTCTGGCAGATACTAACCACTGCAGACCTGCTGCTCTGGAGGTGCTCTAGCCATCACTCAGATCCTTATTCTCCTGCTTACAGCACATTAACTTCCAGAACTGACTGTTCACTTGCTGTCTCATCTATCCCACCCTCCTGACAGGTGTCAATGGTATTTAATAATTAGATAATCAATGCTATTCACTATCTCTGTCATGGCTGAACAGCGTACGCCGCATTTAAAGTGAAGACAATATATGATCTGTCATGAGAATTACTGGTAATTGTAGCAACACTGTTCTAGTAATAAACATGACAGTTTATGACGGCATATGAGATTTGCCATATCGTATTTATGGTATTTAGCAGCGTTCCATTGCACGCTCTTCTTTAGCTTGCATGCTTCATTGTGCCTCCATTCATGATCGTGGCTGTTTTTCCTCGGATACATAGTGTTGCTTTAATAACCGGTTTTAATATCTCCTGGAAAACACGTTGGACATTTTTTTTCTAAATTGCTGCGCTTGACTCTTTGAGTAGATGGTAGCAATTAACTTCCATTAATTCGAATAATGCAGACAGTAGCCATGACGACAGAAATATGCTGTAGGGCATCATTAATCTGTCTGAATCTCTGCAGTCACTATCAGCGCATTGTGATTAGCCGTTTACATGTGGGAGCAAACTGCTCTTTCTCTTCGGCAAATAGCTGGAGGAGGTGTGTCCCGTGTATGGAAATGACTCTGCACAGACGGTACACTGCTAGCACACAGTTCCGGGGCTGCGGAGGGTGGGGTGGGAACCAGAGGAAACATAGAGCAAAAGTTTGGGTGAGAAAGTGACACAGGGGCACAGGAGAGAGAGCATTAAAAGGTATCCTGGGAAACAGAAGATGGGACATTACAGGATAGATATAGAAAATCTTAGTGTGCACCATCTGTACTCATTCAAACTTGCACAATTTTTTTTTTTGTTGTTGTTGTGCACTCACACGCATGTGCCAACACATACTACACCTTGGACTGTAAATATACTGATGTTTTCTCAACTATTGAATCAGAATCAGATTATTGGCCATGTCTGTTTGCACACACAGATGATGTGATGCCTCTGTAGTAGTCAAATGAATGACACAAAGTGTGTGGAGTGTGAAGTAAACGTATACAGTGTACACAATATTGTGTGCCTGTACAGTGCAGTACAATTTACAGTATACAATATGAATTACAATATACAATGGGGCAAAAAAATATTGCTGATTCTGCAAGTTGTCCCAGAAGAAGAGATCAACTGTTGGAGAAATTATTAGAAAATTGAATAAATACAAGATCAGTGACAACCTCCCTCGACCTGGGGGCTCCATGCAAGATCTCACCTTGTAGGTACAATGATCTTGAGAACGGTGATGAAACAGCCCAGAACTACACTGGTCAATGACCTGAAGACAGCTGGGACCACAGTAACAAAGGTTACTCTTAGTAACACACTACGTTGTCATGGACTTAAATCCTGCTTAAGCAGCACATGTCCAGGTGCATCTAAAGTTTGCCAGAGACAATCTGGATGGTCCAGAGGAGGATTTTGAACTTTTGTTATTGACCAAATACTTATTTTCTGCACCATTATACAAATAAATTCTTTGAAAATCATACAATGTGATTTTCTGGATTTTTTAAAAGTGAACCTATGATGAACATTACAGACCTCCCATCTTTTTAAGTGGGACAACTTGCAGAATTGATGACTGCTAAATACTTTTTTGCCCCACTGTACCATGTATGTACAGTTATACATGGCGTATACACTTTTATACATGTGCTTATTTACAGTGTACAAAAATAGTATACAGTATATCTACAGTGTAATGTACAATATACAATTCATCTACAGCATACAGGTGTATACAATATACAGCATATATACAATAAACAATATGTTATACATTTTAAGCCCTGGTAACAGCTGGTATTTGATTCTGAGTGCAAACAAAACTAACTTTTGTGATGAAAGAGATGATGGACAGAATTGTGTTGAATGGTAGGAATGTGGCTACTCAGCAAAGACTCATTCATTTATCCACTAGTCTTCTGACGCTTTTCTGAAACCAGGTGGTTACAGGTTGAGGAGGTTAGCCCAGTCATTACTTTCCCAATCCACATGCACCAGGTTCTTCTGGGTGGATCTCCAGGCATTTCTAGACCAACAGGGATGTTTAATTGGTCCAGTATGTTCTGGGTGGTCTCCTCCCAGTTGATAGTGCCTGGTAGACCTTCGCAACAAGGCGCCCATAATGCTTTTGTCTAAGGGTGTGCACATGTTGTGCGCCACCTGTACTCATGACCTTGTTCCTTCAATCACCACACAAAGCTGGTGACGGTGGGGGGGTTTGGAAGAAAGACTCACCAGTAAATCGAGAGCCTTGCCTCCTGGCTCAGCTCCCTCTTCACCAAACTGTCCAGTACAAGGACGACATGTCAACGGTGCCGAGCTGAACAAGACCCCAGGATACTTGTGCTCATCCGCTGGAGGCAGTAACTCTGAAGTGCGGGTGAGAAGCATAAAACATGGGCCCGGATTTTGAAGCGTGGATCCTCATCCTGAACGTCCAAATGCTTGTTGGGGGTCACAACCCAATGAAGCCCACAAGACCCATATCATCTGCAAAGAGCAGAGATACAATCCTATCAGGACTAGATTACCATAAAGGTGGATGTGAAACCTGACCAACCCCCTGCTAATCTGTGCTGGTCTAGAGCCCCCTAGTGGCAGCAGCCTGGCTACTCGTCCATCCTTGGCGACAAATCCTACAGATTACCTAGAGACCACTTGATCTCGCCATACTGATGCCGTCACCGTGTTGACGGCGCTGTTGCCGCGGACACTGAGGATGCGCATCAATCACCGGGTGTTTTTGCCCCTTTCTCTGCCTCGCCTCTGTTTAGCTGGCCTCTCCGCCTAGAGCGAGTGACAGCGAGACGGATTGGGCCATATTTAGAGGAACGGAATATCAATAAACAGCGAAACGGAAACGCACCCGCCCGCACCGGCACACCAGCTACAGGTACTAAACAACAGCGCTGAAAAATGAGCCAGTCAGCAGCCAGCAGTCCGATTAATCACACCCACACACACACACACACTGATACACACGCGTCGTCAGTGTGATGGATGTCGCCCAATAAAAAACGGGAATATAAAGCCCAGTGCTTGTTAAGTCAGTTTTCATAAAGAGCTGTGAAATGGGGACAGTGTTTTTGATGAAGGAGGAGTCATGGGGTTAGTGCTCAAGGGGGTGTGGTAACACTGCTGTGTGTGTGTGTGCGCGTGCAATGATTGGGTACCGACTAGCCAGACAGCCGATAACCTACAAGAACCGCGAAAGGCTCTCGACTTGCTTCGTCCACGTTTCATTTTTAACTCAAAACATCAAATTTGGCTTCTTCAGTTTCGGAGCCGGAGCTACGACGCTAACGTCGCTAATGTCGCTAACGTCGCTACAAGTCAATACTCACCCACATCTCAAAACACCAACTCTTCTCTCAGATCTCACAGCTCAACATTAGGGTGCAGCAAACTTGAGGGTGTAGTTTAGGCACAATTTCATAATGAATGCACCAATATTATTGAAACTATCATATTATTTTAACTGGGAATGTTCATTTGAGAATGTCTGCTTCCTGTATACTATATAACACACATGGGCCATTTTTTTTTTATTTTATAGATATTATATAGAAATCGTTCTATACATCATATGGATGCTTTTTTATAAATCTACACACATCCCATAAAAACACATGGGATGTATTATTATTACATTAAGACCATGGAGATACTTACATATATATAATTCATAAGGGGCGTATTATTATTATTACATGTTGGTACATGTATAATACATATGGGGCACATTATTATTATTATTACACAGATACTTACATACATATACTGTAGATGCCAATCTACAATAGGCAAGCAGCTTGGTGAGATGTTGGAGCAATTATTATAAAATGGAATCAATACAATTGAAAAAGTTGAGATCTTGCGTAAATACTCCATGTAAGATCTACTGCTTGTGGGTACAAATTATCTGTTGTTATTGACTAATTATTGCACAAATAATTTATTTAAAAATCATGTTTTCCTGGATTTTTTACAATCTGTCTCTCACAGTTGAAGTGAACCTATGATGAACATTAGACTCTCATCTTTTTAAATGGGAGACTTGCAGAATCTGTGGCTGCCAAATACTTTTTTACCTCACTGTATAATACATATGGGGCGTATTATTATTACATATAAACACATATGTAATGGTATAGACACACACACATACATGCATGTGTGTATGTATGTGTGTGTGTGTGTGTATATATATATATATATATATATATATGGGGCGTATTATTACATATAGATACTTACATCAGAGGTTTGAAATACTTTCTGACAAGATCTAAAACAAACGTTTGTGTGTGTGTTTGTGCGCATCGTCCCCTGGGCATGACAGTGTGAGAACGCATTTTAATCAGCTTGCTTTGTTTACTTACCTGTCAGTTGTGCTGATCCAGGTGAACCATTTGATCTAGCAGTGCATGCGTTTGTGCATCTCTTTGATTTTCATTAGTTTTATTTTATTGTACCGTCTTCTCATTCCGTATACCACCACCCTTATATTCCTTTCCTTCTCAGCCTTTAGTTTTAGCATTTCGTTTCTTTATATTGGAAATAAAAATATGAAGGTAAATCACATTTTAAAAAGTACAAATACAATTTTTCCTAGTAGATGTTTATTTTTGGTGTGCAATGTTTCATTTTTACAGTTAAGAATTCCTGCTTTTCCTAATTAGTTTAAAAGGGAGGTAAAGTTTTATCATACATGAACTAACAATATTTTATTAACACATTCTGCTGTGCTGCAATTCAAAGAATTACAGGGTTGAGTAAAAAGTTTACTATTACTAATGCAAATTCTAAATGTAAAATGGAAAGTAATACATGTAAGATCTGAAGCTTTGTGAACAATTCTTGCTTCTTACTCCATTTTTTCACATTTTGTTTTAATTTCTCATCTCACAGCAAGAAGGTCCTGGGTTTGTTTCTGTTTGGGATCTCCGGTTTTCTCCCACAGTCCAAAGCCATGTATGTCAGATGGGCTGATGCCAGATTACCCTCTAGGTGTGCGTGTGTGTGTGTAGGCCCTTGTGGGTAGATAACAGCTAGTCATACGCTCACATTGCATCGAACAATTATTTTTTTCTGGTCACCTCATGTTGCAATACCACTAGTAGCCACCAGATGTCAACGTTCATAAAATTCTACTTCTCACCTTTAAAGCCCTCCACAACCTTTCTCCTCTCTACCTTACTGATCTACTAACTGTTTACACTCGCGCACGCTCTCTCTCAGATCTTCTTCTGGTTCCTCGTACAAGACTTTCCACGCTAGGAGGCAGGTTGATCAGTGGCTCTCAAACTCTGGAACTCTCTTCCACAATCTTTCTGTGATTGCTCCTCACTGTCTTCCTTTAAAAGTGATCTAAAAACCTTTTAGTTTAATGTTTGACATTTTCTTTAGTTTATTTAGTCATTATTATTACTATAATAATAATAATGTGTGTTTTCATCGTAAAACAACCTTGGGTTTGTGAATGCGCTATATAAATATATAAATAAATTATTATTATAATTATTAACATAACACTTGGCTGCCCCTGCTATCCCTACACTAGGTTACATATTCAAAAAGCACATTAGGAATGTGCTCACCCAGACCCCATACAGTTAGCATTGTGATGGCCTTAGCATGAGAGTGCATTAGAGTGATCTGGGTGACTTTCAGCCGAAGTGGTGAGAAAAAAACGTCATCACTAATCAACTACCTTTGGCATAAGGATTTTTGTAGAATATTCGCTTTAAAAGACCCCCAGAAAGAGGCAGGACTTTCCCCCGTGTTTTATAGAAGCATTTATTTCCATTAGCAGATCGTCACAAGGTTAGTTCGCTCTGAAAAGATCCAGAGGATAGATAAAGTGTGTTCATCCTCTCGCTGGCGGACCCCCCTTGTCCTGCTTACGGAAATGCATGGCCTTTTTAAAACGAGGCCAAGTGTGTACAATTCATCCAGACCAAGCAGATTCACCGCACAGAATTCTGCTGTAAGTGAACACGGCTCTGAAGTCATGCTTCACTTTCTCACTCAAATAAAAACACAAGTTTCACCTTAATGAAGCGTGAGTTGTGGGAATGCATTTAAATATGGTTGACTTGTAAATTGACAGTAGTCTCATATCTATAATTGTAAACTACCGAAGCAACTGTGCTTTTCCTTTAGGGCTTTATGAAAAGTTTCCGCAGAGCGATTCAACACATACTGAACACAACAAGCCAATGGTGCAAATCTGCACTTTACTTTCGCATTCTAGGGATTTCAAATAATTTATTCAGGTCATGATTTTGGCTTTGAATTGTGATCATGAGTCCAACCGTACCGCGCCCGAGTCCAGCCGTACCGCGCCCGAGTCCAGCCGTACCGCGCCCGAGTCCAGCCGTACCGCGCCCGAGTCCAGCCGTACCGCGCCTGAATAAAACTGATCAATCTAATTGGTATTAGCTTTGGAGGACAAACATACCCTGGCATGATACAGATCGCCTAAATTCCAGAACAGTTTTTACTTCTTTTGACCATCACCATTTTAAAAAGCGTTACAAATAAAGATGCTTCATTCATCAGTTCATGTAGAAGTGACGGGAGCTTCTGAAGATTGGAGACACTTTTGGAGTGTGCACTTGAATTCTCGTCTTATTTTCCACAGGCTCACAAGTCTCCATATGAAAAACATGAGTGCTCTGTGTGTGTGTGTGTGTGTGTGTGTGTTAGTGTTAATAGCGAGTGAAACACGCTTCAGCTGCCATAATCTCCAGCTTAAACCTGCAAAGTGATTTTGAGTGATCTGTAATGTTGGTATTAGATTACATTTCCATGTTGAAGGGAGCTAATCTTGTTTGGACAGGCTTCAGGGCCTGTAATGCTAAGCTATTAGCATTGGATCACATTAGCCCAGTGTGTGTGTGTGTGTGTTTGTGTGTGTACTCAGAATAACAATAGCCACAGCACTTAAGGCTTCACTTGACATGATCTGGGCCACAAACTCAGAATTAAAGCCCGTTAGCCACGGCTGCATTAAAGGGCCCATTTTTCTTTGCATTTCATTTTTCCACCTAAAATCCCCTGTGCTGCATGGATGTCCTTCCATGTGCAGAAAAGCAGCCTCAATTCATTTCTACACAACCATTTTCCAACCTCTGCTTCTATTAGACCAATATGTGTAAATATGCTCAGTTCCGATTGGCTGCCCTGAGTCTTCATTTAAAGACACACATCTCCAGAGCAAGGGGGAAGTAAAAGTGACAATTCATCATTGTGAACACACCCCACTGCACTGTGATGTCTGCATTTAACCCATCCACACGTGGAGCAGTGGGCAGCTATCAGTAATACATTGGGTAGCCCCTTGCTCAAGAGCGGGACTTGAACCTACGACCCTCTGATCACAAAGGAAAGGGCTTAACGACTAGTCTGCTAGTCCACCACTGCCTCGATTCCTGTAGGCTAGATGAGGATTATAGGGTCAAACTCCATAGGAGAACATCACCTGTAGGACAGGGAATCCTCCAATCTGTGGGATCATGTCCGGTGACCTCAAGAAGGATCTGCAGACTCTCAGCTGAAGAGCCAGAGTTCTGTATGCAGAGCAGGAGGGATGAACTTCTCACTGGGATGTTAACAATGACTTTTCCATTACAGTGGCACCTGTCAGAGTCATGGGATATATTAGATTGCAAGTGAACAGTCAGTTCTTGAAGTTGACGTCTTATGGAGTGTTCCAGGTAGTTAGTACTGCATCCAAAGAAAGGGTCATGGGCACCCAAGGCCCATTGATGACTGTGGGGAATGAGGGGGCTAGACTGACTGGTCTGATCCCAAAGAGGAGCCACTGTTTTACATATTGTTCATACAACTGAATGAAGGAACCTGCTCAAAATTAGGCAGGTGGTCATAATGTTATGCCTGATGTTTTTGTGACCTCACAACCGCAACGATGCAACATTTGCACATTTTTAGACACCTAAAAGTGCAATTTCTAAACACTGTTGTCCATGGGCATCTCCCTGTACTTGACGCTGATTGGCCAGTAGACTGGCATGATTGTCAGATCACCCCTGGATGCAGAGGAACGAGAGAACAGATTGATTTTGATCCACTGTAATAATATTATTACGTCCAGAATGAGTTTATAACAGTTATAAACACCAGTGGCGGCTGCTAGTCCTTCAAACAGGGGAAGCTCATTTTAGTGCTGCATCATAAAGTTTATTATGTTATTTGTACATGAATTCTGAGGTTTCATCAAAAAGCCAAGTGTTTGTTTTTTTTCCAGCCAGTTAATCTGAAAAGATTGTTATTTTTCCCTGATTTATGCACCAAATCAGTCTTGTTCGGTCCTGCTGTTTAATTCTGAGTCTCTCCTCATGAGGAAGATTATTAAGTGGCTTTTGCAAAAGCAAGTGAGCAGTATTTGCACCGTCTGCCATTATGTACTGTACAGCTTGCTCGCTGCTAGTGTCCTTCCACGAGCTACTGTGAAGATCTTAATGAAAAAACAAACTTTACAAAACTGAAACACGCAAATTCAAGAACAATTTCTAATTTAAGGAATGATGTATACAAACAGAAACAGTTTATATTACCAGTCAATAATGCACAACGTGCAACAGTTAGTGTCACAACTTTGCTGCAAATCGCCGGTGAACATGAAAATGTTGTCTATCAAAAGGGGGCTCTGCCCTTTAGACAGTTTGTCCAATCAGCATTCACCAGCTCGGCATCCTGCTCCGCCCACTGCTCCATTCACTCCCAGAGAAGCTGATCTTCCCTGGAAGTGACGATTTACTGCATTTATCCAACAACCGTTCAGCTTCTCTGCAGTGAAAAACTGCTTCATAGAATCCAGTGAAGCTGAGCTTCCATACGCGTTAATGCACTTCACTGCCACGGAAAAGTGCGGGAAACAATGTACGATAAATAGCTGAATATTAATGAGTGCATTATAAAGTTGAACATGTTTCTAAAAGTAATATGAATAAGGCATCTTTGAGACTTTATTTTCCCTTGTATCTTAGAGCAGTCAGAACTGGTAAACACTATTTATGGTGGTAGTATGCCATTTGGGACGCTGCCTTTGTCTCCACCACTGCCTGTGTACCACTGCAGCTCATTTTCCCTCTACAGCTGTTTAGGAAGCAGCCATTGCAGGCCTCCACTTCCTGTATTTGGTCTGAAAGTCTGACCACCTCTTTTGGTCCTTTGGTCCAGACTATGGCCTGAGTCCTGCTGTTACTTTGGAACAAACTGAGAAGTCTGAAGGTCTGGACCAGCGAAAGTGAGCGTTGTGTTCTTTTGATCAAAAGTATAATTTTGTTTTCTATCAAGCCGACCCTTTAGACGTGTTTTTAATTCTGGTTAGAATCAGACGGATCCTTTACCTGCTAATTTCACAGTTCTTGTGCTCTCTTTTTTTCTCCATTGCAGCATTTCCCCCCACGATTTATAATTACACTGAAAATCATGAACAAACGTACAAAGGAGATTGAAACTGTAATAAAAGCGGCATGCAATCTGGGGGGCTTTAAACATATTAAGAAAATTAATTTTTTATGCAAATGTATTTTTCCACCCACTGTACCATCATTATTCTGTGTGTGTGTGTGTGTGTGTGTGTGTGTGTGTGTGTGTGTGTGTGTGTGTGTGTGTTGTCTTGATCTCAGGTGGGTTGATGAATGAATAATTCACTTTTTTCTTTTACACAGTTGAGTCTCAGAGGATGAGCTTTAGATTCCTCCTGAGAAAACTGTGTGTGTGTGTGTGTGTGTGTGGTGTGTGTGTGTGTGTGTGAGAGAGAGAGAGCACCATCTGGGAGTAGCTGTCTTTATTTAAACGTCAGACCTCCAAACTCAAGCTGTTTATCATACAGTGACTGAGGGGATGTTTATTTAACACTGGTCAATTAATGTTTATAAAATGTATATTTATTACATTTGTATTTTTTCATAAGACAAGGCTGACCTGCAACGATGAGGTGTAAAATCTGATGCTAAATACACCTGAATAAAACATCAGTGGCTCAGAACGTCTCCTCCAACAGGAGTGCAGGCTGATAGTGTTTTTTTTATTCGCAGGTCTGGTAGTTTTCCCTCCTTTAGAGGAAGAAAACTCTGCAGAAATGACTGACCACTAATCCTGCAACAGTTCTACATTTGATTTGAAGATGTTTGAAGGTATGTTTTGTCCTTATCAAAACCCACACAACATTTCTGAGGGATTCCTCTCTTCTTTCTGATCTATTTCTCGATGGAATTGCTAGTGTGCTTAGGATCCTGTTGAAAGGTCCACCTCTTTATTTTTATTTATTCTATTTTATTATCCCTTATAGTCCCAGTAGAAATTTATTCTCTGCATTCAACCCATCACACGTGCACACGTGGAGCAGTGAAGTGGTTGTAAGGGTTCCTCAGTGGTGCCCGGGCTGGGACTTGAACCTGCGACCTTCTGATCCCAGGGGCAAAGTCCTAACAACTAGGTATAATTCGGAATTGAGAGTTGAATCCAGCTGCCCAGTCCCAAAAAAACAAAGCGACCCCACTTCCAACACCCTGCCCCATAGCTGGGATGGTGTTCTTCAGCTATTTTTGGTCTCCACCACAAATGTGTAGTGCTACTGTTGCCAATAAACTGCATTTTTCCAAAAGGCCAAGTGTTTGCCCATATGATCTTTGGAGAACTAGTCTTGTTCTTTTGTAGAGCAAAGGGTTTTTTAGACCCTTTACAGTTACAAGACTTACCTGATCTCGTGATGGAAGCTGAATTAGCTTTAGCGGCCTGGATGAATTGGCTGAAATCACCACTAAGGATGTTTTTCCTTAAAGTGGAATTATTTATTTCAAATTTTGAGATTTTTTGAATCCCTTGCCAGACTCCCTGACATCCACAACTTTTTTCTGAAGTTCTTGGAGAGTTGGCACCACTCACTTCAACAGCAAAGAGAACATTAGACACTGGATGTCATGTTTAAATAAGCCTGGTTCCAGGAGGTTCAGATCAATAGCACTTCATCTGGAACACCTGATTATAAATTGTGTTTACTTGAAGATGAGAAAATGTAAGGGTGTCCTTAATTTCCAATGTATCTTATGTAAGGGGGCAATGTCCAAGAACCCATTCCTTGGGGAGCCATTCACATGCCTTAGGTGTGGAGGACCATCCTGTCGAATGGTCTGCAGACAAGATCCTTTTACCCAGGGACCACTCCAGAATACTGAAGGACAGAGCAGTGCCCTCTGTGTGTTTACACCTCGCCTTTCCATCATGCCACCATTTCACTGTCCACTAGCTGTTTCCCACCTGTTTTTGGAATAAGGCCTGTACACTTGTATCCTTCCAGAAGCTCCTCCATTTTCTGCCTTGGCTCAGCCGGATCTGCTTCCGCTTGGACGAGGTCGGATGTGGGGGCTGTTATCTGTTCTCTGTTACACCTTCTCCTTTTTGTTGATTTAAATCATGAAAATGATACAAAAAACGTCAGTTTTATATCTTTTGTCGTAGTATGATCACCTTTATCTGTAGACACTGCATCAAAGAGTTTGTTCATCCTAATTTATCCTAAGAGTAACAATTTTCAAGAGATGTGCTTACATTTTCATGACTGTTTTTTTGACAAAATACAACCCCCTAAAAAATAACCTATAGTACCCCCTCCTCATTGGCCCCACCAGGCCTCAGTATTCAGACCGTGACTGGGGCCATAGCTAGTGCATGCGCCGTGTGTATCTTCTGAACACATGAACAGAGTAAACCTGCTGAAATAAATTGCACATTAAATGTAAAACAGCTGTTTTATTTCTGATGAATGTCTCCACTGGCTGCGGCATCACATAGCGAGAGCTCTCAGATCATTAATTAAGCTCCTTTGTTCTGAGACAGTGATCGGAGGAGGAACGTTAATGGATGAGAAGTGGCTTCAGATTGTTCATTGAAATTCATGTCATGCTAATGAAAGAAGTTCAGCAGCTAGTTTATGATATTAACTCGACTCCCCGGCCTCATTATAATATTAATGAGTTCTGCTGGAGTGAAGTGGAGCGACGTTCAGAATAATGCAGCTCTGTGTTCAACCACATATTTCATCATTTTCATCAAACAGCATTACATCATAACGAGCACGGCCAGCTGCTTTCACTGTCAGGCACTTAAACAGCCTTTATTTCTGTTTACACTTCTAAACATCTGAACTATTCCTCAAAACGGGAGCTTCACACAGCTTGGTGCACATCACATTTCAATAATAATAACAGCAGTAAAGAAAATCATTATGTAGCATTTTTCATAGTTGAGTTCAATGAAACGGGTTAAAATACAAATGACACTGAAAAAGAAAAAATTATAAAAATGTGTCATTTGTTGAAAAATAATATATGCAAAAATACAAACAAGCATAATAAAAATAATTAAAAAACAAAAATAAACAGAACAAGGAGTAAGACATTATTATTAGCAAAATTACTGCAAATATTGTTTTATAAATGAAAATAGAATCAAGTAAATATTAAAGGTTTTATAAAACACAATGTAAATTTATTAAAACAGAATGGTATAATAAAATAAAAAACAATATATTAAATTTGACAATGCAAACATTATGATGAAAGATAAAATATAATTTATTGAAAGCCAAAGTAAATAAAAATTTTGATAAAAAACTTTAATTATTAAAAGCAAGGATTAAGAATGTCTTCCAGCAGAAATGTATGAGACTATTACAAATGTAATCACATTAAGAAAGTCAACAAAATCCAGAGTTATGAATAACACTATTAAACAGAATGATGAAAATTGTATAAAAAGAATGAGGGCAATGACCGTAGAAGTAAACAAAGAAATAACACAGTATTATAATCAGAGAGAATATTTAAAGTGAAAATATTAAATGTTAAAAAATAAAACTAAGAATTGCATATACTGACATTTTAAAAACAGCATATCTGCCTGATCTGTTAATAAATGTGTGTGTGTGTGTGTGTGTGTGTGTGGTGCCACATGGCGAAACAGAGGCTGTGTGAGATTTGGCTCTGAAAATTAATAATAAACAAATATATAATAAGATCAATAAAAGCTATTTGAGCAAAAAAAGCTGTTCCCTCACAGTGACATCATCTGTCTTGTTCTGCGCAGATGATCGGCTAATTGCTCTTTAGTCACCTAATTACGCTCCTCATCAATCAAACTTAGCGCTAATTACTTACATAAAGTAGATCTTCAGCTGTGAGAGATATAGAAGCTTTGGGAGTGCACAGTTATGCACGCACACACACACACACACACACACACACACACACACACACACACACACACCAATCCTGTTTCCTGCTAATTAATTAACACTCCTTTTATTAATTATCTCATCCTCTTTAAACCAACAAAGACATGCAAATAATGCAACATGTTCAAAACGGGAAGAAAAGAATTCATTACAAAATGTCACGAATGAACAAAACAATGAGGATTCATTCACGAACAAAGGACATTTACTAAACGTGTGATTAATGTGGTTTATTGTCATATAGCAGGTTCTTTAAAGTGGAACTCGCCTCTGTTTGCTATTAGTCAGTGGAAGTAGTGTTAGAAAGGGTAACACATAATGTACCTAATCACCCACATTAAAGAACAGCATCATATATATCAAACACTGAAAGTGAGACATATTACTTGAAAAATATTCACTCACTTTGTATTTGATGCAGCACCATCTCTCAGAAATGTGGTGCTAAAGGAAACAGCGGGTGGAACATTTAGCAGCTGATTCGGTTAATTGCCAACAGGTCAGTAACGTGATTATAAAAGAGCACCTTAGAGAGGCAGAGTCTCTCAGAAGTGAAGATGGACAGATGTTCGCCAATCTGTGGAATAATGTTCCTAAATCTACAACTGCAAAGACTTTGAATATCTCATTACATACCGTACATGATCTCGTCTAATCAAACCCCAGAGTTCAAGATTCAATTCAGGAGAGTTTTATTGTCTGATGTCGTGAGTGGTCAGGTCACCAAACAAATTTTCAAAGGTTTTATTAAAGACAGAGAGGAAAATTCCAGAGTACAAGTTAGTTTGTGGAAGACGGATTCTCCTGTGAGTGGAGGAAAAGTGTGGAGGACAGAGCTTCAATGAGAAATGAAGATCGCAGACCAACTGATGGTCACCAGGGGGTTTATGGAATTCAGGACTGATGGGTGTTTGTCACCCATCAAACCAGTTTCAACCAGATTTAGCCAGTGGTTAATGATACGTCTGGATTCTGAGATTTGGAAGGATGTTTTGTCCTTGACAGGGGCAACATGACAAGATAGCGAGGGTTTGGAGACGTACAGTGAGTCAGTTTTATAATGGGGTCAGGGGGCCTTGTATTGCGCCACCAGATTTGCCAGGTTGTGACCCTAGAAACAAAATGTCAATACAACTATACACATATAACAAAGCGTGTTTCACACAGGCCCCATATGGTGCATTTATAAAAAATGTAAAGTAAGATACAGAAATAATATATATTACAGGAGATTATCCTTAAATACAAATCTAAAGTTACCTTAAATAAACAATACTTAGAAATCTATACAAATACTATAAATCTATAAAGAAAACTTAATTTAAAAAGGCTCTGAAAACTAAACAAAGAGGTATTTTAAAGTGAGGTGTGCATAATGCAGATAAAATCAAATTCTTCCGGATACAACAAGACAGACACATGCAAAATAAGCGTGGTGTAACTGGTGTGGATTTGGAAAAGCCACATTGCTTTGAGGCTTTTTAGGTTTGTGTTGTATTATGGGTATTTTGGGTTTGGGTTCAACTGTCCTTTGGTGTTGGCAGTTGTCAATATTGGATGCCCGTGTTCTCCAGTTCCTCAGAGGGTGTTGTCACTGTATGGGCTCAGGAACACTTCCAAAAATCACTGTCTATAGTGCCATTCACAGATAAAGCCCTATCACGCAAAGAAGAAGTCATATGTGAACATGATCTAAAGAGACTGTTGTCTTCTCTGAGCCTAAGCTAATTTAAATTTGATGCAATTATAGTTACTGACATTTTAACTGGCTTGTTACATGTTGTTTTGTCTTTTGTGAAAATATCAATGAATGACAATCAAAATATATAAAAAATTCAGTGCAGGGGCCTAAGCCCACACCACAGATCACCCCACAGCGCTGCATTTTTAAATTCAGTTTTCCTTTAACAGCATTGCCAAGGATATTTGAAATTTAGGAGTAATGCAAATACATGGATTATTTAAAAAAATTATATTACCTTCAAAAAGGTAGCAACTTTTTAATGTTTAGTAATATCCATAGCACTATGACTGTCATGGTTCCCCTGTCATGCCTGTCTTTTGTTTTAACACATTGTTTTTATCCTTGCCCCGCCTTAACTCCAGCCCTAGCCTTGCTCCACCTGTTTCCTGTTGTGTCCACACCCAGGTCAGGTATTACTCATTAACCATTTATATTTAAGGCCTAGTGTGTTTCAAGCCTTTGTCGGGTCTCTGGTACCTGTAGTGTTTACTGCTTTGGAGCCTTTGTTTCCCGCCTGTATTTTCTCTATGGAACACAATGCTACTGAGTGCAGCTTAGTTTGTGTTTTCTGTTGAATTCAAATCCAATGAACATCATTGCCTTACACTTACTTCCATCACATCAAACCCTCACAAAAACTGTATACTATTTTAAAAGATTCAACACAATTCAATTGTTGAAATGCCAATCAGAGTGAATTCAAATCAGAAATCAGATTTCTTTACAGTATTGGTGAATAAACCAGACATCACATTTCCAACACAAGCACAACCACTTTATTTCCTCCTCAAAACCTAGTGAAGCACCAGATATCTTCTGTTTCTAAAGAATGTTGATTCTAGTGAAATCTCAACTAAATCATTCTTGATTTAGGGGCTTAGTGCTTAGGCAGCTTTTGAGATTTTGAAATGCCCTGTATAAATGGAATTTCATGAAATTTGGTGCACTTTTAACTAAAGTGGTTTCGAGGCAGTGAGTCAAGTTTTGTGAATTTGGAACATTTACATTAAAAGTTATTGGCACGTGAAGTGGTAGACATTTGTGATGAAATTATTTACTAGATAACACTACTCCACAATGGTAGGGTCATGTGGCCCTTAGAGGCCAACTTCTCATGCAAATGTATACATTTTTTACAAAGTAATTTTTGAGCACAGTAGCTCTAGCTTGAATGGACATGACTATCCCACTGTCGCTTTAGCTTGCTCATTGGGGGCTTGGACCCGCATTCTATAATCTTTGTAAAGCCTCTTTGTGACAACGTCAGTTGTAAAAAGCGCTGTATAAATAAATTTGACTTGACTATGTAGGAAATGAACTCTCTTATTCTGTATCAGCCACATGGAGCTGCAATTCCACCAAGTTTCATGTGAATTAATGACTTCTAAATAAATTACATTGTCCACCCATGTTCAGTAACACTTTGACAAACACTAAATGGCAGGAGACTCTAATAAGTACAGTTTAATGTTTCTTGAAAAAACTAGGTGTTTTTGAAAGTAGTGAAGATTGTAGGCTAAATTGCTTTGGTCTTTTTATGCTTACAGGAGCTTCTAACCCTGGCCCTGAAGGCTCTGCACATTTCAGTGCATTTCTTCTTTTAACACAGCCACTTCAGCTCAGTGAAGGGTTGTTAATGAGCTGATTAGTGGGATCAGCTGTGTTGGGAGAAGTGAAAACACTCCAATGCGCAGAGCCAGGACCTGGGTTGGGAAACACTGCTCTAGGCCACATGCCCGCCATTCATTTTCCTACCAGATCTGCGAACAAAAGTCTCTGGGGGCCAGCTGACTTATTTTAACCCACACTCATAACTTACTGCTCTTACGCCTGCAACAGTTGCTGGATATTTCTGCAACATTGAGCAATGGCAAGGACTGACGTTTAACAAAACTGAGGGATTTTCATTTTTTTAGTGTCATTTTTTTAAAGCCATAGCATTAACAACACTGAGAGGTAAAGCGAATAACATTTCTAATATCATCTCTAGTATAATTTTTTAAATAATCTAGTTGCTTCTCATAAAACACATTTATCTAGCTAGATGAAACTTGGTGGTATTATAGCTCCACTTAACTGATACAGATTAGGTAGTTCACCCATAGGATCACCACCACGTTCTTTAGAAGTGCAGCAGTTCCATTCACAGGGAGCACTGTAACGGACACATTTCCATATCTCAAATACTGCTTAAGATCATTTTTTATTGGTATATTTATATATAAATAAATCAATAAATTAATAAATTAATATATTCCTCTGTCAGTCTAATAGAAGGAGACATTCACCCAATTGAGGCGCTGTATTGCATTTTTTTTACTGTTTTTTTTGGTCACTTTCACTTTTAAAACAATTCAAATAAAAAAAGGAACAATGAGGTTTGGGGCAGCATTGTAAACACAAATCTTTAAGTAAGTGGAGGACCTCCTGTATCTTAAAACAGGAGCCATTTTGACAAGGGTGCTATTATGATGCAGACTGAGTCAGAGCATCTCTCATACAGCAGCTTTATTTAAAACATGTTTTTGATTTTGTCTTCTTAAAATTTAGTAAATATTTAAGACAGAACACAGTTGTCCCTCAGAACTGATGTCATTTGCACCACAGCTTGCAGTTTTGCCATTACGTATTGCTGGATATAAAGTCAAAAGCAAGCCATTTATCTGCTGTTTGACACATAAGGAGTGAGAAAGAATAGCAAGTTAGGCAGCACATAACTGCATGCAATTTCCATTGTTCTGTAATTGTCCTTTTATGCCACAAATGTCAAAATATAATTTAATTATGTGCTTTTAGATTTTTTCCATTTCTGAAGTTTGTTTTCCTCTTTTTCATTCTTTTCTTTCTTTAATTTGAAAATGCTAGAATCAAACATGACTCTGGATTAAATGATTCATTAAATATCATAATTAAAGAATTTCCTTCATCTGAAAAGAAATTGTGACTTTATGCTATAATATGATGGGTTCAAAAGCTGTCAAAATCCTGTTTTTGCCACAGATTGAATGGAAATAACAAAATGTATTGACATTTGTTGAAAAAGGCGGTTTCTGAAGCAATATTCTGTTTTGATACAAATGTTAATTTTTGTTTTTTAACTTAAAGCAATTTAATTACAGAAAGTTATTGTCATAAGATGTTAAGTGCCTGCTGCAGTGCCCCCTTTAGATGGAATTTCACAAAATTTGGTGCACATCTGAAGAATGTGGGACTGATGCAGTATGTAAAATCTTGCGAAGGTTGAACCATTACATCACAAGATGCTGGCCAATGAATTGCTAGGTTTTGACATTTTTGTTAAAACAGTTGTTGAACAATCGCCCAAAAATGTGTTGTGCCTACTTCTCTTTAGAGGGCGAAAGCACATAGGGAGATTATTCTGTATTAGCAATGTGGAGCTACAATCATGGCAAGTTTATCGTAAACTGGAGGAGTGTAAGTGTATGTTACTGTCACTCAAAACACAAAAAAGTGAAGATAACTCTAAAACACTGTATGAACAATGGTAACTAGTTCTATACTATCGTCTCTGAACTGCCATTGATGCAACATCATTGGCTGCTGGAGGAAAATGCTAATAAACAATTTGTTACATTGACAAACATTGACCCACATTGGCTGGGATTGCGGTGAGTAATGTGGAAGAGGGAGGACCATCCTCTCAACCCAAATAGCGAACCTAATTATACTCTATGGACTGTCACTTATGGTTGGCTGTGAGTGAGTAACACCCTGTAAATGTGGGTGTTGTGATGGAAATGGGGTGTGTGTGTTGCAGTATCAGGATGAATGGGATTGTTACTAGCCTTTTGCAAAACAGGTCTAAGATTAAAACTGCGACATCATTGTTCTTTTTATGCTAACATTATTTTTTACAGTCATAAATACATATCACTTACAAAGAATTCCTTCACTGTTAAAGATCTGAGTCAATGAAATAAAGTCTGTAGCCTCACTCCACCCCTCAGTATTCTCCACACGTGTGGAGCCGTCCCTGGCAGTAAAGAACTGGCAGACAGCTTCATACGGGATGGTTAGAAAAGAGCACTGGGTGGAGCAGGATTGTAGAAAGAAAATACGGCCCACCTCCTGCATGCCAGAAATGGCTCTGTATTTTATTATAATTGGTATAAATCTGGATAAAAATCAATACACCCTTTGACCAAGCCAATACTGAGCCCTTCTGACACACACTGAGCACAAGACTCTGGCCTCTTTCCACTGCACCACTCCCAGTGTGTGAAAAAAGCATCTCTGTTTCTGTAGGACATTTAACAACGGTAGAGCTTAATGTTCTCTTTTACAGCCTCCAGTGTGTTCTTATAGAGCATGACATGCATGATGATAACTCTTGCGTTGTGTGTGTGTGTGTGTTACATATATTCATTGTATATGGGGCGTACTGTGAAATACATATATATAAAATACCATAGTTTAACATAAACAATTAAATTAATAAAATTTGGAACTTACTGATTTCATGCCACCACGCAAGAACTGTGCTGCCGAATATAAGCTCCTTATGTAATATCAGACATAAGTGTGTCCGACATTAGCAACAGCAAAGCAGCACAGGTCACAATCGACAACGTTTATGGATTTGATTTTAAAAGGATTTGAAGAAAGGTAAGCCTAATATTTTTTTGCATTTCAGTGTTGCTAATTTTATACTGAAGAGTTAACATGTAGATGGATGATTGACATCAATGTACTGCCGTAACCCCACCAGTCGTTCAAATAAAAATTAAAAACTCATCTTTTCCCAACCAGTAATAACCTTTTGTTCATTGTATTTCTGTTAAATTGAGCTTTTCCAGTTTGTATTATACACTAGGATGTAATGTAGTAAAGGGCTGAAAATGTTTGAGTGATCATAGTCTCCGTTCATATGTACAGAGGTGTGTTGTATTCTAGCAACAAAGAAATTTCTCCTTCTTGTCTCTTATTTATCTTCGAATTCATTCATCATATTTGCCAGAATATAACAACTAGATTGTGAGGTTATACTTAGTAAAGCTAATCATATGCTGCATTCAGACAAGATAAACACTACAACCGCTTTAATTTTACAATACACAGAGAGTCTGCATATTTTGGTGCATTGAGTACTAGCATGACAGCTAGGCTAACTGCTAATCGATGCTAGTTCCGGGCAACCTGTTTGTTTCCAGTGAAAAGTGGAGGTAAGAAATGGCACAAGTTCCATGTTTTATACTGACTGGTCACTGATCTGTCTTTGTTTTGCATTGCGTTTTGAACTGTTCCTTGCTGCAGAACAGTTAACTAATCATTTTTGTCCACTGAATTATACTTGTAATGAATTGTAAGAATGTATTAGATTAGAATGTATAGATTTTGAGCAAAAACTCGTGATGCCCATACTGTGAGAATGGCTCCAGGAAAAGAGCACAGTCCTAGGAACAGCTAAGATACTATGCAGGACCCTCAAGCCTGGTAGAGGAATGGAGCTTGAAGGACAAAGACCACCCTCAGGGGGGCGAGTGGGGAATTAAAAAAAAAATAATAATAATAATAATAATAATAATAATAATTTTTTTTTTTTTATATATATATATATATATAACATTTAACACCACAGGTGAAGTGAGTAACATTGACTCTAGTATTTGATTACAGTGGCACCTGTCAGGGGGTGGGATATATTAGGCAGGAAGTGAACAGTCAGTTCTTGAAGTTAGGGTCGTAAGGATCTGAGCCAATTTAAGAAGTGATGGCTACATGACTGAGTCAGAGCGTCTCCAGAACAGAAGGTCTTGTGGAGTGTTCCAGGTCTGCAGTTACCTACCAACAGTGATCCAAGGAAGGACAGCTGGTGAGTCAGTGACCAGACCATGGGCACCCAAAGCTCATTGATGCTTGTGGGGACTGGAGGCTAGTCTAAAGATCAGAATGCACAGAATGCTAATACTGACTCTTATAGAAAGCGTTCAGAACAGTCATCACATTCTGTTTCAGCATATTAGGCAGGTGGTGTTAATGTTCTGGCTGTTCTGTATATATACAACCCCATATTCTGACATGAAAAAAATGTGTGTGTTGACTGAGAGGGCACGGCTTGTCTGGAGGTTGTGGTTTGAGAGGCACTAGACCCTGAACTGGTGGGATATATATGTGTGGAGGGGAGACGTCCTTGACTAAAGCCTCTGAGCAGACTTTCCATTTTCCTCTCCAGCCGTTTGTTAGCGTCCACACCTCATCTCGTTGACCGGCCTCACAGGAGGCGGGACAGATTCACCAGCCGCCGCAGGGTGAATTATGAAAAGCAGGAGGTGAGAGATGGTGATTCACGGTGCATTGTGAATGGCTGAGTGTGCTAGAGCCAACTATGAGTCAGGAAAAACACACTATACAAAAGCAAGCTCAGGTCTCAAGTGCAATAACGAGATTTATTTTTAATACAGACGCTTGTCATCTGTATATTAATATTGCGCTATTATTCTGTGCTGGAATCAATAAAGTTGATCTAATGCATTTTAGACTGACAAAAACATCTGATTGTAAGAGCATGAGGCTTGAAGCTGATTTTTATTAGGATGTCACATCATAGTTCAAAGTCTAAGTCAATGAACAGGCAATAAGGGTCGGGACCAGCACAGCCATAATCAAAAATGAGTAAACAGACAAGACAGGGTCAACACCAAGGGTAATTAGAAAACATGTAGAGGAACTGCTGACTGAGAAATGACCAACCAAGGAAATAACAAATCTCACCTGGAATATTCCACCATGAACTAGAGCAGAGCGGTCAAGTAACATTTGTACAAATTCTAATAGTAATTACTTTTCAGACTACTTTTTACTTCTACTCCTTATATTTTCACGACATTATCTCTACTTTCTACTCCTTACATTTTAAAAATAGCCTCGTTACTCTGATTTAATTTCGGGCTTTTCATTGTTGTCCAAAAACAAACAAACAAAAAAAAAAACCTTGCGACCATGTTTGGAGTTAAATGTGTTCCTGTGGTGTATTTTGTGTTGTGTATGTGTTTAGAGGACTATGTTGGTTTTTTTGGGCTTAATGGGGGTAAATGGTCTGATCCACCATCACTTGGTCAACTAGGCATTTTGGTGGCTTGGGGCATGGGTTCAGAAATTTCGGGGTTCTGGAGCTCATGCTTGGGTTGCTCTATGTGTGCTACGCCAGTTGGTGTTGCACTTGCGGACGGTAGCCAGGAAAACCAGACAGATCTTGTACGTCTACTTCTACCTGAGTAATGAATGTGATTTACTTTTGACACCTCTGAACCAGAGGCTTTTGAGGATAGAAAAAGTAAGTTGCTTTGCAAGAAGTGTACCAAAAACAAAGACTTCACAAACTAACCTTTACAAATGATCAGAATCAGAATCAGAAATGATGCTAGATGCTAGAATGAATACAAAGGTTCCCAAACCTGGTCTTTCCAGTTTGAGTATTTTCCTGCTTAAGCAAACTCACTACAACCTAGGAAAGGTTTATTAAACAGTTTCTGAGTTGGGTTTAGGTCATTTGGTGGAGGAAAAACATCTGCAGAGCAAAGAGGCTCCAGGACCAGAATTCCCCTAATGTCCAGGTCCTCAAGCTCAAGTGCATGATCTGAACTGTTTTGAGAACCACCAATGAAACAATAATTAGATTCCTCTTGGGCATTAGAACCAGAACCACTCAGGAGACAGTGATTGGAACCACTGATAACAGAACCACCCAACAGATGCTCAGTGGACCCATTTGGATGCTAAACTAGAACCTCTTGTGGGACAATAGCTGGAGCCTCTCAAGGGATCTTAAAAGGAGCCGTCTCAGGGGAAAGAAAACAGCTGAGGGACAATGTTTAGATTATCAAGTTGACTATTTGAAGAACAGCTTAAAAGACAGTATCTAGAACCTCTCAAGGGATAGTAACTAAGTGCTTGAGGGGCGACAACTGGAACATCTCGAGGGACCATTGCTGGAGCCACCCCAGGGGACAGTAACTGGAGCTGCTTGAGGGATAGCAATCAGATCACTTGGAGAAATGGAACAAGATCTTCTCAAGAAATAGTATCTGGAGCCTATTAAGGGATAGTAACTGTAAGTAGGAGGCCATCTGAAGAACCATAACTGCTGCCCCAGGGGATGGAATCTGACCTGCTTCAGGGACAGTAATCAGAATGAATTGTTGGATGGGAACTCTGAACAGTAATTGGAATCACGTGATGGACAGTGACCAGAGACATTTGAGGGCTACTAATTGGAAACCAGAGGCACACAAGTCAGACATCCTGGGATGAAGTCAGGACAGACAGAATCATGGGTGGAGGTGGGAAACTGGGAAAACTAGGAAACGCCTCAGAATTTGATAATTTGTCAGAGTCATATCTGGGATGTAGTGCACCACAAAATAATGAAAACTGCAATCCTGTGGAATTGCCCAGATATAGATGATTACAAATAAAAAAGACAAGTGTCTTTTTTCTTCTTCTGACCAAAATATGACAAACAGATTTTTGGTAGATTGACTATCCTGACGGCTAGGCTAGTTTTTGGTTTCCAGTGGTGTGTTGTGGGAGGAGCAATGCATTGTAATTATCCTGGGCAGCTCCCATTGGCTGTGAGGGAGGAATGCATAATGGGAGTAGGGAAATTATGGGGGGTTCTGTGCTGTTCTGTTATTTTATGTGCTTTTCTGTGCTTTTCTGTTGTGTGTGTGTTTTAGGAGCAGGAGCTGTGGTGGTGTGTTCTTGTGTGGGTGAGCTGATGGTGGATGTCCAGACTTACCATGGATGTGACAAGTTTGGTAAATGATAACTCGGTCGGTCTGGCCATCCACCATCACGCCTTGTTCACGGGTTAATGCTTGTGCGTATCCTAGCCTCTGGGGAGCGCACCGGTAACAGGTTGGTCTTTCTAAAGACTGGTTGAGCAAGCAATAAAACCTGTCCAGTTCCTGCTGGTTAAAAAGACATTACTTGTGTGCGAGTGTGTAATTAGTGGCTCTCTCTCCCAAGAGAACCATTACAGAATTATGGACTGTGTAATGTGTGGTGTGCAAAACAATTTGAAAGAGAGTTGTTTTTAGCTTAGAGTTTGCGAGAGAGCACGGATTAGTTACATGTTCCTCATTTTATACTAAGCCATCACTGATCTATCTTTACAAGTTCTGCATTTTATACTGACCCGTCACTGTTCATTGCTGCAGTAAACAGTACTCTATTTGATTTAAATTCAACAAATCATTTGGGTGTATCATCTTTTTGTGCACTGAATTATACTCTAACAGGGCTGAGGCCTATAGTGGCGTGCACTGCCTCTTGCGCTTAATCCGTTTTATGTGTTTTGCGACAATGTTTGGAGTTAGATGTGTTCCTGTGGGGTATTTTGTGTTGTGTATGTGTTTAGGGGACTATGTTGTTTTTTTGGGGCTTAATGTGTTTAGTTTTTGGGGTAAATGGTCTGATCCACCTTCACTGGGTCAACAAGGCATTTCGGTGGCGTGGTTTCATAAATTTCGGGGTTCTGGAGCTCATGCTTGGGTTGCTCTGTGTGCTATGCCAGTTGGGGTTGCACTTGCACTTTAGAGTTCTTTTAGGAGCTTAATAAAGCCTGGACTGAGGCTTCTATTGACTTGAACACACTTGTCAGGTCTCCATCTTTTCTCTCTGACGATTTCTCGAGCTAAAAATCACAATACTTTTAGCAAATTCGTTTTCATGTTTTAGATGGGGCACCTCATTTAAGCAAGACACACCCAATATCAGGATTGTAAAATCAATGTACAAGCCGCGGCCAAACATTGGAAAAATATGGTATTGACTAGGTGTTGCTACTTCACAAATAAAATGTAATGAACTACAGTTATGCTCCATCTAGAGGCAAATAAACTAAAATGAGCATGTAAGGAAAAGTATGAGGAAAAAATTATGCCAATACAGATAGTCATTGTTAGATAAGTAATTTTTAGCTTTAGATTGTGAACTTACAACTTCCATAACAAACCAATAAGACTTAAAATTGTGGCAGGAAAATCTTGGCTGCTCTATTGAAGCCAGCATGGAATTCTGCCTAGAAACATTGTTTTTAACATCTGTGTTGGTGAAGTGTGTCTTCAGCCTTCTGGAAACTGAACAACTGTAGTTTTCTCCCAGTGTGAACTGTTCTCCTACCAGGGCGCTTTTGTCTTCCTGTGTGTTTTAAACATGATACACAGTATGTTTCCTTCTGAAAGTGCTGCTTCCAGGGGAACAAAAGTAGGCTTTTCTCAAGCTGGTCACACGTTACCCTCCCAAATATGTCCTTTAGGTCTGGCCTGAATAGTTTGAATAGAATATTTGTTGTACTGTTAACTGTCAGTTATTGTCAGTAAGAAAAGCAATATTTCTGACTTGTGGCTAATTAAAAAAAAGTACAAAATTGTGTGGATTCTAAAATTCCATCCATCCCACATGTACTGTAATTATGTTAAATGGTCATGGGGACCATGGGCATCTGAGCTGCCCATGGGCAAACGACACAGTTCACCCTGGACAGGAAGCCAACCCATCACAGGGCAACATAGCGACAGACTGTGGGCAATGTATAGTAGCCAGTTTGTACATTTCACTCAGAAAAACACCTGAGGTCAACCCGGGGAGCAAACCCAGGACTTTCTTGCCTTGACTTCACTAACTACAGCACCACCATCCTTCCCAAAGTAGATAAATTACATCCTTGTTTTGTCCCCTCAAAACAAAAAGAGTTCTGCACTAAAAAACCCTGTCAACTTTTAAAATAGTGAACATGTGTTGTGGTAAGCACATACAAAATTTGGATTCTAATTATATACACTAATTTAAAAGTAGTAGTTCAGCTACTCTAAGTTGCCAAGTGGTTAGTCCTGTCATTGGAAGTTGAGTCCCCAGTGAGGCCTCAGTTTAAACATGTTGATTTTTGCTCTTCATTCAATTCATTTTGCTGTGTTTGACATTGAAGTTTTTGTTAAATGATCCTACTTATTTTGTCAAAGAAGCTCATTTGGTTCAAACTGCATAGAACTGTGATAAATTATTGCCAACACATTTAATTCAACAGAGAATGTTTCGATAACATTAATACATTAGTAATGTAGACTAGGACTGTAACAAGCACACTAGTAATGTAGTCTAGGACTGTAACAAACACATTAGTAATGTAGACTAGGACTGTAACAGACACGTTAGTAATGTAGACTAGGACTGTAACAGGCACACTAGTAATGTAGACTAGGACTGTAACAGGCACACTAGTAATGTAGACTAGAACTGTAACAAGCACACTAGTAATGTAGACTAGAACTGTAACAGGCACACTAGTAATGTAGACTAGAACTGTAACAGACACGTTAGTAATGTAGACTAGGACTGTAACAGGCACGTTAGTAATGTAGACTAGAACTGTAACAGACACGTTATTAATGTAGACTAGGACTGTAACAGGCACGTTAGTAATGTAGACTAGGACTGTAACAGGCACGTTAGTAATGTAGACTAGGACTGTAACA
>JBBIGC010000041.1:12962598-12972838 GCA_037576955.1 Lepidarchus adonis
TGAAGGTGAATTTGTTATTACAACAATCAAAGCACACTTGTGTAATTACATGTAGGGAAAATGTGTTATTACAACAAAGCGCACTTGTGTAATTACACAGGTCAAAATGTAATGTGATACACGTGTAATTACATAAACCGAAATACTGTAATTCATGTGTAACAATGGTTACTTCCTTAGTAGTTACACTGTAGTTACATACATTGTTAATGTGTAACTACACAGTAATTAGAGACACTTAAAGTGGGACTGGAAAATTATTAGACTATTAGGTATATTTTTATTCGTTGTTAGAGAGAACTGAAAGGAGGAACCAGGCGTTATAGTCAACACAACCAATCAAGTAACATCGGTGATGTGTGATTGGTCGTGAGCCCCCGGGTAGAGAACACTAGTTTAACCTGCTGTGTACCAACACACACACACACACACATTGATGTCAAGATTTCATCATTAGTCATCAGAGCTGCTGAAACAGATCTTCATTCTTCATTTCTCTGACCTGCTTTTGACCCTGGACGCGTATCTCCTCTTCAGTCGGGCGTCGCTATCGAAGGGTTTGAGTGTTTAAACACATCACTTACACCTTTAAACAAGAGCCAATCTAAATACACACACTGGAGGAAGAGAGAGAGAGAGAGAGAGAGATTCACTTTTAAAAAGCCTATAAGCCTGAGGTCTAAGTGATCTGAGGGACAATTACAGAGAAATACAATCTAGCTGCTCGAGTCGAGTCTGTCGGCCTGCTGCTCCTGCTGCTCCTGCTGCTCCTGCTGCTCCTGCTGCTCCTGCTGCTGCTGACGAGGCTAAAAGCTTTGAAGTACAGGTAAAGTGCAATTATAATTACTTCCCTCTCTCTCTCTCTCTCTCCTCTCTATCTCTACACCGTTCGCCCCTCAGTGATGCCAGACAAGCTCATCATTCCCCAAAACAAACATCTCCACCATCACTTCACTCCACTGAGCACCGCCCGCTCGGCCCAACTTCACACCGCAGTCCATCGCATCTACATGCCTGATGTTCATCCATACGTTCTCTTTCACTTGCACCTGGTTTGTAACTCCTCCTCCTTGTACAGGTGTCCCATGTGAGTGTTAGTATTTCTATCCCCTGTGTGCCAGTACTTTCCTTCGGTTCTGTGTTAGTGTTTCCTGTGGTTCACTCCACTGCGTATCTGTTATTTCCTCTCTGGTTCTACCTACAACTTATTCTGAGTATTATTTGTATTTTTCCCTTTTTGTTTGTCATACTCTTGGCTGTTCTACCATTGTAGTAGCCATGTCATAACAGTATAACATGAGTATAGTAATAGTATAATAACCTACAAAATGTTAAAACTTATAATCGCTGAATAGCAACAGTAACAACACTAAGTAAGATTATAACATTATAATAACATTATAGCAACCGTATAGCGCTTTAAGAAAAGTTATAACAGTATAATAATATTAGAACAGTATAACAGTTTCCCCCTGGTCGAATCCAGAAGCTTGAATAATGTTACCCCACTCTCTTCCAAGGGCTTTCCAATTTCCATCACCTTCTCAAAAGGATGGCGGCCATGACGTCCTGCTTGTATCTCCTTAAAGATCGCAACGTTGATGCAGTTGGGAGGTCTGAACACCTCAGGGACTCCTCAGGCTATGTCAGTGGTTGCATCCCAACTGGACAGGTTGAAGGGCAGATGCCAAATAATGAGCAATCTACTGGTCCTCCAAGCCTCCGTTTATTTTCCCATAGAGAAAAAACACTTGAGACGTCCTTCACCATAAAGGGCTCAGTGTTGACTTTGCATTCTTGACTTGAGACTTGATACAAATGACTCCAAATTAAATATTTAATACTTGATTGGGTGAATTTTCTTGGCCGTTTGATTGGTTAAATTGCTCGGTTCTAGGACAGGGGTGCACCACAGTTCATTGCCGGGTAAAGTAAAAGTGTCAGTAATTTTAATGCTCTTAAAAGAATAACTGTAATAAATGACACATTTGGGCCCAAACCCTTAATGCACTGTTAATAACGTCTCTTTGACGTATTCAGTGTTTTAAAACACATTTAATAACACCAAGATTTCTACCTGGCAGCCAACCCAGGGCTTTAAAATCAATGAGTAGTTTAGGCCTAAGATGTGGCCTGAAAATCATAAAGCTTTCAAATACTAAATACAGTTTTGAGAACTAACATAACTAACAAACACTCATACTTACATGGTTCAGGACAGCGCAGTACAGCAGAAAATATGTTCAACACCAGCAAATTCTCACAAACAAATTCCATCAGCTAAGCTACAGGTTACACTACCTGTCCAACGGTTTAAACAGTTCTAACCTTAAATAGTAAAGTTAAAAAGTCACTTAAATAAATAAATAATTTGAACTTTCTTTATGTTTTATGGACATTTTAATTGTTTTATTTTTCAGGAATGAAGGACCTGCTGAAATTACAGCTTCCCTGCAGCAATGGAAGTCAATTAAGCCTTGAAGGTCAATGCAAATGATTGCCACTGGCTCAGTAGTGTACATGGTGAAGAGCATGTGCCGCTATCAGACACTACATCATGGATATTACACTGGCCAAACAGTGGTCCCCATCCCCCGGGCCATGGACCCGTCCCGGGCTGTGGAGCATTTTGCACCGGGTTGTACGGAAAAAACTTTTTTAAATACGATCTCAGTCTGTAGTATCTAAGTATGTTCGAGACGTCAACTTTGCCGGTATCCTGGAGGAAAGTCATGGCAGAAAACCCTGAGATCAGCATTGAAAACTTATTCTATTTACTCGTTACCATAGCGACCAGAGCACATTAGGGGCAGAGAGGAGGACATTACTACTGCATTTCAGGAAGACGCTGCTATTAAAGTCACATAATTACACAGTGGATTCGCGTTTATTTACAAAATACCACAGTTTTTGTGCTGGTCGTATCATTTTTTTTTGTATTTATCCGCGACACCTTAAAAGCTGGTCCGTAAAAACATTAAACCGGTCCGTGGTGCAAAAAAGGTTGGGGATCACATGATTTACAATGACTTTCAGTAATTTCTTCAAATAATTTCAAGTGAGTAACATTGACTCTAGTGATTCGAGTGAACAGTCAGGTCATCTCTATAGCAGCAGGTCTCATGGATTGTTCCAGGTCTGCAGTAGTTAGTACCTACCAATGATGATTCAAGGAAGGACGACTGGTGAATCAGGTCATGGAGAACGATTGTTATGCATGTGGGAAGTGAAGATGAGTCTGTCTGGTCTGATCTCAAAGAGGAGCTCCTGTTGGACAGAATGTTAATGTTGACTCTGATAGAAAGGGGTCAGTGCACCTCAGTCAGGGGCCCTACACTACACCCGCAGGTACTTTATCTGATATTTGGGACTGTAATAAGCTCGGTTCCCTGTACTGAGTACTGAGTAATGAGGAGGCCATTATTTAAGGGCGTCCCAGAAGAGCCTATTTAGGCCTAAACGCAGCAAGAGGCGGCATGTGTGTTTTTAAGGAAAGAGCTTCCGTCTCCATTCACCCTCAGGCTTCATTAATCTGAGCTGGAGACGGAGACAGAGACGGAGATGCTCCTGACTGACTCAGAGTCTGGCACCACCTCCTCGCAAATACCCTCTGATGACACCTCTGCCTCAGGCAGCACCACCCCGTCCCGCGCACGACTGCTGCACGAACGATTACAGCGCTGACAAAACACATTAGTGCGATTAGACGCCCCTTTTCAGTCCGCAAACGGGACAGGGCCCGGCTGTCGATCAGAACCAGGCAGCGGGATGAACAGGTCATTACAGAGAGAATGACGACCATAGAGGCATTAAATCACACACTGACACACACACACACACACACACACTGACTCCACCATTCATTCTTTTCTTTCTCCCTTTCTCTCCTTTTCTTTTCCTATTCTCTTTCTCCTCTCTCCTTTTCTGTCTTTCTCTGTCCCTTCTCTTTCACTCTCCCTTTTCTGTCTTTTTCTGTCCCTTTTCTCTCTCTCTCCACTCTCTCTCTGTCACTTCTTTCTCTCTCTCTCCCTTTTCTGTCTTTCTCTGTCCCTTTTCTCTCTCTCTCTCTCTGCTCTGCCTCAGACATTCTCTTTCCTACCAGAGCAGAAGAGAGTCTTTACATTGATGATGTTTTTGGGAAATTGTTAGTTAGTTAAGAGGGACATGTTGAATACCCCAGATGGGCTGAACATGATGCTCATTGCAGATAGATAAGTAGGCGTAGGACCATTTTGGCTTTGTAGTTGAGCATTAACATTTTAAATCTGTCGCAGGTGCCACAGCTACCCAGTAAAGTGGACCGTGAGATCTTTGGTGTAGTGATGACCTGGTGTTCTGATTTAGTTGTAGAGCTCATGTGACTTTCATAGGGAGGCCAACCAGGAGCGAGTTACAGTAGTTCAACCTTGAGATGATAAACAACTAGATGGGGATCTGACAAGCGTCAGAGGTGAGGCATGGACAGATATTTCTGGTGATGTAAAAAAGGTTCCTGCATGGTCGACAGAGGTATTGAGCAGCAAATACTGTTCACACATGCAGCAATCTGAATTGAGATGTGAGAGTCATTGGGCTAAAAGAAGAGAATGATTTGAGTGTTGTCAGCATTACAGTTGTAATGAGTGTGGGTGTATAATGCAAAGAGTAGAGGACCGAGCACAGAGCCCTGCGGAACACCAGTAGAGAGTCTTGTAGGTCTTGACATAGATCTTTTCATTGACAGCTGAGAATTCTAAGCTTCCAGGTAGGATGCAGAACAAGGTAGATGAAGGTGGCTAGGAGAATCTGATGTTTGACAGTATCGAACACTGCAGAAAGATCACAATGAATTAGAACTGTGGACGGCTTTTGTAGTTTGAGCTACTTTGAATCCTGATTGTCTTGGGTCATGAAGCCTGTCTCTTTGTTTCTCCTCCCTCTTTCTATCAATTTTAACTCTCCACGTTTTATTGTACATTCTCCCTGTTTTCTGTGCTTATTCTCTTTTTTCTTCAGGACAGCAGTTGCAATGTAGTACCTGATGCTGTCACAGTGTCCTGCACGCTGAGTGCAGCTGTAGGCTGCCAGCTGTTCTGGTCTGGGTGTTAACATTGATCGGTTCAGTTTGGGTGAAACTCAGCATGTTTGACTAGCTGTCTGTGCAGCAACTGTGTCAAGACAAACACACTTAAGGAGTGAATTTGATAGAAACATTGATTTATTAACGATGCTGCTATTTGATGCTGGGAGAGGAAGCCTCACAAAGCTCATCCACAACCCCACCCTCTGTCAGAGAGAGAGAGAGAAAGAGAGAGGAATAGAAGTTATAATGAGTGATGGGAAGAGGAAGGACAACCTGTCGCACTCAGAAAGAGTTTTTGTGTTTTAACAACACTTCATTTACTGTAGCCAACAAAAACATACATCACCCATTACAACCAAAACCAATATTAAACACAGCGTAAAAAATTTGCAAAATTTAAACTACTCAGAGAGAGAGAGAGAGTGAGAGTACAGTTTTACTGAGTGATGGGGAGAGGGAGGACCACCCTACCCACCCAGAGAGAGTTATGCCTTGGACCCCCAGACACAGGTGGCATTGCCATCCTTGGGATAAAGGTGCCAGAAAGTGTTCATGTCAAGGTATTTTCGAACCGACTTTTGCTTCTTGGTTCCAGTTCCGTTCTTGTAAAGAACATTTCTGATTGGTCAAATATCTGAGTTGGTTGAGCACTTCATTTTACTATTTTTTTCAAGTTTTTCTTGAGAAACTTGTATGAACAGCCAATCTGCTTATATGTAATGTTTGATTTACTTTAACCATGAACAAAAACAGTGCTTAGCCCTGCCCACTTACTGCACATAGCCCCACCCACTCACTGTGCACAGCCCCACCCACTACCTGCTCATTGTTGAGGCATATATGGTTTAACTGGCTCAGTGAAAGAACAGCAGACAACGAGTGCGAGACTAAACGAAAGCTCAGTGATGAAGAGAGAGTGGTCTTCAGGGGGGTCTTCTGCTTTCTGCTAAGTCTTCTCACACATGTCAATCTGCTGGTGAGTATAAACAGATGGTGAGCCTTCTTTCAAGGCTTGTGTCTCTATGTAGTGTTTGTTTCTGCTGCCGCTGTTGAAGGAAACGTGGCTTTTAGGGCAGAACGAAGACTTTCATCTGCTTTTAATATGAGATACAAATCTGGCCACAAGTTTAGTAAATGATGTGGAAAATAAAATCAGACACGTGTGTAATACCACCCTCCACACATTGCACATGACGGAGAGATGTGTATTGTGTTTTATCATGAACACGGACCATAAACTGCACATTTACTCGTTTTCCTACAGAACACACAGGCCCAGAGAGTCCAACATTTTCCTTATGTATAATACTGCAAATGTGGCATGAGACTACACCACTTATTAATGCATTATATTTGAGACTGAAATTATTTACACACATATCATATTATTCAGTTCTTCATTCATTTTCCAAACCACTTACCCAATTCAAGTCACGGGGAAGCTGGAGCTAATCCCAACATGGTACAACATAGAGAAAAACAACAGTACACACACTATGGGCAGTTTAGAGTAGCCAGTCAACCTGAGCTGTTGGACAGTGGGGGGAAACCGGAGAACCTGGAGGAAACATTAACATGGGGGCGGGTTGTACACTTAACACCTGTGGATGGCCCAGGGATCGAACCCAGGACCTTCTTCGCTGCACCATCATGTTGCCCATATTATATTATATTATATTAAAGTTCAGTTCTTGAGCTGAGGTGAATGACCTCTGCCTTTGTCCATCGAATCGTGTCCTGCACTCATTACAGACTGGCCCAGATATTTAGCAGGCTGGATATCTCTTCAGAGTTGGCACTAGTCAGTGAGGTCATGTCTTTGTAGTGTTCACACATAGTGATAGTTGATGGTCAATCAAATGTGGATTTGCTGCCAATTGAGCTTTAACTAACTTCCTTTAGTGTGAACAAAGCATCAAAGTCAGAGTTTCACACTCTCTTTATGGTGATTAACACCTCATTTCCTAGACTTCAGCTGTGTTAATTCCTTGCCTAGTCTCATTTAACCAAGAATTCCAGCTTTACCATTTAACCCTTCAGCTTTTAACAGCTACCCCCATTTCTGGATAAGTTTTTGTTTGTATGTTAGTAAGTCACACAAAAATAGTAGAATGTATTGTTATTGCTGCAGAGCAGCAGTTTCAGGCCAGTGGCAATATAGTCCGTGGCAACAAGTCATTAACTGTGAATTACCCTGAGACTTGCCAGTGACGTGGACTGGATATCTAGCTGTCCAAATATCTGAGAAAGTCGCACATGGCTGGCAAAAAGCAGCAGCCAATCAGAGGCAGGGTACATCTTTCATGGCATGTTTCACGTCAGTTTAACTTCACAAAGCGGAATTAAAGTCCAGGCTGGTGATACTGGCTCGTGTGTAAGACAAAACTGCAGAAGTGGGACTGTGACACCAGTTGCATTATGTAGAGATATACATGTGGATATACATGAGGGGGTGCGTGGTTGCGTTTGGGAGTTACACAATTTTGAGTTTGTGAGTTTATAACTACAGTTTCCTGTGGGAATTAGCTCTATCTAGATGCAGAGTTTGGTGGAGCTACGCCACTCGGAGAAACTCAGGAACTGTATGGTTTGTGGTGGTATAACTCCAGCTTTGGGAGGTCAAACTGGTACTCGATCTCGCTAGTGAGAGATATGAACATCCAAGTCGCAGATCAGTGATATGGTTGTGCACAAGACTCCCGAACTCAGAGCACAAGTCATCTAGTGTGACAGTGTCTGCGTTTTTGACTAAAATCGTTTAGTGTGAACAAGGTATTAGGAAGCACCTGATGATGGCTCTAAGCATTGGGTGATAACTTTCATGTATCAGGTAACTATATATTACTATGGTCAAATTGACTAAAGCATTACACAGCAAGAGCTTTGGAGTGATGCAGTAAATGTTTTCAAGATAAAAAAATGAATTGAATGCAAACCTTCCACAAAATTCATCATGTGACAATGGAACTAAGTGCTGATGAGCTGCTTCTTCTTCTACAATGTGAAATTTTGGGAGCTTCCGATGCTGAAAAGTGGGCAAGAATGTGGGGAATCCCATGGCATGGCTCAGGAGCTGAAGCTCTGTCTCGGCCACTACTTCAGGACGCCCGGGGGCGAGTTTGAGGAGCTGCTGGAGATGGGAGCTCCACAATTGAAGAGGTTGAGGAGCAATTTCAGGAAGCCGATGGCAGTGGAACACAATTCATTGTGTGTTTGAAATGACAGACGTATAAACACAGAGAAACCGATGAGCAAAACACTGAGTCAGCGGTCAGTGCTTGTGGGAAACTGAGATTTGTGATGTTTCCACAGCCTGTGTCCTGATTGGTCGCACGTTTTCTGTGAGAAATACAAAAAATGAAATGTTGCTTTTTCAAGTCACATTCACTTTTTGACAGTGAGTCACAGTCACCTTCATTGTGGAAGGAACATGGGAAGAAAACGTGTGGGGAACCTTAACCAATCAACTTATATCAAGAAAACCAACTGTTGTGTTGTGCTGTCGGGTAAGACACTGCTGTCCCTCACCTGGATAGTTGCAAAGTGTGTTTTTTCCCAAGTTCTCACCGCCCTGCGTCAGAATTCCATGCCCTCTCCTTGCTCAGGCGTCCCAGTGGAGTTGGGATGAAAAGAAAAGAGGAAAGGATGGAGGGAAAGTAAAGAATGTGAAATTCCCCTATAGCTGTTTGACTCTGGCTGCACTTTTACAGTGGAACATTTATTCTTATTACGGGGCAGTGGCCGGCCCCAATCGCGTCGTAATCAGAAAACTGCCAGCACATCTATCAACACCGCAACAAATAAAATGCCCTGTTCTGTTGGGCCACAGAAGAAGGGCAAGCAAAGAACGAGGGGAATAATGCGATTCTCCCAGGTCCGGCTGCGGCTGTTTGTTTTTGTGCGGATGATGAAGGTAAAGGTGGATTTGGGGAGACAGTTTTTGGGGGAGGAGGGGTCGGCATTAGAGGGGGGCCGAGGGGAACCAGAGCCGATTTCTCATCAGAGGCTCTGGGGTCCCGTCTTTGTGCCCAATAACAGCTCAGAGAAATGGAAAAAATGGACCAGTGCCTCAGAAACAGTCAATAACATCAGCCCCCAGCACACACACACACACACACACACACTCCAGCATGATGGATCCATATTGACACGCCTTTAAGTGTTCAATTAGTAACCGAAAGTTCAAAGATGCTCAGACTGATCACTCGGTTCTGCTGCCTCAAACGCTACGGCTCAAACCTGCACTTTTGTAAAGTTTTTTTGTTCTTTTGTCCCTCACTGCTTTGATGTGGGCATAAGCTCGGCCTCTGGAATTCATCAAATGCAGCACGTTAAACTGACAACACTGCTATAAAGTCATTAAACCTGCTCTGGGCATTTCAATCCACACGACTGATTAGGAAGTGATGAAACATTGATGAAACATCGTTTTTTAGGATTTACAAAGGTGACAGTGCTCTCTCTCTCTCTATCTCTCTCTCTTTCTCTTCCCCCCTCTCTCTATCCTATAGCTCTCTCTTTCTGTCCCCTCTCTCTCACTCTCTGCTCCACCCCTCTATCTCTCTCTCTCTCTCTCTCTCTGTCTGTCCCCCCCTCTCTCGCTCCTCCCCCTCTCTCTATCTCTCTCTTTCTCTGTCCTCTCTCTCTTTCTCTCTGTCCTCTCTCTGTCCTATCGCTCTCTCTTTCTGTCCTCTCTCTCTCTCTCTCTCTCTCTCTCTCTCTGCTCCCCCCTCTCTCCCTCTCTCTCTCTAACTCTCCATAATGGAGTGATATTATGAACATTAGTTCTGAGCGTCTGTGTTTCAGGGCGGAGTGTCTGCAGAGGGGCGTGTCTCCGTCCCAGTTGGCGGGTTTGGGTTCTAACTTGGTGACTGAGGTTCGAGTGTATAACTGGTTCGCTAACCGCCGAAAAGAAGAGGCTTTCCGCCACAAACTGGCACTGGATACACCCTACAGCGGCCAATCAGCAGCCAGTACTGCACACGCACTCCCACCCAGCCCCTCACAGGGTAAGACACACGTCTGTGGCATTCAGAGAGTGAGCCCTACCATTGGTCAGTCCCTCAGCATTCACACACCCGCTTCAGTACAGGACACGCCCGCGTCAGTACAGTACACGCCCGCTTCAGTACAGGACACGCCCGCTTCAGTACAGGACACGCCCGCTTCAGTACAGGA
>JBBIGC010000041.1:12977109-12989318 GCA_037576955.1 Lepidarchus adonis
TATACAGATGAACAGTGTATGCAGATGAACAGTGTATACAGATGTGATTGTATACAGATGTACAGTGTATACAGATGAACAGTGTATGCAGATGAACAGTGTATACAGATGTGATTGTATACAGATGTACAGTGTATACAGATGTTCATTCAGATGTGCATACAGATGAACAGTGTATACAGATGAACAGTGTATACAGATGAACAATGTATACAGATGTGATTGTATACAGATGTACAGTGTATACAGATGCTCAGTCAGATGTACAGTGTATACAGATGTACAGTGTATACAGATAAACAGTGTATACAGATGTTCAGTCAGATGTGCAGTGTATACAGATGAACAGTGTATGCAGATGTGATTGTATACAGATGTACAGTGTATACAGATGCTCAGTCAGATGTGCAGTGTATACAGATGAACAGTGTATACAGATGCTCAGTCAGATGTGCAGTGTATACAGATGAACAGTGTATACAGATGAACAGTGTATACAGATGTGCAGTGTAAACAGATGTGTAGTGTATACAGATGTGCAGTGTATACAGATGTGCAGTATTTACATGTGATACAGATACTGATACTTGGATGTAGAGATGTGAAGATCAGTTGGAGTCTAAAGTTGAGAGAATCCTGAATGGAACCGGCTGAATAAACTTTTCCTTGTGGGTGGAGCAGAGGTATCAGTGAGTGGAGGTAACTTCTGTGACGTGTAATAAGACCAGATGATCTGGATCCCAAGAAGCGCATTGGTGGTAGAGTTCTGGCCTTATTTCTGATGGTTCAGGGATGTGGGGCAGGCTGGTTCTAGATGGGTGGGGGTTGGATTCCGGCAGTAGAACGGTGGGGAATTTCTGTGAATATATTTAAATTTGAATTTCCTTCTTCACAGTCATGGTGCGCCGTTCCAAGAGTTTTGACTGTTACTCTATTTCATTAAAACTGCAGTAAATACAGAAACATGAACTTCCTGTTACTTCTCCTGTGGAGTCTCCTGAGTCTGCGTGTGTTCTTTGGGCGAGACACACCGGCGAGGTTCTTTTGTTTTCCTTCCAAACAGAAAGTTTTCCTCTCGGATCGCTCCGACAGCGAGGCGTCGACTTCACTGCTTAAAGTTTGGAGTCAGAACAATAATAATCGATGAAGGGACCTGAGCACAAAAGGCGAACACGTACTGTACGGTCATGGGGAAGGCTCAGCGAAGGCATGTTCAGTGGGGAGTGTGTACCCCAGCGAGTGTGTGTATGAGGCGGAGTGCCTTTAGCTCCAGGAGGAAGAGAATAAATCCCAATGGCTCGAGGCTGCGGATGCAAATTGTATTTCCAGCTATTGTTTTTCAGAAGCCCATTTTTCTCTGGGCTGGGGCTGTCGACTCAGCGCTTTATCAGCCTACAGGAGCACAGAGTGTGCACGTTATCTGCTTTATCTGTGCCGTGGCCCTGACCCTGCATAAAGCAAACCCAGAGCAAAGATTACTCAAATCCTGCCCACTAACCCCATATGCTCATGGCGCTGCATACATATTTCCCCTAATGCATTGGCTGAGTAGAGAGCAGACAGCAGGACAGTGCACTCTCCGAGTAAAAGTGCCCAAATGTGTCCTGTGGGGTAATGCTGTAAACAAACCACTTACGGTTCCCTATAGAACCTTTTGAGTAGGGCTTCTTTAAAAAAAACCATAAAACGTGTTCTTTGGGGAGATGCCGTAGAATTGGGTGTCCATCTTTGGTCTGAACCTCCCATGAATAGGTGAGAAGAGCCAGGTGTGTCTGAGAAGGGAAACCTTCAAACTGTGCCAGAGAATGGCCCAACACAACCAGATTTTGTCAACCCTGCAATAAAACACCAATACAAGGGATCCTCGACTTATGAAGAGATTCCGTTCCTCAACTTGTGTCGTAAGTCGAAACCCTATTACATACGCATCTACAGTATTATGTTTTACACTGGGGCCATTCGCCAGTCAGTCCACCAGAGGGAGACAATCACCCACCTGAGGCTCTGTATTGCAATTATTTTAGCGTTTTATTAAAGTTACTTTCACTTTCATTTTTCACACCATTAAAAAAAAGAAAAGAAAAAAAGAGGGTTTGGGGCAGTGTCTTAACCATGAATTTTCATAAGTTGAGTTGAGGACATCCTGTATTTGGTTAACTCATGAAACCTTTAAATTTTATGGATATATGGATATTTAATCTCAATAGTAACATTACTGGGAGAGTCAAGTAATACAACTAAACAAAGCTGAAGAAATGACTTTTTGTAAAATGTATCTTTTGTAAAAATGTAATTTAGCAAAATGTGATTTCTGATAATAAATTAGGACACCCCCCAACTTTATTTCCAATTAAAATGGCTCAAATCACACACAGGAGTAGCACATCAGGTCCATACGACTAGAACATCATTAGTCTACAAGTGGAGAAGTTCCAAAACAGCTGCCAACATGCCCAGGTCTAAGCAAGTTCACAACAAAAGCAGACCACAAGATGCTAAAAGAAGTCTCCAAAACCCCTAAAATGTCATCAGGGGACCTACAGCAGGGTCTTGCTACTGTTGATGTGAAAGTGCCTCTATAATCAGAACAAGACTGAACAACTTTAACTTGTATGGGAGGTGTGCAAGGAATATAGACAAAGACCAGTAATAATGTTCTTTGGACAGATGAGCCTAAAACTGAATTATTTGACATCAGAACAGATAACTTGTCTGGCATAAACTAATTAAAGAATTCCATTAAAATAAAACTCACACCAACTGTGAAGCATGAAGGTGGAAGTCTTATGGTTTGGGGGAATTCTTTGCTGCAGCAGGACCTGGCTAGTTCACCATCATAGAATCCTCCCTAAATTCTATTGCATATCAGAGGGTGCTTGAGGAACATGTGAGATCCTCGGTAAGAACATTAAAGCTGAAGCAGAACTGGATCCTGCAACATGGCAATGACCTCAAACATACTATTAAGTCCTCCAAGGACTGAAGGCTAACAACTAAGAAATGGAGAGTCCTGGAGTGGCTGAGTCAAAGCCCTGAGCTTTATCCCATTGAGATAATGTGGATGAGTTTATATGGGCTGTAGATTCGAGAATCCCCTCAAACATCTCACAGCTTAATGAATTTTTTAAACTTTCTATTCTTTCTATTGTATTCTTTACCTTCATGGTTTTACAGTTGGAATCTTCTTTAAAAAGTTCTGGAAAAGGTTTTTTGCAATGATTCTATATAAAAGCACTTTTGTTTCTATAATAACCATTGTTCTTCATTTTGTAGTAGGATCTTAAAAAGTAAGGTTCCTAAGATGGTTAATTGGAATGACACTTTATGATGTCAATTTTATTTCCTTGAAGAAACTATAATGCTTTTGTAGTAGGTACTCACATGAAAATAAATGTCCCAAATATGGTTCTTTGGATTGATGCCATAGGAAACACTTTTGCTACCCTAAAGAACCTATTGTGAAGTGGAAACATCTTAAATATAAAGAAAATTAGCCTCACCCAGAGAATTCACCACAGTGTATTTGTGTAGGAGGGTGTTACCCATCCCCACCACATGTGTGATGTTAACCCTTGACTCTTGGTAAGTTACAAAACCAGAAAGACAAATTAACGTAGACCAGACAAAGCATCAGACACTTCTAGGTGAGGGTGTGTTTTTGATGATGTTGGTGGTGAAATTTAAAGCCAAGATGAAAGCAGTCATTTTACACACTGTTGTTCAGTAATAGCAGATAACTGGATCTAATTTCACCTAAATGTCTTTATTCGCTGCCAGTGGTCAATATGTGCCTACTTTACTGAATTTAAAAGCAGAACAATCTGACAGCAGCTTTAGCAGAAGGCTTTAAACTAATACGAGATCAATAAGAGCAGATTTAGATGTGATATATTATTCCAAGCTGATGTTGGTTTGCTGCTGTCTTTATTAACCAAAAAAAATGTTTTATTTTATGACTCTCCACTTTACGCTTCATAAATTTAATAAATCACTACCTTCACTTTCTGCTGGTTTTATATAATAAAGCAATAATTCACTGGAGGCTGTGTTAAGGGGGATCTTTCAAAATTCCAAACATCAGTGTGAAACGGTTTACGCTGGGATTTCTTTACAAAAGTGGTGTGTCCACCATGTGTGTCCCTGTCCCTTGCCAAGTGTCTTGGGTATTTAAACCCATGTGTCTCAATAAGTGTTCCCAGACCCCTGTAGGGTTTACCTGTAGTTTAACCTATAGTAATGACCCCTAGCTCAGAGTATTTCCATAGTTTATTACCTATGAGCTTAATGTTGTATTGTTGATGCTTGTTATCTTAATTGTTTAATAAACCTCTCTAAACTCTCCAGAATTTTGCATACTTACACTAACCAAGCCATTATAGAACAAGTTATCATGTTTTAAACACAAGCAAACCGCCAGTGAAGCTTCACGTCTTCTGAGTGTTTCTATGGACTGCTGATGATGTAAATAATGAATTAAATTAGTTTGGGACTATTTGGCCTCACATTGCCCTGCATGTATCCCTCCACCATGAATGGAAGTTTAGTTCAAGCCTAAAAGTTTTACCAGTTTATGGTAGAACAATGTCTCAGGCATCAGCAGCATCTTCATCACCATTTCATCGAAGAACTTCCAATAATGAGCTTTTAAAGGAGCCAGCTGCCTGGTTCCATTTGCAACCACTGTAAACACTTCTGACTCTGGGGGTGTCACGCTTGTTGTTGTACAGGAAACAACATTTACACACTTTTGCACATATACTGCATTCGACTAATTGATTTTCACAAGAATGTCCCAAAAGGTTTTTTTTGTTGTTGTCCTATTCATTGTCAGTAAAATGCAACAACAAGTAACCTGACGACCCAGAGTCAGAACTGTTCAGTCGTTGCAAATGGAACGACGACTGGTTCATCGATAAGCTCCTCATAGGACGTTCTTCCAATAAATGACGATGACTGATGTCTGAGTGGTTCTACCTGACACCTCCAACAACAACAACAATACTAATCACCATCGTTATCAACATCATAACTGATCACAATGATCATTTTTAAAGATGTTCTTTTGTTAGACATTTTAATAAACATTGCTTTCATACATTATTATCATCTAATGTTTTTTAAGGATTTTTTTTGGGTTATTTTAATAACCTGTGAAAAGAACTTGCTTATGTAACTGGTTATTTTTTACTAGGTGTCCTGTAGTTCCTGCCAGAAGGGAAGCGTTCAAACCGACTATGTCCTGTCTGTGATTTTCCCTGTCTGTCCCGTGATACGGGTAGAGTGCAGCTCCTTGAAGGCTGGCAGGTTGGCACTGATGAGCCTCTCTGCAGACCTGACTTTCCTCCAGAGTCTGGACTTGTCATGCTGGGAGGCACAACCAAACCAGACAGTGATGGATGAGCAGAGAATGGATTCAGCTGGGATACCTGTAGCTCTGACACAGGACCTCCTGAGGGAAGGTTGTACTTCTTCAGCTGGAATAAAGAGCACATCCTGTGTTGTGCCTTTTTTCATCATGAAAGCTACATTTGACTCCCACCTCAAATCCTTACAAATGATAGTACCAAGGAACCCCAATAATTCCATGTCTGCTACAGTGCATTTGTAGGTGACACTGTTGGGGAGTTCTCTCTAACGTCATCTTTGGTGTCCTTAGGATTTTCAGGTGCTGGTTGTTTTGAGTGGACCCGAGCCTAAGAGTGTAAGCTCCATGTTTGTATGCAGATATATCTCTGTCCCAGTTGAGGACAAAAATCATTTGCATATTTCTTGGTGGAGAGTTCCCCTAGAGATGCAATCATTCGTGTAAATGGAGAAGAGTAATGGAGAAAGTACACACCCTTGAGGGTGACCAATATTAAAAGTACAAGCACTGGATGTGATATCTGTGTCCCAGACCAATTTCAGACAATGACTCCAACCCTGGACTTATTTAGACATTCCCCTGAGGAGCTGTAACACAAAAGTCCAAATCAGACTTTCCCCTGCTAGCTCCCTAGTACTTAGTCTGATTGACTCCATGTGTAAATAGAGCAGGTCGTTGTCCAGGAGGATTCACAGCAAGGGAGTGTGTGCGCTGATGATGTTTTTATGTGAATAGCAAGAAGCTGGAAGGAAATAAACATCTGAGAGGGAAGAAGAAAGAACATTTTCTCAAAAAGACCAATGAAAATGTGGAACTGAAGAGTTGACAAGAACTTCTGTCAGCAAGGCGTGATGACAAAATCATTGTGCAAATTCGAGGAGTGATAAAACCCTTTATGGACAAATTATGAACCATCTACATGTCCCATCCTGTGTTCTCACCTAAAGTAGAGTATTTTCCGTAGGTGTGAATGATGATTGAGAATGTCTGGAACGATGATGTTGAAGGCTACACTGCAATCCTCGAGCAAACACCTGTCCAGATCCAGTTTGCAGTTTAAATCCATTTTGAATCCTTCATCTATAGACCTGTTTACAATATGCAGACTGATGAGTAAGTCTGTAATATTGTTCAGCTGGACTATCACTGGCCATTTAAAGGATTTCATTACCATTGGTGGGTATCTGCGCAAAAATGCATGTTTTTTGGGGATTGGGAAAGATACCTGTGCATTTAAAACAAATGGGACAATGGTCAACCCCACTGGTTTATTAAAACTATGATGCATTGATGATGGAAATTGTCCAAAGTGACATAGATACTTTTCCCGTATTCTGTAAGTAACGTTTTTGTGATTTTTTTCTCAGCTTAAATTGGTGTAGGCCCTCTTGTGCCCCCAGAATATCTCTGACTGTGTGTCCTGACCCCTTTCTATCAGAGTCAGTATTAACATTTTTTACAACAAGATCTCCTCTGAGGGATCGGACCAGATGGGGTGGTCGTCTTCCTTGGATAACTTATCAACCTCTTCATTTGAGAACCCCCACAAGAGCTGCCATGTTGGAGATACTCTGACCCAGTTGCATAGCCATCATTTGTCCTGGTTTCTTATCAACACATCGACTTCAAGAACTGACGAATACATCCCAGCTTCCCTGACAGGTGCCACAGTAATGAAATAACTATAATGTAATCTGTCTATAACAGTGATTACAGTCCCAGGAGATAGATTGTTGTCACATTATTGTTAAAGTGTAATTACACTCTTCTTATAGACACACAATATTGTGGGAGCCATGGTTGACCCCAAAATCCAAACACTATAAAGCTCATACATTTTTTACCACCACTTATAGTTTTGACTCACAGTTTGATCAAATATTTGGCTATTTTTTGATTCACTGTATCACAAATATTCTTTTTTAGTCTGAAATGTGAATTTTAATGCGTCAGAATGGAGGACTGGCCCTGTAATAGAGTGTTCATTCGATTAGTACAACTAGTTGGCTCAGTTTTTAGATGTGGGACAGTGTTTTATGTATGCACAGCCCCACTGACCTCAGATTTCTTGCATTTAGTTTTTTTGTGTGTGTGCTGGTTTGTGTGTGTAATGACAAAAATACATCCTGCTCAATTTTTTTGTGCTGCTTTTGGTTTCCAAGGGCAGACAGTTATGCTGTCTAATGTAAAATGTAGGGAAATGACCTATAGGAGCATGCCGTTTCTGTGCGTAAGAGGCTTTCTGGGGTAATGGCACCGAAGGCCGATGGCTTTTACAGCCCGTCCTGCAGATACAGTCTGTAAACCCCCCGCTGAGCAGGCCTGTAATGAAGGCATTAATATTCTGTTCAATATTTATGTATTTGCTATCTCAGAAGCCACATCACATCTGTATGGAGAAGAGGTGGCCAAGCTCCTCAGGGACGTAAATAAATCAATTTTGGTAATGAATAGCTCAATGTGCTCACGTTTCTTTGCTGAACAGCCAGTGTAGAATTCTGCATAAAGCTATTAGGGCCAAAAAAAGAGAGCCTCCTCTCACTGGAAGCAAAATAGCCGCCTCAGGTAAAGTTAGCATAGATAATAAGGCCATTGTCCACCGTTTTAGGAGTGTATTCACACCTCATCTGCATCAACTTCCTCATTGCTTCAAAGAAAAAACCTTTGTATTGTTCGGACTGAGAAGCTAAAGGTGTCCAAATGTGCATAAAAGATGGAGTCACTGCCTCTGAAGATCATGCACTTTGCACAAATTATACCATTTAGCCCCAACAGACAGTAGGAGAATGCATGGGTGCGTGAAACTGACTCACAGTTCCAGCACAGTCCCCCAGAGGGCGCTCTGCAGACTCTAATGAGCACCTGCTCATTTAAAAGCCTAATCTGTAGGCTTTTTATTAGAACTAAATTACATGTAAAGCCATCAGGGTCAATTGACTCAATCTGCATAAATCAATACAGCGGGCCCTGCTAAAAAAGGAAAGGAAAATCAAAGCCTGAATAAATAAAAAGGGTGAAGCTGAAATCCTCCTGGTTCAGTGGCCAAGTCGGTATGAATTTAATACAAAATAAATACCTAAAACCCATAGGTCTAAATGAGCTGGAAATGATGGCAAAGAAGGAGGAAATTCTCAGAACATTTGAAAACACATACTTGAATTTAAAATTGGCTGTAAATTAAATAGGAAGTGAAAGTTTGGATTAATTATTTTATTATTCTGTATTAATTCCTGAGAGGAAATTAGTCTCTGCGTTTTGGCCTTCCAGGGTAGTGAGAACACACACGTGGAGCAGTGGGCTGGGAGCAGTTGGAGGTTAGGTGCCTTGCTCAAGGGAACTTCAGCCAGCTGAATCGTTCCAGGAATCAAACCCATGACCCTTCAGCCACTAACCCAGTTCTCTAACCATTAGGCCATGGCTGCTTATAATAATAACAACAACAACAACAACAACATTATTATTATTATTATTATTATTATTATTATTATTATTATTATTATTATTATTATTATTATTATTTATTTATTAATTAATATTAATATTAACATCATTATTATTATTATTATTATTATTATTATTATTGATGCTGTTACTATTTATGTATCACTATTATATATATTTTCTGTTGGATAATTATTGTTTATTATTGTATATTATTAATGATAATAATAATAATAATAATAATAATAATAATAATAATAATAATAATAATACAAAGTTAAAACAATTAATCATTACTGGTTTACCATAAACTAACTTCCTTGACTAGCTAAACACTGTGTACAGTCTTTATTAAAATGATTAAATATTAATATAACACCTTTTATGTTATATATAAGGGGGGGGGGGGGCGCTGATATACTGTAATTTAAGAGCCAACAGTGCCCCAGGGCTAATACCTCAGTGTTTCCTCTGTCATTCCATAGGCACTTTGGCATGAATGACATTCATTAGTAGAGGCTTAACTGTACGTCTAATGATTCCTTTCCATTGTTTGTTAATGTAGTAATCACTAACCTATTTTTAAATGAATTTATTATTACATTATTTAGTTAATAAAAAATAATTAAAGTTAATTTATGGCACTTTTATAGTGTGAACTGTAAAATGTTCAATTGGATCCAAGTTCACCTTGGAGACAAATTAACCAAGTATAAAATAACTAATAAATCATAGTAGCACTTGTTGAGAAATGCATAAACATAAAACTTGGTGTAATTTCACAGTGTTTGCTGTTTAAAATAGTTGAAATAAAAAATATAGCATGATAACTATGAGACCAATGGTGAAAGATTTACACAAAATATGCTAGTCAACACATTTCTATAGCACATTATCATACACAGAGGTCATTCAATATAATATAATCTATATAAGAAATAAAAGTAAGATTAAAGAATAAAGATAAAAGATAAAATATAAAAATAAAATAAACCAAAGGCTGTGGAGAATTAAGTTGTGGAAGGAACTACCACATTATTGTGACACATGCGATAGTTTGCTACTGTGAAATGTGAAATTGTTTGATAGTGAATGTGAGAGTTTCATGATAAATATGTGAGCGAATATTTTGATGCAAAATTGATCTTTCATTTCTAGTAAAAAGCCTTGAATATTTAACAGCTTTGGTGCAACAACTCGAATGTATTTCCAATTGAAATAAACTGCTTCCACTGTCCATTTACTGTCTGTTTCTATACAAGTGTGGTTTCTCAGCCTTGACCCTGCAACTTCAATTACTTACCAACACTTACTTTATTTTCATGTGAAAAAATGTCAAAACCTCATGCAAAAACTTAATCTTGTGGATATACTTTCAAAACAAATTTAAGTCTTGATCTTTTGGTTGCAACAATAAAATTTAAATGATTTGGTCCCACTTTATATGAAGCATTGTTTCTGGGGTCACAGAACTGGTAAATCTGGGGTCCCAGAACATGTAAGGCCATCTGACACATAACTGTAACTCTGACTCACTGTAAGCTGTATCTTTCAGTCTCCAAAAGCAAAAGTTTTGTTATTATAAAACAATTTTTTTGTTCCCTGCCCAAGTACGCATCTCGATCTAAGCACATTCAAACGTACGTCACATCACCTGACTGACTCGCCAAACTGCTGAGTCATCCAAACTTATTTTAATGGATTACACATCCCTCACATTCCCATTGCACACACACTGCACACCCATATTGTACAGAGTCCCTAGTGTTTTTGCAATGATGCACATGAAGGTAAGGTATAGTATTACATAATGTAATGATTTAGGTTCAACATCTATACCTTTTCACATTCTTCTCCTATATAAACCAAAGAGGAGAAACATTCACGCAACTCATTTTGCTGCAACTTGTGGATTAATACATCCTCATCTATGGAGATGTGGAGAATAAACACATGATCCAGGGGCAGTTATTCAAGTGCATTTATTTATTTATTTATTTATTTATTTGAGCAGACGGAGCAGACGTCTGACACTCATCATTTGAGTCAGAATGTTTGGCGATAAATGTGTGTGTGTTTGTGTGTGTGAGTGTACCAGCTCCAGCTGGCCATTTTATTCTCTTTACAGGACGGATCACAGTTCAGGGGTTCAGCACATGGCCACTTTATCAGAAACATTTCCCTTTCTGCTGGGATGCTTTAAAAAATGCTGCCCATAAAGCTTCTTCTTAAATAATCTTCCAAATATTGTAACACAATCTCATTATTGAAGTCCAGGCTAAAAACATTAGTTTAGTCAAGGTTTCTGTTAGTTCTAGAGAAGGGGCAGACCCAGAGGTTTCTCAGGCACAGAGTTTTCTGGAGTTTGTCTGTGCTACCTCCTGGCTCTCCAATTTAGCTGTGCTGTCATAGGGGGTCTTGCCGGAGCAAAGTAGCCATCATTATTAATCACCCGCAACACTGAGCATCAAGGAACTGTATATGCCTCTTTAAAATGAAATTATTATTGCTACTATTTTTTTATTTACTTTTGTCTGTTATCACTCTCTGAAACCAGAAGAAAAGGGGTTTTCTCTTCTGAGCTTTGATTTTTTCCCAAGGTTTCTTCCTACACTTTAATTAGTTTTTCTCATCTCTGTCGCCTTATGTTTGCTCATTAGGTGATCGGACCAGGATGCTGCTTTGTGACAATGTCAGCTGTAAAAAGCACTACAGAAAAAATAAGAAAAAAGGACAAGGAATATTATTTATGATTTGGATAACATTTACAAAAACTTGATTGTTTATTTTGTAGATTTAAACTGATTGAGAATATGACACCGGCAACACACTCAAAAAGCTGGGACAGAGCAAATTAATTCAGAACCCATTTGGGCAGGAACATATTCCATGGACTGTATTTTGATGCTTTGCAATGATTCCAGGAAGAACTTTTTAAAAAGAAAATGGGTGAATTTTTGATCCGTCCTCATTTCTTGACAAATTTCAAAAGTCATTTTGAATAAAAACACGAAAATGTTTACCAGAAACCTTCATTTGGAGGCATTTTTAGAATGATTTACACATGTTTGTAACAAATATAATCAACTTTGAGGACGTCCCAAAATGCACAAAATTGTAAGGCTATGGCCTTTTGTATTTTTCCAACTTTGGTAAAAAAGTCGAGGTTTAATTCAGGCCCCATTTACACAGGAACATATTCCATGGACTGTCTTTCGATGCTTTGCAATGATTCCAGGAAAAATAAACAACTTTTAAAAAATAAAATGGGTAAAATTTTGATTTGTCCTCATTCCTTGACAAATTTCAAAAGTCATTTTCAATAAAAACATGAACAATTTTACTGGAAACCTTCTTTTGGAGGCATTTTTAGAATGATTTACACGTGTTTGAAACAAATATA
>JBBIGC010000041.1:13018620-13030142 GCA_037576955.1 Lepidarchus adonis
TGTCACGGCAGGAAGTGGTTCGTGCATGGACAGGAAGTGGATGGTACATGCATTCAATACTCAGCTGGAAAGTGCACTACATATCTTAAAAAGTCTATGCCCTCTGCAGAAAACACAGTGAAAAATGGTCTTTACCATCACACTTTAGTGCACTAGTTCTGTATATCTGCTGATTTAAAACTGAATGGAACATTATTTGTAAACAGTAATTTTAATCTGCAGAAGTTACTAGCCACTGCAGAATGTATGTGCACAGGAACTCCACATTATAGAGCTATATTCCTGAACTGCATAGCGTTTTCAGCCTTCGCTATTTACTGTTGGTGAGGGAATCTGGAATTGTAGTGCACTGCATAGGTCATGACACCAACACCCCAAGTAATGGACTGTGTTTCAGCCACAGGACGCTGCCTACTTTTAGGAGTTTACTCCAATAATAGTGTGCTGAAATCCCTCTGCTGTGCTCGAACTAGTGCCCTACATAGGGAGCTTCACTAACGAGGGTAAATTAGAACAGAGTGAAAGTGAAGTTTGTTTCATTCCGGTAAACAAAGGAGGGTTCCAAGGCTCAAAGTGTCGTTGTTTACTTTGCAGAGAAGTACTAATTTCTTGGGGTGGTCATGCAGGGGCACAGACTGGAGAAAGGTGGCACAGTAAAACAGTGCTTCTCAATTATTTTCTGTTACACCACCTTAGGAAGAAGAAAACGCGCCCCTGCACTGTGCAACTATAAATAGTATAATTTGTCTATAAAATTATTAGAAGTACTCCTCTGCATAACACTGGTTCATTATTAACTTTAAAAAAGAGAAATAAAGAACTACAGATCAACTTAAAACAAAGAATACGTTTATTAACATTGTTTTATAGTCTGTAACAGAATATATTTAAAGTACATGTAGTAGTAGTAGAGAGTTATCCTGGCTCCTCAGCCCTCTGAGAGGTACTAGATGGGATTTCTAGCTCACATTCTGCTGGGCTCTCCTCTCACTTGGTTCTCCACTCCAGCTTTGTGGCTGGGTGCTTTGGGAGAAGAAACTATAGCCCTAAATTATAATGCCATATCTGCTCATGGCTCTGAGTCTGGAGTGAAGCTCATCACATTCTCATTATGAAGAGAATTAAACACCAGACATAATACTGCAATCTCATTTGTTCTTTCTTGCTTTCTCTTGACCCCTCATTCATTCTTTCTTTAGTGTTTTATCCCTTTGGATCTTTCTTTTTCACTCACTCTCTTTCTTCCTCTCTCTCAACAATGACCACACACTGCAGTCTTGTACGAAGCAGGAATGGTCATAGAATCCTCTTGTCAAACTGCAACAATGAGTCTCCTCACTTCCCAAATGGTTAAAAGTGGAATTAAAAGAAATGTAATAGAACACTGTGGTACACACACCTCTGTCCCAAAGTTTAAATAGTCAAATATTATTATTTTTTAATAGTCACAAAATACAATGAAGTTGATTTCTGAAGATATTGGAAATCTTGTTTTTGTACTTTTGTCAGTAAAATAAAGGAGAATAATACATTTTTCACACTTTCTTTGTTTTTTGCATTTTACATGTTTACATTTTTACAAAAATTGAATATGTTTAAATTTTAGGTATCTACGTGACTACGTGTGGAATGCAATGTATGCAATGTGCAAGCATAACAGGCAGTGTGCAAATGCACAAAACATTTTTTTTCAGTCAGATGTGTATGAGCTTGTTTTCGTGATAGCATCACAAAATGCAATATTCCACTGATATCTCCAGGTGTGTGCAATCTCTACACTATTCTACAGAAATCTCATGACCCTGCAGCTGCACGTCTTCTCCAGACAGTAGCATCATCTAAGAACTTTTTCTGAGATAAATGAATATTTATATATTAAACAAATATCCTCAAACTTTTTAACATGTCTTTTAAGCCATGAAAGAATACTGTTTAACAGAATAACCGTGGCTTATTGCAACAGATTGTTAACATTGAAATGAGTTACATTACAATCCATCCCAACAAGTTTCCAACAATACAAGACATAAGTAGGAACAGAATTGCCAATTGTGAAATTTAGCAGCATGCTGTAATGATCTGTGAATATTCGGGTCTGAGTCGGGCTGAGCAAACAGCAACTCAAAATAAAAGTATTTTGAAAGTAAGTTGACCAGGGACCGCTGCCAGGAACCCTGACTAGACACACCGACCGGAAACACTGACCATACCCTTTGACTGGAGACGCCAACTGGATACTTAGACTAGAAACCCTGACTGGACACTTGGACTTGGGACTCAAGCTAGGGATTAAGGACTTGGGGCAGTGGTGGCCTAGTGGTTAGGACATTGCCCCTGGAATCAGAAAGTCCCAGTCTGGGCACCACTGAGGAAACCTTGAGCAAGGTACCGTCCCCACTTCACTGCTGCCCGGGTGCCTCTTTGAATGTGCTCCATGTGTGTGATGGGTTAAATGCAGAGCAAAAATGTCCCACTTGTGGAACTATAAGGGATAATAAAAGAAAAGAAAATAATAAAAAATTAGGATCTCTGACTAGGAACTGATCTCTGACTTCACCTGTTGACTAGAAACTCTGACTAGGACTAGAAACCAACCCTATACTAAGGACTAGAAACCAACCCTATACTAAGGACTAGAAACCAACCCTATACTAAGGACTAGAAACCAACTCTATACCAAGGACTAGAAACCAACTCTATACCAAGGACTAGAAACCAACTCTGTACTAAGGACTAGAAACCAACTCTGTACTAAGGACTAGAAACCAACTCTATACTAAGGATCAAGGACTAAAAACCAAGGGTTAAGGACTAAGGACCAAGGAAAACAAGAAAAACAAAGAGCCAGACACGTGACATGAAGCACAGGGCTGTACATGGCACCTTTTTTGGTCTCAAGGGTTGTACTGGGGTGGTTCCATATTCAATCCACCCGTTTTCCAAACTGTGACTACGGATCAAGGCAGGTTACACTGACAGGAAGCCGACCCATCACAGAGCACAGACAATCATTCACACACTGTATACATCCAATCTTTTATCAGAATATTCCTTCTCGCATATTTGTATATAAATTATTCTTAAATCTTGACACTTATTTATGCCTACACAGTTCTGTCTTTGCTTGCAGAGAATTTTTTTCCTTATTTTGCCAACTTTAAATGTGCTGCAGACGTCAAATTTGGAAAGTGTTTACATTTAAGTTGATAAGTGAAAATATTTGACATTTTTAAAAAATGGGATGGGGTTTGTAAATTGAATACCTTTAAAAAAAATTTATAGGGCTTCCGGGTTGATACGTGGATGGAGCAGACATAGTGTATGAGCACTCCGGTAAAGTTGACATTTTTTAGACTCTTTATCTTTCTAAGGCACATTAAACGCTGACCATCTTTTTTTTTTCTAGTTTCCCTTCTCTAACTTTCAACTTTTTTGATAAAATTTGTCAAAAAGTGTGAAGTTGAGTAAAAAGGAAGATCCTGGCCTAACATTTCAAGCTATTACCACGCTGCTCGAGCGGCTGAGTTTATGAGCTTATGACAGATGACCTTAGCCAAAGAGTTATGGAACTCGAGAACACGTGTAGCACGCTGCATGAGGATAACAATAAGCTAAAGGCTAAAGTTACAGACCTGGAGGGCTGAAGCAGGCGCCAAAACATACGGCTTCTAGACGTACCAGAGTCAATGGAGGGCGGGCATCCCACAGACTATTTCTCAAGTTTGTTGTGTGAGGGATGGCCTTAAAGCTTACCTCAGAGGGCAGATCATAACATATACTGTCTGGCCCACCAAATTGGAGAGATCAATAAATTATATGCCAGAACTCAAAGTCCAGATCTTTATATATATATATATATATATATATATATATATATATAAACATTTAGAACTTAAAACCAAGTTTTACCTGCTCACATCTCATTCAGCAGAATATTTGCTTTGAAAAAAATAAGGCAATGTTTTAAATAGATGGAGACAAGTCTGACAAAATCTTAGCTAATCAACTCAAGGATATTAAAGCAAAGCCGAAAATATCTAAAAAATTAAAATGGCAAATGGCCAGACAACATCAGATTATTCAAAGATTAATGAAACCCTCAGAGATTTCTACTTTCTAGATTTCTAGCTTTACTCCTCAGAGTCTCAAGAAAATTATAATGAAATTTGTAAATTTCTTAGTAATCTGAGCATTTCCAAAGTCAAGTCAAATTTTATTTTTATTTATACAGCGCTTTTTACAACTGACGTTGTCACAAAGCAGCTTTACAGAGTTTATAGAATCCGGGTCTAAGCCCCAATGAGCCAAAGCGACAGTGGCAAGAAAAACTCCATAATTATAGGAAGAAACCTTGAGAGGAACCAAGGCTCAGAGGGGGAACCTATCCTCCTCTGGTCGACACCAGAGAGCGATAAAAAGAGAAGAAAACTATGAATAAATAAAATCAAGAGTTGAATGAACATCATCTCATCAACATTCAAGTCTCATCTGAACATCTGAAAAGATTGGAGGAGCCAATATCACAAGAGGAAATAGTTTTTGCCATCTGTACAATGCAGTCCAGAAAATGTCCAAGTCCTAATGGTTTCCCTCTGAACTTTTTAAAGAAGTTTTCCCATCTACTTTCTCCACAGCTTCTGTTCTGCCTCCTATAAGGCTAGCTTAGTTATACAGTTGTAAACTATCTCAGGGCGAGGACAGCATAGCTTCACGTGGTCTTAGCTGAATCTCTTAATCAAAAGCTCCTCCCTTGATCATTCCCTGAGGCCTGTATCACCTACAGTATATTGCAAAAATAGGGAAAAACCCAACAGACTGTGCCTCTTATCGCCCTATTTAGTTGCTAAATACAGATGCTAAGAACCTGGCAAAGGTCCTTGCTCGTAGATTGGAGAATGTCCAATCTACAAAAGACCAAAAGACCAAACTGGCTTTATCAAAAGTAGACATTTGCACCTGATCGTGGAGAGTTTATGATGAACTGATGCTCTTTCCATTTCCGAATAATGGCCCCCACAGTGCTCACAGGAACATTCAGAATTCTGGAAATGCACCTATAACCATTCCCATCAGAATGCTTTTGAACGATAAGATTACAAAGATCTTGGGAGAGTTCTTTGCTTTTAGCCATCATGAAGTTTTTCCTGTGTGCCTCCTGGGTAATTAGATCAATTAGGACTAAAGCAGCTGATGTCAATTAGTACTGATAGAGGGCAGGGTTTCTCTCTCTTTATTTCGGGTGATCTCCTGGCTTTTTATGCCATTTAGCACCTTGTTATCTTCACGTTTTCAATCCTTTTCCCTGTGTCTTTTCACTTTATTACACAAATCAATTTATGGACTGTTTAGATGTCTTTACATGAATTAAACACTTGAGTTGGTATTGACATGACATTGACATTTGGTGCAAACTTTGTGTCAATAGCCACTTAGAAATACCCTTACTGGTAAAAATGCTGACATGTCAAATACTTATTCTCCCCGCTGTATTTCACACCTGTATAATCATGAGGTTACACTGTTCAGAGTGGTGGTGAATGGAACCAGATGTCTGGTTCCTCTAAAAGCTCCATCATGGAGCGTTCCTTCAAGAAATAGTTATGAAGATGTTGGCTGATGCCTAAGACGTTATTTTACCAGGGTATGAAGAAGTAAACCCATACATGGCGGAAGGGTACATGCAGGGTGTAGTGAGGCAAAATATTCCGCCAAGGTGGCTCACTAAAGATTCACTATTTACAACCATCAACATTCCATAAAATATTTAGAAAATATGAAAGTTCACTGAAAACATAAAACTGCAAGTAAACGTATAGAGTGAATTTGTCACATTTAAGCCGACATTGCTGAGAAGCTCTCGGCTATAGGGCTGCCTACATTGGTCTTGCATACAACCAACAGACAAACAAACCGCAATTTTATAGACTTCTCATTACATTTCTTCTACCCATCACGCTCTCCATCTTTCACTTCTGATGCTTGATCCTGGCTTCTATAGGGGTAAGTAGCACCATATTGTGTAGATGCAGCACATTGTTCAGCGGCAGTGGGTAATGGGGAGTATCTTAAAAAAAAAAGAGGCAACGTCAATGGAGATTATCAGCAGAAGATCTCATTAACGTTTAACTCACAACGAGTTAGGAGTTGAAGGGGGGAAAATCAATCCAGTCAAAGCAATAGGATCTATACATTATCTTTAGGAACCAGTTAACAGTAAAACTCGTTTCATTGTCAGGAATGGAAATGGACCTTCAGAATGAGAAATGACCTGAATAACCCTTCATACATCATTAACCATCATTAATGGTGTAGTCTACAGAGGTGTATTACAGTCAACCTAACCATGCTCTACACGCACCCACCACTTTATTAGGTACAGCTTGGGTCTGACCCCCTTAAGCCTTCAGAACTGCTTTAATTTTTCATGCCATCGAGTCAACAAGGTGTTGGAAACATTCCTTGGATCATATCAACATGATGACATCACACAGTTGCTGGAGATTTGTTGGCTGCACATCCATGATGTGAATCACCCGTTCCACCGCATACCAAAGGTGCTCTGCTGGATTGAGATCTGGTGACTGTGGAGGCCATTGGAATACAGTAATCTCATCGTCATGTTCATGAAACTGGTTTGAGATCTGAGCTTTGTGACATGGTTCACTATCCTTCTGGAAGTAGCCATCAGAAGACACTGTGGTCAAGGTTGGACATGGTCTGCAACAATACTGAGGTAGGCTGTGGTGTTTCAACTGTGCTCAATTGGTCCCAAAGTGCCAAGAAAATGCCCACACCATTACACCACCACCATCAGTCTGAAATGTCGAAGCCAGGAAGGAAGGATCAATGCTTTCATGTTGTTTATGTCAAATTCTGACCCTACTATCAGATAGTCACAGATGAAATTGACTCATCAGACCAGGCAATGTTTTCTTGTATTGTTCGATTGTTGTGAACCTGTGCAAATTGTGGTTTCCTGTTCTTAGTTGATAGTAGGGTCACCCGATGTGGTCTGTAGACCATCTGCTTCATGGTTCGACGTGTTACATGTTATTCTGATCTCGGTTGTAACAAGTGGTTATTTGAGCTGCTGTGGCTTTTCTAGCATCTCAAACCAACATCTGCTCATTCTGCTCTTCTGACCTCTGACAACAACAAGGCATCTTCACCAACAAGTGTCACTCACTGAATATTTTCTCTTTTTCAGACCATTCTCTGTAAAAATATGGCTGTAAAAATCCCAGTAGAGAAGCGGTTTCTGAAAGATTTAGACCAGCCCTCAACCACCACCTGTCACCACGTCCAAAGTCACTTAAATCAACTTTCTTCCCCCTTCTGATGCTCGGTTTGAACTTCAGCAAATTGTCTTCATCGCGTATAAACACCTAAATGCATTGAGCTGCTGCCATGGGATTAGCTGATTAGCTATTTATATTAACAAGTAATTGAACAGGTACCTAAAAAAGTGGCTATTGAGTGTGCACATACAGTGGTGATTAACATTTGTGAAGCCTTTAAATTTTTCTGTATTTTTATATTAAATTCCTAGAAGCAGATGCTAAAAATCTCGTTAAACAAATAAAACAAAAAATATATTAATCCGAAATATCTACCACTGGCTAAACTAAGTGAGTTGTGCTCTTAGTATATGACCCCCTTGTGCAGCAATCACTGTTCATCAGGTCTGCAAATTGAGAAGTTCTTGCCCATTACTCCATACAGAACAGCTTGAACTCTTGGACGTTGGTGGGTTTCCACACTTGAACCCATTGCTTTAGGTCTTTTCACCAGAATTGACTGAACTGATGTCAGGACTTTGACTTGGCCATTCCAGAACATTCACTTGATTCTTCTTTATTCATTCTCTGGTAGAAAAATCAGTTCACAGAAAGATTTGGTGACATTTTCCTCTTCTCTGGTTTATTTAGGAATTCATCGTACCACCAATGTTGGCAAGCTGTCCAGATTTGTTCTTTTCTGAAAGCAGCTTCCTTCTCCTTTCAGACTTGTCCTGCACATGGTTGTGAGTTTTTTGTGATGGACTCATAAACATTAACCGATTTAAAAGAGCAGCCTTTAGATACTTAGAAGTTACTCTGGGTTCTGTGTAATCTCTCAGACTGTTACACACCTTGCAGTTATCTTTGATGGTCCATCACTTCTGGGTTGAGTAACAATTGTTTTGAATTTCCTTCATTTGTATAGAATCTGTCTGAACATATTTTTTTAGATCTTGTGTTGTGTGTATGATCAGGCTTTGCTGGATCCCCACTCACACATGATTGCCATCCCATCCCATGACCAAAACCACCAGACATTGATTTTATTTTCAAATTATATGATATATAAAGGGTTCACTTACTTTTGCCACACACAGATTTGTAATTCTATAATTTTTTGTCAACAAATAAAATATAATCATTTTTAATTCAGTTGTTTAACTGGTAATTCTTCATAGTTGGGTTCACAAACTTTCAAGCACCACTGTCATTAACTATAACATTAACACCATTGAGGTTAAGTGACTAATTATTTAATTACACTGGTACCAAGTACAGTCAGTTCTTGGAAGTTGATTAGCTGGAAGCAGGGGGGTAAAGATCTACGCCACAGGTGATATACAGAACAGCAGATCTTCTGGAATGTTGCAAGTCTGCAGTAGGTAGCACCAACCACAAGTGATCCAAAGAACAACTGGTATATCATTGACAGGGTCAAGAGGAACCTAAGGCTCATTGATGGATTTAACGTTGCTGATGTTCATCTGATGTTTGTGTTGACCGTTCTCTAGTCCATGACCAGGGCTCAGTTTCAGCCCAGAACCAGACCTCCAAACATACCACAAAACAAACCTCAAATGAACTTCAACAAAACTTTTCAATCTAATTTGTAAGGTGGTCTGACATGTCATAGACAGTGTTCAATGGCAGTGTCGCCCCCACACGTTAATGCTCCAACCGAATGATTCTTGCTCACTGGTGGTCCAGTGGGGGTCCTGAACACTGAAGAACATGGGCTACGAGATGATCCAAAGAAACCACGGGCTAGTGTATACCTGTAAACTCCAAATGGAGCCAAAATAGTGGGGGTTTCCATTAAAGTGGCCAAGGTGTATAGATACGAAGTCGATATTTCTAATAAAGTGGCCAGAAATATACAAAATTCACCAGCCCCTCCGTCATATTCACAAGGGATTTTGAATCACTTTATTTACATCCTATTATTTCATAATACACTTACAAATAAATATTGCATTCTTACATGTCTACATTTCCACGCTACCGGTCATCCTGTGTGAATATATGTTCACCTGAGCATTCGGAAAAAAAGAGGGGAAAGGAAAGGGAGACGCCTCGTTTTCCCAACGGGGAACAAAGTCTCTAATAAATTAACCATCGGGAGAAAAAACACGAAAAACGGTTCTTCAGATAATCAGACTTTAAAAAATGAACAATAAACAAACTCTGGGGGAACAGAGAGCTCGAGGAAAGCACATGTACATCAGAAAATAAAAAACCCCAGAGACATTCATACATGGACCAGAACTGGGGATGCATCTGACCACAGCAATCTGTGTATTGATAGCTGATTGGTCAGCACTATTGGGCTTTACTGAAAAAATCAAACGTTTCATAGGTTCGGGTTTCTACAGGGTCAGTTGGTTCCTCATTATAGCAGAAGCTCGTCATGACCCAAGCATGAGCCAGGGTCAGTCCAGGGTCAGAGCTGAGCTACAGTTGGGTCGCGGTCAGCTCCTTTTATTCATAGTTTTGGTTGTTCGTCCTAATCTTGTGCAAAAGGACGCTTTATTAGGACCGTCAGTAGATTCTCTAGATGTCTTGAATCTTCTCTGGATGGTCTATCATCTGAACAATAAAAGCTCATCTTTTGTCATAGCTCAAGGGTCAACGGTCCCTTTTAAGTCATCAGGATGGTCAAGGTCCATCCACTATCTTCTCTGGATGGTCAGAGTTAATTTTTTATCTTTGCCAGATGTTCAAAGCCTGTTTTCTGCTCTGGATGGTCAGAGACCATCTTTTATCTAATCTGGAGGGTCAAAGTACATGCTCTGTCTACTCTGAGTAGTCAAAAATCCATCATCTATCTTCTCTTGGTGGTCAAAGGTCATCTTTTTCTTGGCTAGATGATCAGAGTCCATTCTTTGTCTTCTCTGGATGGTCAGAGTCTATTCTTTATCTCCCCTGGATAGTCAGAGTCCATCTTTTATATATTGTGGATGGTCAGATTGCATCCTTTATCTCCTCTGGATGGTCAAAGTCCATATTTGATCTCCTCTGGATGGTCAGTGTCCATTTTTTATCTCCTCTGAATGGTCAGAGTCCATCTTTTATCTCCTCTGGATGGTCAGAGTCCACCTTTAATCTCATCTGGGTTGTCAGAGTCCATCTTTTATCTCCACTGGATGGCCAAAATCCATCATCTATCTCCTCTGGATGGTCTAAGTCTATCTTTAATCTTCTCTGGGTTGTCAGAGTCCATCTTGTATCTTCTCTGGATGGTCAAAATTCATCCTCTATCTTCTGTGAATGGTCAAAGTCCATTTTCATCTTTGCAAGATGGACAAATCCATCTTTTGTCTTTGCTTGATAGAAAAAGTCCAGCTTTTATCTTAAATCTTTGCAAGATTCTTTCTTTAATTTCTTCTGGATGTTCAATTATTGTCTTTCATCTTCATTTGATCCATATTCTTCTAGCCTTTTGTAGTAGGGTGTGAGGCGTAAGATCCTTTCCGCTTTCTGGGGCTTTTGTAATTGGTTTATTTGGCACCGCAGAGCGCAGACACATATGCCTTAGTCATTGTGGAAGATCAACTCCTCAAAGAGTGTTTACATACTCTTACATACTCAGCGGAGAGAGAAGGGGAACAGAAGGAGCAAAATAAGTCTGAAGGAGTTAGCATAGCGAGGCTAAAACACCGATAATTTTCCTTACATATGCCCATCTAAAGTAAACAACCCAAAATAACCCCAATATATAAAATAAAACAAAAATAACGAGGAAACTGATGTCAAAAGCAGGAACGACTTCCTGTTCAGAGTGAGAGCTCTTTTGCGAACAGTTCTCAAGTGTCTCTCGCTCTCTGTTTCTCTCTCTCTGCTTATTCTCCTTCTCTCTCTCTCCCTTTTCTCACCACCCTTTCTCTCTGGTCTGGTCCAGGCTTGTCATGCCATTTTCATGCCCAAAAGACCTGTGTCTTATTCACCCCCCACCCTCCTCTTTAATTTCTGTGCCTTTTTATCTGTTTATCATCAGAAAGCTCCTTTTGTACTCCTCCATATTTCCCTTCTCCATCATATTGTCTGGTTAATGAGTCTCTGTCATCATCTTAATCATCTTCTCCCCCTTTTCACTTCTCCTCGGTGCAAAGGCATTACAGGTGAGTTTGTATTGAGTCTATTTTTTTCTCTCTTTCACTCTCTCTCTCTCTCTCTCTCTATCTCTCTCTCTCTCTCTCTCTCTCTCTCTCTCTCTCTCTCTCTCTCTCTATCCCTCCCTTCACA
>JBBIGC010000041.1:13078079-13100085 GCA_037576955.1 Lepidarchus adonis
AAAAATCATCCGAAATACAAGTGTGTGTGGACCAGTTTAAGCTATCTGCTAAGTTGTTACGCAGCGAAGGCAGAATATAAATAAAGTGGATTATTATTATTATTATGTCTTTTAAATTGATTTGGACTTTTTGTGATGACAATATTAGGGATGGAACAAAATTTTGATTTTGTGATATCCTTGCAAACGCGATACGGTAATCAATATGATATCGACAAAATTGATATTTTAATTAATAATCATTCCCTGCTATTTTGACAGCGTAGACAGTGTATTTTTATTTGTACTTACTGTGCAGATACGTGCAGTTTCATCTCTCAGGCCATTATCCTCAAAAACAGCTAAACAGTTCCCATCACCTGATTGTGTGATGTATAGTCATTGCTGAAATTATTGGCACCCCTGGAATCTTTCCAGAAAATTCACCATTTCCCCCAGAAAACTACTGCAATTACAAATGTTTTGCGATACACGTTTATTTCCTTTATGTGCACTGGATCAACAAAAAAGCAGATAAAGCCAAAATGTGATACAAAAAACTGGGTTGGACAAAACTATTGGCACCTTTTCAAAATTGTGGGTAAATCGTTTTATTGTTTGTTTAAACTCGTGTGCCAAGAAACAGGTGCTGGTAATATAGCCATCACGCCTGAATAAAATGGAGAAAAGTTAACCTTTCTGTTTTGTGTGTGTCACAATAAGCATGGAGAGCAGAAAGAAAAGCAGAGAATTATCTGAAGAGTTGAGAACAAAAATATCAACTGCTGTTCTGCAGACTCAAACTATTCATCTACTTCGGAAGGAAATTAAACAATTAGACCCCACTGCTGACACAGAAACATAAAAAATGTACTTGAACCTAAAACCCTTCTGGGAAAACATCTTATGAACAAAGAAGACCAAGGTAGAGCTTTTTGGTAAAGCACATCATTCTGCTGTTTACAGAAAACAGAATGAGGCTACAAAGAGAAGAACACAGCACCTACAGTCAAACGGGGTGTAGGTTCGATTGTTTTGCTGCCTCTAGCACTGGGTGCCTTGACTGTGTGCAAGGCATCATGAAATCTGTAGACTACCAAAAGATTTTGGGGCCCAGTGTCAGAAACCTGTGTCTGCATCAGAGGTCATGGGTCCAAAATTCCAGTTGAGGTGTAACAAGCTTGTTGATGGTTCTAGAAGGCAATTGGTTTCAGTTACTTTTTCCAAAGGGTGTGCAACCAAATATTAAGTTGAGGCTGCCAACAATTTGTCTGGCCCATTTTTTTAGTCTTTTTGTCAAATGTGGTCAAATTTGGCTTTTTTGTGTTGATTCAATGCACAAAAAAAAACCTGTACACCACAACAGTCTTCTGGGAGAAATTATGCATTTTCTTGAAAAATTCCAGGGGTGCAGACAATTTCAAGCATGAATTAATGAGCCATGAGTTAATTACTGTTTACGAATGTAACGGTCACTAAATAGATTTGCAATATATTGCCCCTTCAAAATCCTGTCTGGTAAACTTAACTGTTCAATTTAATTTTCAAAATATCAAAGTATATTTGATCTATTATACGTAACATAAGCATCAACAATTTCTGGTGCTTAATTTTTTTCTAATGTTGATGAAATGCAATTTGTACTCTACCCATGTTTTTTTTCCATTCTAGATCTTAAGGTCCATCTGCTTTTCATTTTTGTTCCAGCCCAGATCCCAGAGGAGGAAAAAATGCTGAGAAACACTGCTCTACCCTTACTGCTCTGCAAAAGTCCACTGTAGCTGGTTTGATGAGTTCAAGCTGCCCTTATGGACCTTTAAGCTTCATTTTACAAGAGATTGGACTTGGAAATTCACAACGAGCAAAAAAAAGTTTATTTATTAATTTGATATACAGCTTCTACAGCACAAGAATATCCCAGTGCCACTCTTTTATGGGTCAATTTCTACAAATTGTAAAGAGCACCCTGACCCAGCATCACCCAACAAATCAAAATGTGCGGTAGTTAAGCAATTTAGGTGAGCGATTGTTGGACTTATGCCCCTCCACCAGTCCCACTGTTTTTGAATGGTCACAGTAATTCATTTGGCGTCATCTCTGGAGCAGCAGGAAAACTTGGGTCATAGTTTTACATCTCTTCATGGTCTTTCATCTCTGGCACATTGGTCATTTAATCTCCAACAAGACAAGGCTCAGTCTGTAGAATCTGTTTGTAAATGTTATCAGCCCCAAAACTGGGCGGCCTCAAGGCTACTCTTAATGTTATTCAGGTTGTCTCTCCTCTCCTTAGTGACCAGGTTGGCCTCCCCTTTTTGGAGGCGTCGTCTCTGAGATGCCTTTTGCTGCTTTGTGAGCTGCCTCCTCACTTTCTGTCTGATCACTGCCTGCAAAAGAGTACATCAAAAAGTCCATTTAAACTCTTCACATGCCTCTCATATCCTGGAAAAATAGATTTGTCTTCATGGCCAGAAAGCTTGATTTCCATCAGTGTAGTTTTTTCTGTTACATTGGAGTCCAAAGAATTCTCTTCCGTAATCACTTGAGCTAATGCTAGAAATTGAGTTCCATGCAGTGATGAATGTTGTAAAAACTAGGCCAACTGACAATAACATGACATCATGAGCAATTCTGCTGCGTTTTACATGTGATTATCACTAGTAACATAGTTCCACTAGGGAAGAGCAGAGATAATATGAACGAATAAGCAGGGGGTCCTATACTTAGATATTCGTGGTTATGTCACTGGCTTTTTAATGCAGGTATTTACAGTCCTATACTGTAGCAGAATACAGTTGAACGCCTACTAAATGCTTTATGGTGATACAGGACTGCCGTGTGTGTGTGTGTGCGTGTGTGTGTGTGTGTGTGTGTGTGTGTGCGTGCGCGCATGTGTGCGTGCAGGGATGCACTGTGCTAAGGCACCGTCAGTGTGGTCTTACCACAATGCGTTTACTGCTGTGGTGAATGTTGAAGCATTAAAAAGAGCATTTATATCTGGAGCAACGTTTCCTAAATTCAAAATAAATACTCAATGGAATACATGCAGTTCTGTCAGATTGAAGACTGTACTGAAGCAACACACACTGGAGGACACTTTTAAACTGAAAATTTCTTTGAGTACATAGATAGTAACTGAATTCATTGCTTTGGATGACCAGCCAATCAATGTCATTTGAAGCTATGATATGCTCTACCCTCTCTACACTCCTGTTAGATACACTGCCCCACCAGAGCTTTACAGCAAGCTTTGCAATAACATATGAGGTATTTTATTGGATAATGATCATCCCATTTATTAAAAACACCAGATTTTACCTTAAATAATACATCAAATAATAATATTATATGATGATCCTGTGCTCACTTTTACCACATGTGATTGGATAATTTTTTCAGTAAATAAATGACCAAATATAATATTTGATTAACCGTTTTCTTCATTTACTTTCAGGACTTAAAAATATAGAATATTTTTAAGGCTTCACTGTACATAATGGTCATACACTGAAGCAAGGACTATACTTACTTGTGGAATGGTGGAGCAGCTAGCAACACTTCCAACAGAAACTTCACTGGTTGTTCTTCGTCTGTGTTCATTAATGTGGAGCAGACTATCTTGATCTCTGCAGGGTTTGGAACATGTAATTAAAATTGTGCATGTACATACAACTGTCAAATTTAAAATTACACCAGTCAATATTAAATAACAAAATGAAAAATGAAAAAAACAAACAAAACTATCAATTTACTGGTCAATGATTATTCATTCTGAGGGGCCTAATCCAAGAACTGGCTTAACCAACCTTCAGTGACAAAAACTGCATATCTGTCTTTATTGGAAAACCTAAAATAATCTGAACGTTTCTACAAAACCACATTTATAAAACGGTTTGCAAAATGCACTTAATGTAAATAACACCAATACAGTTTGCAAATTCTCTTGAACAGTTTGAAATGACGTAGTAATTAATAGGTCGCAAAATATTTTGACTAACCCACTTGATTGAATTTTGTAAATATAAAGACATTTCTGTGCTTAAGCTTATCTATAAGGCCAAAAAACTGTGGAAAGTCTTTATGGTCAGTTTTTAAGGAAAACATGTGTCAATGTGATCAGCCAGACTTTTATCAGCGCACATAAAGCTACCATTGATGTGGTGGCAAACATTGGGATTGTAGAGAGACATATGCTGCAATGAAGGCAACGTCATTTCCCAGGAATTCAATGGTTATTTTCAAAAAAACAATGCTAGACCTCAGTGCTACGACAGCTAGGCTTTATAATCTACATTACTTTAATAGACATACAGAGCATGTGCTTTACTGGCACTGCCAGCAGTCCAGATCTGTATAATACCAAAAATATATAGCAACATCATGACCATCTGGGTTATATAAAACCATTTTTGCTAAGAGTGAAAACAGCCCAATGTATACATTTATAAAATGCACTGTCATGATTCCTGTTCCTATCTGATTCCTACTTATTCATCAAAAAACTTTTAATTAATTTGGTTTTGAGTAACTGATTTTAACCAATTAATCAAAACATACTTTACATACCTAAAAGGCTTGAAGTCTTTATTGCAAGCTGAAAGATCGATCAAGTCTGGGCATTCATCATTCTCATACTCCTCATCACTCTCTGGACTGTCTGTAACTGCCTCATTATTAACATCCTCAGATGTTGCTGTAGAAGTTGCTTTATGTTCCTCTGGGCTCTTCTCTCCTGACAGAGGTTCTTTGCCAATCTTCAGCCCCTCAAGTTCAAAAATAGCATGTTTGAATTCCTCAATGTCAATGTGTTCATCTGAAGCAAACTCTGGCACTTTAGGATTGTGGTCATCCTCATCTCCACTTTCTTCAGTCATTCCCTCTTCACCCTCTGGGCCAACTGGGTGGAGAAGTTGGTCGTCCTGCTGCAGCTCTTTTGTGTAACCACTGGCTGAGATTTCCACATCAAGACAACAAGTCTTTCTGTACAAAAAGTGGAAAAAGGTAACACCGGTCATGAGCCATCAACAGATCCACAGTATTATATGGTTATTACACAAAATAAGAACTCACTTGATATCTTTGAATGTTGGATAAAGTTCACTTTCATAGTTAAATCTTCTGATGAAGAAGTCTCGAACACACTTGACATCTCGGTCAAAGTACCTGGAGGAAATTTGGGGAAATCTGCTGTTTATGCATAAGTGCGCTATAAAAGATTAAGCTAGCTGTAGACTAAAGAGTTTAACTGCACAGTAAAATGAGCAGTGCTGATAGTATTTTCAGTTCATCTGAATAAGAAAACTGAAAAATTGCCAAAAGATCACCATTCTGCATTTGGATGAGACGTGGACACCATTTGCGGGAAATCGATCATTGTGATGTGATCACGGTCATCAAGCATCAGGTTGAACTCATTGAAGTCTCCATGGATCAGACCGTGATTGGCCAGTTTGACTATCAGCTCCATGACTTCACTATACAATGAAGCAGGGTCTTCAACCTCTCGTACCTGACACCTGTAAAATAAAGTAGCAACATATACAAACTTCAACACTATTAAGAGGGCAAAAATAAATATTTTTCAAAATCTAATACTACACTACCAAAGCCAAGTCACGTATATCTTCCAGTAGTCCCTCTGGCATTTATTTATTATTTTAAATATTCGGACGGCTGGTGTTTAACAGGCGTTTGTTGGAGACGGCTATTATTCTCCTCGCGGATGAAATGGTGATGGTATTTACGGCCACAAAATGTCATGCAGCTTCTTCACTTTTTTTTTGACAAAAGATAAAACATCACGACTAAAATCCTCCCTCTGTCTGTTCAGTGGTAATACTTGTGGGAGTATCAACAGGCTACTATTGGAGACCAGTCCAGTTGTCACTGCATTTATTGGAAACGGTCGTCAATAAGACACAGACTATTAGAAGATATACGGTAAGTTATTTGTCTGTAGATCCCTGTGCTCTTGAGCTCTACTACAACCCATTCCCCCCTTATAATTTACTAGACTGTTTTTGTTATGTTTTGAATATTAATATGTAAACATGTTCTGACTGTCTGATATGTTCTGTGCTTGATTGTAAAAAAAAGTGATGTAGAGGCTGAATGGGCAGGCAAATGTTTTTGTGACATCAAGCAATTATTTTTAAATTGGCAATTTTTGTATCTTATTTTTTTGTTTGGCTGTACAGACTATGAAGTGAATTGTTTAAATATATGAATCTCTATTTAAAAAGTGATTAGTGACAGTCAAACATTTAGCAATTACTTGAATATGACTGTTATCATGCATACAAGATCTTGTTACAGACTAGAATGCTCAAAACACTGTATCACTCATATATAGTATGATTAACCAAAGCTGAAATTCCACCATATATTTTCAGTATATGTGGTATTTAGACATTTTTTATTTAAAAAGCAGGTATGGTCATCTCACAGTGGATATCCATTAATGAGCTCCATAACGACAGCATGCCTGTTGTAGTCCACTGGCTTTGGAACAGGAAACCCTCGGTCATATAGTGCCTATAAGAAAACAAAGAATTATCTTTTTCTAGAAGAATACTGTAGGCTGTTCAAATATAGGCTGACCCTTAAACAAGCAAACCCAGTGCATGTTTCCATGTGAGGTTGTGGAACAATGCACCTGCACAAGGTTGACTTTATTTTCTAAGTAGTAATACTTAGTAAATACATTAAAATGATACTTAAGCTTATTATAGTTAATAATCCCATATGCACAGTGCATTTAGGAAACTGGCACGACTGTTACCTTCATGTATGCATACTCCTTCATAGCAGAAAGACGTGACAGGTAGAGCCATGACATTTTGTTTCTGTGCTTATGGTAGTCTCGCTTATTCTTTAAGTTCCTGAAAGATGTTCTTCCAAGCCGGTGGAGTTTCAGCGCAAACTGCTCCCCTTCTGCATTTGCAACTATGTAAATATCTGTTGTAGAAATACAAAACATTTTAAATGCAATATGTCAAATTTACACAAGGAACCACTTAAAGAGAGGGAAGGCCAAAAACCAATGTAGAATGTGCAGGACCTTTAAGCCCTAAGAAGACACTGCATGAGAAACCATCATGCTACTGTGATGAATACAGGCACATTGACTCAGGAGTACTTTAAAAAACAATCGGCACATAACACAGTCCTCTGCTGTAACTACTACTACTGAAAGAGACATTTTAACGTAAGGGTGTACTCACATTTGTTGCCACTGGTTTAGAAATGAATAGGTGTGTGGAGTTATTTTCAGGGGACAGCAAATGTACACTGTTATACAAGCTACACTGACTACTTTGTATTGTATCAAAGTGTCATATCTTCGGTGTTGTCCCATGAAAAGATATAATAAAATATTTACAAAAATGTGAAGGGTGTACTCACATTTGTAAGATACTGTATTCAACTACAAGAGTGGTATTGAGGTTAGTATTATTAATGACTACAGCTGCCCTATAGGCAATAATAATACTATACTACAGTGGGGGCAAAGTTGTCCCACTTAACAAGATGAGAGAGTCTGTAATGTTCTTCATAGGTTCACTTCAACTGTGAGAGACAGAATGTCAAAACAATACAGGAAATCACATTGTATGAATAATAATTTAAAAAATAAATTAATTGTATAATGGTGCAGGAAGTAAGTATTTGGTCAATAACAAAAGTTCACCTCAATACTTTGTAATCTAACTTTGGATGGTCAAACGTTTCCTGTAGGTCTTCACCAGGTTTGCACACACTATCCATGCAGATCTTCTCAGAAGATGTGACCTTTTGGGGCTGTTGCTGGGCAACACAGACTGGCTAGATCACTGGTTGCCGGGGCGGTGTGTTTGGGATCATTGCTATTCGAAAAGGTCCAGCCATTTTTCATTTTCAACCCCCCCCCCCCCCCCCGTCACCCTGAATGCCTTTATCAGCAAAGGATGCACATTTAAGTAGTGAAATTCACTCATTAAAAGAAATATCTGGGGACTCTGGAATATAACAGACGTGTATTCATCTCTGTGCATGCAAGTATTTAGAAGTCTAAACTGAAGAAAAAAATGATTGGTTGTGTAGTGAAGTTACTAACCTGACTCTTTGCCAACTCCCATCTGGTTCCCCACAGACAAAATGACATCTCTGGATGACAAGGTCTTCAAAGCCAGATAATCATAGCCACCATAATTCAAGCGGTATCCCTGTACAGCTAGAAATGTAATAAACTATGACATTAATTTAAATACATGTCATTAAGATTTTCAACAAGAAATGTGTAACAATTTTTTTTACAGTATTGAAAAATTAAGTGAAGTGATTGTCATTGTAAACACACGCTCAGGAGTACCTCAGTGGTACCTTAACAGGCCAGGGGTTTGAACCGGTGACTTACTGATGAGAGAGGAAACTCCCTGACCATTACACTACCACTGCCTCAAAAATTCAATCGAATACTGTATCTCTCAATCTACTTAATTTCTTGAAAACCATGGTTGATTATCAGAACTAGGGATATGGGTAGACACCCTAGAAACTGGGACAATGGACAATGTTGTCTTGACTGAAGACTACTACTGGCAGTATTAATCACCCATTCAGCAGTATTGTGGTTAAACATAGATGCACTTTTAGCAGCAGACTAACTAGAATAACACCCATAACATCCAAAACAATCCTTCCTCCCCACTGTCACTAGACTTCCCTTCTACTCACTCACATAATAAGCTGCTCTTTGTCTTTGAAACGTATTTCTTACCAAGTTATTCATATACACAACAGTTGTTTTAGCTACTTGTACAAACAAAGTTTTAGCTATGTATATTATTTTTTCCAGATGCGCCTGTAGTACATTTGTACCTCTATCCTACCGTGCAATAATAACAATTTACTCTCTTTTTGGACTCTTATACTGAAAAAAACTCACTGTGTACCATTACAGTGAACAACAGATTAAGAGTCTTACTTTTGGTGCGTTCGTAAGCGAGCAGTTTGTGTTTGACCAGTTCCTTCAACACTTTATTACAGCCTCCGTGTCGGAGACTAGCAATAGATGAAATGAGACTCACTGGCACGATTTCGTGATTCTTCATGCCCATTTCCACCTTAAAGAAAGCGCAAAGTCCACGTCATTTTAACAAGCCATATAAGTAACGAAAATACGTGGCAAATAGAAGTGTTTAGCTTAGCTTTTTAGCACCCCAAAATTACATTAAGCATTCTGCGATGATGATACTCACAGCTGTTAGAACTCGAAAGTCATCTCGAGACAGATATCTCAAAACAACGACGTTTAATTTTCCCATGATGTGAAAAGAATCGACTGAGAACTGGTCTAATAAATGTTAACAGCACATTCTGCATGGCTTTCCATCAAAACACATGCTGTTGAAAGGAGAAAGGACACCTCTTCCTGTCATGTTCTTAACGCTGTTTGTCGCATTATTGCCATCTACTGGACTGGAGTATTTCATCGACGAGAAATGTTTTTCTTTTGAAATTTGTATCGCTGCAGTCGGGGATCAAGCTCGTTAATTGGCAGGTTTGGTGGGTGGGTTTGAGTGAGATTACTACCAAAGACTAGCCTTTCAGGATCAAAACTGCTCACCACTACATACATAATAATTTTAATTATTCAAATGAATTTTTATAACCCGTTTCTTGTCCCTTCTGGCTTGCCGTAGGAAGGTAGAGCGTCACGTGACTGCAGATTTGCGATAGTGTTCCTGGAACTGACCAAAACAAGCGATCGAGAGGAGAGAAAGTGAACGAGTTGCAGAATAGGCAGGGCTTTACTTTCTTGTTTACAAACTGTGTTAAGGTAAGTACTTTGATTGATTTCCATTTATTATTTAATATGTGTTTTTGGGGGAGAAGTATGGTGTGCTGTCTTGCTTATATTTGATATATGGGCTAAGTGTGCGTTAAGTGTGTTAAATTCACAACGCTCGGTTTTCGTAAACACAGTTGTCAGTAGTTCCCGACCCTCCAAATGTGCTTAATGAAGCTAAAGTTTTGCCATCTTGTAGAGAACCTAACTGACAGCGCTGGATTTGCCTTTGCTTTTCTGAAACATTCTGCAGACCCGTTCATAATGTCGTTATATTACTCTACGGATTTTCAAGCCAGTGTCTAGCTGGCTAGATATTTATTTATTTAGTCAAAGTACTCAGGTGGTCACTTTAAATATTTTATTCTATTTTAGGGGTAACTGGAAAATTAAGTAACATGAGAGTATGATGGCTGAAGCAGTGAGACCAAAGAAATCCAAGGCAAAAACCTCTGCCAAGTTCCAGGTAAAACATCTTTAAAGTATCGATTCTCTTACTGTTTAAATGTTATTTAGTTAATTAATGTTATGCCACAACCAGTTGGAGCATTTTGTTCAAGAAAGCAGTTAATTTCATTATTTTCATTACATTATTAATACTTTATTACATTTTATTATATATTGTTAAACAAGGCAAAGAGTTTTAACTGATCACATCCTGAGAAACAACAGGTTATTGCTGCTTATAGTTACATGAAAATGTCATTCCCTTTCCTTCTTAAACCAGTTCCTTACTCGTAATTTAATAATAACTTTTTTTAGTTACTAGGTAGTGCATTTTAAGCTTATAGATTATTATGTCAAAGTTGGTCCTGGAGGGCTGGTGTCTAGTACAGTTGGGTTGTTTTTCTCCTGTAACATGCTCACTATACATGGCAAATAAAAGCAGGGAAATCACTAACCTGTGTTGGACACCAGCCTTCTAGGACCGGAGCTGAACATCACTTTTATAGACTAATGATGGTTAATAATAATACTAGTTTAAGGGTTTTTGTGTGTTTCCTTTATCTTTTAGGAAAAAAAGCAAAGACAGGCTGACAGTTCAAGGAAACCTGCAGTTCATTGCTGTCCTGCTCCTGAGGTCTCTGTAGAATTCACAGATGTTCCTCTCAGTCTACCAACTGAGCTGCAAGCTTCTCTTCAGGAACCGCTCTCAGGAGAACAAAATGAAAAGGCTGAGAAGGACCAAAGTAAAGAAATGTTACGTGATAGGATTGAAACTGCAGAGACACTGTCTAGCACGGGAGACTTTGCACCTGAACCATACTCACAAGACCGGCCAGTTGAAGTAGAACAACCTTCTCCCTCCTCTCAGCTCATGCAATCTGATCAGAAGTTTCTCAGCACTGACGTTGAAACTATTAACATCTCTTCTCTTTACCCCACTTTGCCCTCTCTGACTGTGGAAGGGCAGTTTGTGGTTGATCCGTCCTCTGTCAGCTCTGGACTAGTTGAAGCATCTCTGATGCCATTAGTGATTGAAACAGCAGATGTGCCTAGGCAGCTGTGTCCAGCTCCGGCTGTTCTTCCTCTGGCTGACCAGGAGTCCTCCCCCCCAAGTCTTGTTCCTGTAGAAATAGAAATAACAGAGGCAGAGAGGCCCCTGGAGAGGCTGTACCCAGAGCTGCCCTGTCCATGTGTGATGGTCCAGCCTTTCACTTGTGAGCAGCTGAGGATGTGGGAGCCTGGTTCTTGGCTGGAAAATGTGGAGCTTCATGCTTCTGAGTTCCAGGCCCTGGCCCACCAGGAGGGCCATGAGCTGCACGAGCTGCTGCTGAACTACTGGAGGTGTCGCAAGCAACTGATCCAGGCACAGGCTGAACTACAGGCTGCCAACTCTGACTGCAAGAGCACACAGAACCGCCTGTGGAGTTTCAGGGACGAACAGCTGACACTACAGGTTAGGAGCAGAACACAATACATTTTTCAAAACTTAACATTTACTGAATAATTGGTCTTAAGCAAATATGTTTCAACTTAATCTATATTTGCCACTTTTGTAGCATCAGTTAACATTAGGAATTAGTCACTTTAAGAATGTACCGATCCAACTTTCCAGTCTCAACACTAATACTGATACAACGGGTAAAATGTCATCATTTTCTTAAGTAAATATATCTCTAAAGGTGCTATTGACATGAAATTCTCACCAGATGTTGGTAACAACCCATTCAAACCACACATGCAAAGTAATCAAACCATAGATGTCCATACATTAGGTTATGTGCAGTAAAATGGAATGACACAGGGAAAACGTATCGAAGATGCATAATGAAATGTATTTAATACTTTGTACAAAAGCCTTTGTTGGTGATGACAGCTTCAAGATGCCTCCTATATGGAGAAACTAGTCGCATGCAATGCTCAGGTGTGATATCGGCCAATTGTTCCATGGTCGCTGAGATTTAGTTATTTCCATATAATTTCTGTTTGATTCAGGTCAGGTGACTGGCTGGGCAATTCTAGCAGCTTTATTTTCTTTCTCTGTAATCAAACGTGTTTCCTTTGCTGTGTGTTTGGGATCATTGTCTTGCTGAAATGTAAACCTTCATTTCATCTTCTTAATCCTTGTAGATGGCAGCAGATTTTTGTCAAGAATGTCTTGGTACATTTTTCCATTCATCCTTCCTTCAATTATATGAAACATCTCAGTGCTATACGCTGAAAAATAAAAAAAATAAAAATAAAAAGCCCCACACAATGAATTGTTCACCTCCAAGCTTCACTGTCGGTGTGGTGGGTTTAGGGTTATATGCATAGCCTTTTGACCTCCAAACATTGTGTGTGTTATGACATCTAAAGTGTTAAATTTTGGTCTCATCTGGCCAGGCTATATTCTGCCAGTATTTCACAGGCTTGTCTACATGTTGGTCAAAAAACTTTAAACACACTTCAACATCCATTTTCTTTAGCAATGGAGTCTTGCTTGGTGAGCGTGCACACAGGTCATGGCATTCTTTCTGAAACTCTCCAGAAGTGGTCCTTGGCTCTTGTGAGGAACACCTGTTTGTGGCTGGTTTATGGTGAAATTATGTTTTTCCACTTCCAGATTATGGCCCCAACAGTGCTCACTGGAACCTTCAGTAGTTTAGAAATTCTTCTATAACCAGTGCTATCAGTATGATTTGCAACAGTAAGGTTGCGAAGGTCTTGAGTGAGTTCTTTGGTTTTACTTATCATAAGATGTTTCTTGTGTGATGCCTTGGTAATGACCCACCTTTTTATAGCCATCATGTCATTCCATTTTATTACACTTACACTTATGTATGGATTTTGGACATCTGGTGAGAATTTCATGTCAATAGCACATTTAGAAATATATTTACTTAAAAAATTGGTGACATGTTCAATACTTATTTTACCCTCTGTACATGGGCTTTGGGTATTGGCTGATATTGAGTACTAATCCGATTCTAGTATTTACTAAGCTGTACATCTTAATGTGTGGAAATGGGGATACATTTTAGGTGCAAGCCATACATTTTGGCTTAAACTTTACTTTTAGCATAACTTCATAAAACAAAGTATAATGTATATATTGTGAGGCAGAAACTTGGCAAAAACAAACAAAAATTATAGTTGGTATGCTCATGTGCATAAACATAGAATAAAATAATTGTATTGAACAGATCAGCTCCATGGATGTACTTATTGTTTCATATTCCCAATCCAACTATCTGAGCCAGTATTGGGCAGATATACAACATCAGTATCAGATTATCCTTAATATGTACAGTAATTTTGCTGTATGATTGGCAGTAACACATTTCTGTCAGTGAACAATTATGAGAATCACATTTTTGTAAAAAAAAACTTTGACATTTAAATAAATTGTATTCACAATAGAAATGTTGAACGTTTGAAATATAACCAGTACACTCATTTTGATTTTGATGGTGACAGTGACAACATGTCTCAAATAGTTGGGACAGGACCTCAAAGGGTTGGAAAAGTAAGTAGTCCTAAAAAAAACCCAGGAGGAACTAATTATGCTAACTAGTAATAGGTCAGCAACATGACGAGGTATAAAAGGAGCATCTCAGAAATAGAAATGGGCAAAATTGCATCTAAAAATTGTGCCATAAAACACTGGTTTATTTTTTGCAAATTATTGCATTCTGTCTTAGATTTTATGCAGCGTCCCAATCTTTCTGGAATATAGGCCACCCATGACGATCAGCATAAGGGATAATACTGCAGTGTTTCACATGAAAATACATATCAGTATTCATCTTGGAAATTACACATCTAAGTACATTGTGGAGAATTCACATTCTAGACTTCAATCTACAGTCTTTTTTATTTATTTTTTTTTTGTGATGAGTTGGAATTAATATAAAATAATCTGTGCTGCCAAAATTAAACTATGGGTACATTTAAAAAGTTTTTTTATGGGGAATTTTTTTCTATAATTTCTCAAACTGCACTGTATTTATTCGAATTAAACAGGGCTAATGATGCTCTCTTTGTAATGAGAGAATGAACTGATGAACTGATGATATCTATGACACATTGTGGTATATCATAATGTAATTTGCCACAATAACAATAAATGTCATCATTATTCTCAGTCCTTTTTGTGTGACAGACAAACACACATTTATCATGCACATTCTTAAATAAATTAAATGATCTCTTTTTGCACTTCACAGGGTGTCTGCGCTGACCAGGTCAAGGTGTGCGGCTACCATCGCTTCCAACAGGTGGTCCTGAATGAAGCAGTGGTAGCAGAACTGAGGCATCTGTTTGAGACCAAAGCTGAGCTGCTCCATCATATTGTAGCTCTGCACTCATACACTTCTGTACTCTCACGCCTGCAAGTGGAGTCATATCTGTACCACCTGCTGAGTACAAACCCCATTACCAGGAGCATTGCCATACAGGAGACAAGCCCAGGCAAGTCAATATTGACAGTGTTGCTTAAAAAAGTTTACTGTATTACGTATGGCCAGTGACAGGTGCGTGACAAATGCAGTTAAGGGAGGGAGACGGCATCCCTGATAAATGTAATAATAAAGCTCTAGAGCTAGCCTGAATTGCTCTTTACTTGTTTATTTTGGTATTCAATGTGTCTTCTTATAGGCCATAGAAAGTAACCTAAACTGCACCAATGAACCAAAACAGTATAACCACCTCCATAATGTTTGAGACAGCGACAGTACCCTTTCACTCACCTGTATAAAATTAAAAATCAAACAATTCACATGCGCATTCCAGACTTTTATTTAAAGTTATGTGCATACGTTTTATTTTCACTATGTAGAAATGACCACACTTTTTTATACACAGCCCCCCTCATTTTAGGGCACCATAATATTTTAGACAAAGTAATAGTAGACACATAAAAGCAGTCATGTTTAGTACTTCAAGATTCAAGAGATTTTTCAATACAGCAGTATAAACAGTACACAGTGTATTGAAATGGCGTTACACACAGCCATGCATAGTAGTTTTTGAGTATTTTTGTTGTTGTTGTTATATTTTATTTTTCTTTATAAATGCACCAGGGCGAGGGCATTTGTAAAGAACAATAAAATATAACAACAACAAAAAAATACTGAAAAACAACTATACATATATTTTAAAATGAAAAGAAGATATAAAGAAAAGTCATCAGCAGTAGAGGTCTTCCATAGCTCACCAGTGCAGTTTCTTCTTTAGCATATGGAAGGCTTGTTAAATTGAATTTAAAGCAGGTGACTGGCTTGGCCATTTAAGATTTTTTTCTTTGAGAAACTCCTATATTGCCATAGCAGTATGTATGGAATCATTATCTTGTTGCAGGATGACTGACAATTGATTTTGGTAATCTTAAATGATTTCACAAAGTATTTGGTAATAAATAATTTATTTTTTCAACTTTGAAATAGCCTCCTTGAATTTTATTTGCACAGCTATTTTCCTCGGGTTAAACAATGGCAATTACAGACTCCAAATGGTAGAAGCAAGCCTAGGTATTTTATCTTTGCCCTAATGAAGCAATGAAACACACCTGAGTAATCACAAACACCTGTGAAACCAATAAAACACAAACATTATGGTGCCATGAAATGAGGGGGGCTATGTATAAAAAGTGTTGTAATTCCTACACTGTGCTATTAAAATGTATACAAATGACTTTAAATTGAAGTCTGCAATATGCACTTTAACCACATCTAAACTGTTTGCAAATTTTACATTGAAGAGCAGAGGGGTAAATCAAAGAAAAAAAGCGTCTTTGTCCCAAACATTTCAGTGGGGCAAAAAAGGTATTTGGCAGCCACCGATTCTGCAAGTTGTCACACTTAAAAAGATGAGAGAGTCTGTAATGTTCATCATAGGTTCACTTCAACTGTGAGAGGCCGAATGTAAAAAAAAATCAAGGAAATCACACTTATGATTTATAATGAATTTATTTATTTATTGGTGCAGAAAAAAGTATTTGGTCAATAACAAAAGTTTACCTCAATACTTTGTAAAGTAACCTTGGTTGGCAGTGACCAAGGTCGCCAGGTTTGCACACACTGTAGCTGGTATTATGTCCCATTCTTCCATTCAGATCTTCTCAGGAGCTGTGATGTTTTGGGGCTGTCGCTGGGCAACACAGAATTTCAACTCTCTCCACAGATTGAGGATTTAGGTCTGGAGACTGGCTAGGCCACTCTGGAACCTTGAAATGCTTTTTACATTTTTCATTGTCATGCTGGAAGCTCCAGCCACGTTTTATCTTCAATGCTTTTACTGATGGAAGGAGGTTTTTGCCCAAAATCTCACAATACTTGGTCCCATTCATCCTTTCCTTAATACAGATCAGTTGTCCTGTCCCCTTTGCAGCAAAGCTGCCCCAAAGCATAATATTTCCACCCCCATGCTTCACAGTGGGTATGGTGTTCTTGGGATACTCAGTATCCTTCCCCCTCCAACACTGTGAGTGGAGTCTCATCTGACCACATGACATTCTCCCAATCCTCCTCTGGATTATCCAGATGGTCTCTGGCAAACTTTAGACGGGCCTGGACATGAGCTGGTTTACACGGGATTTTAATCCATGACGATGAAGTGTGATACTAATAGTAACCTTTGTTACTGTGGTCCCAGCTGTCTTCAGGTCAGGTTTCCTCATCGTTCTCAAGATCATTTGTACCCCACAAGGTGAGATCTTACATGGAGCCCCAGGTTGAGGGAGATTGTCAGTGATCTTGTATTTATTCCATTTTCTAATAATTGCTCTAACAGTTAATCTCACCAAGCTGCTGCCTATTGTAGGCAGTCTTGTGCAGGTGTACAATCTTGTCCCTGGTGTTGTTAGGCAGTTCTCTGGTCTTAGCCATGGTGGAGGTTGGAGTCTGACTGTTTAAAGGTGTGGACAGGTGTCTTTTATACAGATAATGAGTTCAAACAGGTGCCATTAATACAGGTAACAAGTGGAGGATAGAAGAGCTTCTTAAAGAAGAAGTAACAGGTCTGTGTGGGCCAGAATTCTTGCTTATTTTTAGGTGCTGTAGGTGGATTTTTTTACATTCTGTCTCTCACAGTTGGCGTATACATATGATTAACATTACAGACTCTTTCATCTTTTTAAGTGGGAGAATTGGTGGCTGCCAAATACTTCTTTGCCCCAATGTATGGAGAGCACTGTACATGCAACTGCATGGCAAGGTATATAATTATATTGTAAGCTAGTATTCAGTTGTCTTGGCCCACATGTTGAATGTGGCTTGAATAGGCAGATTGGAAGAGCCCAGTCACTCAATCATCAGGGCCAAGATTTTATGACCAGATGACTAAACTGACAAAATTGCTATATCAACTTATCAGTTTGTACAGTTCATTATGTTCACAAGCCTTTAGACTGCTGCAATCTGTTTTTCTTCATTTTTAACTTTTCAGGGGCTCCAAAATCCCAGCCTTCTTCTCTGCAGCCTTTGAAGGAAAGCATCAGTGTGCTTTTCAGCTTCACCCGTCGAGTTTTAGATGATTCCCAGTTCCAAAGTGACATTCATCTATGGCTGCAGAAATTGGTAAAAAGCTTTCATTGAGTAACACCCTGTCGCATAACTATTTAGATATTTTAGATTTTGTTAACATCTTACTCATTTTTAATCCAAATCTTACTAATGACAATTCAACATAGGGAACGAGAGGGTAGAGGTAGGATGAGGCACAATAAGTATTTTTTTTTTATTTTTTTGTACTTTAAATGTTTTACTTACTCTTTTTCATTTTAGTTCATGAGCTGCATTAGAAGAGTTTCAATATGATTTTCTTAAAGTGTATTAAAATATACTACGAACAAATTCATTTTCTTCTTCTTCTAGAATTGTGGTGTAACCATATCATTTATTGAATTGAAATAAATTACTGTATGTAATGTTTGGTATTTTTTTCTTTTCAGGTTTCAGTACTGCAACAAGTTAGCTCAGCTGTAGAACATCTGTACATTCTTAACCATCTGCTTTGCTGTCCTGCAGGGGTTGGGAAATGGGCTGTGCCTTTTATACAGGTAACTCAAAACTCAAAGACTTGCACATTAATTACAGGTCTTTTTTAAGACAATAAAACATGTGTGGCAATGAAGTCCGGTTGAGAGGTAGCTAAAGAATATACAGGTGAAAAATCAAACTGACAATTTTCCCTTGCACCAATCAGCTAATCAGATTTGTTACAGTTAGTGGTCATTATGAGAAAAATAAAATATCACAGTGTCACAGTATTCTTTTTTCTGACATACTTTAAGTTTAAAAAACCAGAATATAACCACTTGTTCCAATTTAGAACACAATGTCCAAAACTATAGTGCAAACCCTATTTTCAGAAAAGTTGGAATTTTTCAAACAATGTGATGAAATAATTATAAATGTTTTCATTGATCAACTTAAATTTATTTAGTAAATATAAACAAATGTAATTTTTGACTTCCACACAATTTTTTCATAAAATAAGAGTTTGTTTAAATAATAACTTTTTGCCACTTTAAAACATAATAGTCTTTTCAAGCATGTCATGGCTCACCCTTGTGTACCAAACATTATGAGAGAATTGTCAGTCAGTTTTAAAAGAACATATCTCAATCTAAAATTACCTAAGATCCATCATCTACAGTACATAATATTGTGAAAAGATTCATGGAATTTGGAGAAGTCTCTGTACCTTTATCTTTGATTTCATAATCCTTTATGTTCTGCAAAGTGTTTGTTAATGTATGTACACTGGTGTAAAAATTTTTTTGCCCCTTCCTGATTTCAAAATGTTTTCCATGTTTACCACACTTAAATGTTTCAAATCATATGAAATATGTCAAAGACAACACAAGTAAACACAAAATGCGTTTTTAAGTGAAGAGTTACCCAAGCGATTGCCCCTCTATTAAAACATAAGTGGTTCATCACACCTGAGTTTAATATCTCTAGTCACACTCAGGTCTGATAAATGCCACACCTGTGTTCATGACTCCACCATAAGAGTACATACATTTGTACATATTGTTACATTTATTTTATTTTTTTACAAATGCACCAAGGTGGGGTGCTGTGTGAAACAGCATTTCAATACACTGTGTAGTGTGTATACTGCTGTATTGACAATAAAAACCCCCTTGAATCTCTTGAATCTTGAATAAGAAGTAACACTATATTTCAGAAAAAGAACATCATTCCAACAGTAAAATATGGTGGTGGTAGTGTGATGGTCTGGGGCTGTTTTGCTGCTTCTAGACCTGGAAGACTTGCTGTGATAAATGGAACCATGAATTCTGCTATCTACCCAAAACTCCTGTAGGAGAATGTCCAGCCATCTGTTCGATACCTCAAACTGAAATGATCTTAGCTTCTGCAGCAGGACAAGGACCCAAAACACACCAGCAATTCCAACTCTGACTGGCTAAAGAAAAACAGAATGAAGACTTGAGTGGCCTAGTCAAAGTCCTGACCTGAATCCTAATGAGATGCTGTGGAATGACCTTAAAAATGGCCAAAAAATGTTTGAAAACCCTCCAATGTGGCTGAACTACAACAATTCTGTAAAGATGAATGGGCCAAAATTCCTCCACATCGCTGTAATGACTTATTGCAGGTTATCACAAATGCTTAATTGCAGTTGATGCTGTTAAGAGTGGCTCAAAGAATTACAGGGCCAACAATAAAATCCTTTACTTAAAAACTGCATTTTTGTGTTTACTTTGACTAATATTTAAATTTGTTTGATGATCTGAAACATTTAAATATGAAAAAATCAGGAAGGAGGCAAACTCTTTTTCACACCATTGTATGTATATGCGTGTGTTTGTGTGTGTATGTTCTTCCAAGAATGATAAATGATAATGAAATGAAAATGATATTTTGTTTTGATATTAAAAATGTTTTTAAAATTCAGGAGAACCTGAATGTCATTCACTGCTGTCACTGTTTCTGTTTCTCTCTTTAGATTAGGGTGCTGGATAACCCATCTGGAGTATATCACTTCATGCAGGCACTAGCGATTCTCATGTCTCCAAATAGGTGAGAATTAACTACAGGGCCATTATACAACAGTGTGTCAACTAAACATCTGATTTCAAATCAAGTTTGCTTTTTTATTTTCCTAGGATCTATTTATGTTGTTCTATTTTATTTATTTGGATTTACATGAAATTGTGTGTTCATCCAGTAATCCATGAATTTTCTTTGACTTTGGTGATATTGTTTGTAGTGTGTTTAAGGCTGTGTAAAATTCGACACAAATGTTCTTGTGAAACCTAGGCACCGGGCTGACTTTCTTTGTCATATGAAACCCAGCAATGTGAAAAATAACAACAGCTATTCTGGACCTACATCTGCTAACTGGACCCTGGTAGATGAGGGTGGAGAAGAGGTCAGAAGTTTGCATATTATCTCTTTTTGTCTTATTCATCCATTGTTAAATGAAAACTCATAAGTTTTTGAAGAAAATGCTGCTCTATTGGATAGGTGCTTTATCCAGTTTATCTACAGTAGTTAGTGTAGAACAGAATATTTCTGTTTACAAAACCACATCCGTGACTTTATATTTCCACCACAAGATAATCACAAGTACTTATTCCTGCTTTTGCTTACGCAATGCCAAAGGCGAGGCTTAAGAAGAAACTTGAGTTTCACTTTCCATGAGTAATGAGACTTTTAACGTTCAAGGTTTTTACCTAAAACCATGAAAGATTATAATAGGCCTTTGCTAGGTAACTTAGTAATGAATATAGTGGTTCCTGAGTTCTTATTTTTTCCATGTTTGTCACACTTAAATGTTTCAGATCATTAAATAAATTAAGATATTAGTCAAAGACAACACATGTGAACACAAAATGCATTTTTTAAGTGAAGGATTTTATTATTCAGGGTAAAAACCTACATGGCCATGTGTGACAAAGTGATTGTCCTCCCGGTAAAAAATAACAGTGGTTTATTACACCTGATTTCAATATCTCTAGCCACATCCAAGCCTGATAACTGCTACATCTGTTCTCAATCAAGAAATCACTTAAATAAGACCTGCCTGACAAAGTGAAGTAGACCAAAAGATCCTCAAAAGCTAGACATAATTCAGAGATTCAAATAAATTCAGGAACAAATATGAGTAATCGAGACCTATCAGTCTGGCCATTTGTTCATGACATCAAGCTGAAACGAACTTGGGTTCTGCAGCAGAACAATGATTCAAAACACACCAGCAAGTCCACCTCTAATTGGCTGAAGAAAAGCAGAATGAAGACTTTGGAGTGGCCTAATCAAAGTCCTGACCTGAATCCTATTGAGATGCTGTGGCATGACCATAAAAAGATGGTTCATGCTTGAAAATCCTCTAATTTGGCTGAAGTACAGCAATTCTCCAAAGATGAGTTGGACAAAATTCCTCCACACTGCTGTAAAAGTCCCATTGCAAGTTATTGCAAATGCTTGGTTGCAGTTCTTGCTGCTAATGGCCCAACCAGTTATTAGATTTAGGGGGCAATCACTTTTCACACAGGGCCATGTAGGTTTTTTTCCCTTAATAATAAAATACTTAACTTAAAAATACACTTTGTGTTTACTTGTGTTATTATTGACAAATATTTAATATTTAATGATAACCTGAAACATTTAAGTGTGATAAACATGGAAAAAATAAGAAATTAGTAAGGGGGAAAAAACCACTTATCTAATATACAGGTCCTTCTCAAAAAATTAGCATATTGTGATAAAGTTCATTATTTTCTGCAATGTACTGATAAACATT
>JBBIGC010000041.1:13100189-13129762 GCA_037576955.1 Lepidarchus adonis
TCCCCAAATTATTAGTTGAATTTAAATGTACTGTTTACTGCAGCAATGAACAGTTTGAAAAGCAACGCAAAGCAAAGCTAGATCAGCATTCTCCTATCCACACACTACACAGTCCGTAATGCATTGCTTCCCATGAAACCACCACATCCTACAACACTCCACTGGAAACTGGAAACAAATAAGGTTATCTTAGATTTTTAATACATAAATTAGCATTTTCTGCTGCTTATAGAATGGACGGCCTATAACGTGGGGCAGGCCTATCAGTGGGGAAATACAGTAATGTTTTTTAAATGGGTTAATAGGTTATTTATAATCATTCATTAGCAGTTGTAACACATACATTAAAGGCAGATGCTCTGTCATCTTTTCACACATCACACCCCAATCACAATACCTTAAATTTGCAAGCTTTTGAATGTAGAGCCCAACCTCACCACCACCAAAAGTCATAATTCCTGCCCTTAGATGTGTGTTAAAGCTGCTTATTAATGCTATAGATACATTTATAACCCAAAGATCATTTAAAATCCCAAGGATTTCTGTACAGCTATGTTCCATTATAGCAGATGGCTGTTTGTAGAGCTGAACAGCTTTTTTTCTCTTCTTAGGATGAAGATCCAGAGACAAACTGGCTGTTGTTGTCAGAAGATGACCTAATTGCTCTGCTTTCTCAGTTTCCTTTTGATGAACTCTTCAAACACTTATTAGGAATGTCCTCAAAAGGTGGGGATTTTTTTCTTTAGCTATCCAGCTTTATTAGCTATAAACATTGAGGCTAAAAAGTACATGATCTTAGACTCTTAGAATGTCTGCAATCCTATGTATCATCAAAGTTACATGACTTTAATAATATATATATTTTATATCTTTAGGCATTTACCAACCTCAGGCAACCACCAGTCAGAAGATGATGAAGATTTTTGCTTTTGCCTCTTCCCTGGTTGAGCTGCTGGCTGTTGGCCTGCAGACTTACAATCGAGCTCGCTACAGGCAGTTTGTAAAGAGGATTGGCCATATGATCAGGTCATCTGATTTCCTTGAGACTATTTTTCTCTGTTGTTTCACCATAGGCCTTTCCAATAAGCTGGATAGAGAAATTGGATCCAATTCACTGCTTGTATGGACTGGGAGAACTATAACCAGAGACCACTATTAAAAGCTTTCACACCACAATAGTACTACATTTAAGAGGCAGCCTTGTAGCAGCATTTAAATTATTCGCTTGAGTTTATTGTTTCATTACTTAAACAATCTCATCAGCATCACTACTCTATTTATGAATTACAACATGAGCAGAACATGACAAGAGTTACAGTCCAATCACTCATGTCAGGTATCATGAAAGGCCTAAATAAGAATCTTGCAGCTTTGTGTGAAACCGTTCAGTAAATGTTTACCATGAAACCTTTAACTTTAGTGCAGTGCTTTCTTGATCGACTGATGATGGTTGTGTTCTCAATTCTATGGACAGAATGACGCTGTGTTACGTGAGTGACCACTGGGCACAGTATATTAGTCTGACTGGAGTGAGCAGAACCACCATGCAGGAGCAATCCTTCTCCATGGAGAAACTGCAAACTGAGTTTGACTATCTCTTCCTCCGTGCTGTCTTACACGTCCTGAAGGCCAAGAGGTGGGCTTGTTTTCTTTCTACATACCTAATTTCTAGGTATTTTTGGTTTCTAAATTCAATAAAAATAGGAATATGTGATTTGTTAACTAATATTTAACTTCAATGTACGTATTTTGTAAATATTAAATCATTTAGAATTTGAGTCCTGCAACACATAAAAAAAAGGTTCGGATGAAGCAAAAGAAAGTATGTGTGTAAGGGGATCGTGTTTGGGTATAAAATAAGCATCCACCATTTGCATGTGAAAATGGGTCACAGCTCACCAATTTGTGCCAGACAGTTCAAAAAGAATATTTATCTGCACAGGGTTATAATGAATTTAGGTGTTTTATCATTTACTATACATTATATTGTGTGTAACATAAGACAAACTTCACTTGTGGCAAACTTCAGTTCTATACAGAGTTCTTTAGACCTGAGATGGAACAAAAGATGATAGAAATGTGTGCAAGTTAGTCTCCCCAGTCCACAAACAATTAAACAATGTAATTAAAAGGAAATGTGATGTCACAGAGTGGTACACACAAAATGTTTTTTTTAAGTGAAGGATAATAGTCAGTGATTTTGCTGTTTTATCTACATTTGATCTATAGGTACATATACATTTTTTTATAAAAAAGTTTTTTTTATATTTTATATTTCTTGACATTGCTTTCAGAAAGTGAAATTCATATATTATGTATTCATTACACATATAGTGAAATATGTCAAGCCTTTAATTACAGATAATACTACAGATAATAAAAACCTAAATTCACTGTCTCAGAAAATTTTAATAGCACATAAGATCAATAAAAAGTGATATTTAAAACAGAAATGTCAGGCTTCTGAAAAGTATGTTCATTTCTTTGCACTCAATACATGGTTGTGCTTCTTTTTGAATGAATTACTGCATCAATGTGATGTGGCATGGAGGAGATCAGCCTGTGGCTCTGCTGAGGTGTAATGGAAGCCCAGGTTGCTTTGATAGTAGCCTTCAGGTCGTCTGCATTGTTGGGTCTGGTGTCTCTCATCTTCCTCTTGACAATACAGGTCAGGCGATTTTGTTGGCCAATCAAGCACAGTTACACCCTGGTCATTGAACCAGCTTTTGGTACATTGGCAGTGTGGGCAGGTGCCAAGTCCTACTGGAAAATAAGATCAGCATTTCCACAAAGCTTGAGAGCAGAAGGAAGCATGAAGTGCTCTAAGATTTCCTGATAGATGCTGTGTTGACTGTGGACTTCAGAAAACACAGTGGACCAAGACAAGCAGATGACATGGCCCCCAAGTCATTACTGACTGTGAAAACACACTGGACTTCAAGCAACATGTATTTTGTGCCTCTCCACTCTTCCTCCAGACTCTAGGGCCTTGATTTCTTAATGATATGCAAAATTTACATTTATCTAAAAAGACTTTGGACCACTGAGCAACAGTCCAGTGCTTTTTCTCCATTGTCCAGGTAAGATGCTTCTGATGTTGTCTCTGGTTCAGGAGTGGCTTGACACAAGTAATGTGACATTGCAGCCCATGTCTCGGGATGCACTGACTAATTCTAATTTAAGAATTTAAACCAAATTTTAAACCAGACTTTTCCTACCACACTTTTCCATCTGACATTTTATGAATTTACTTGAATACAGCACTCTAAACAACCAGCTTCTTTAGCAATGACCTTTTGTGGCTTACCCTTCTTGTGGAGGGTGTCAATGACTGTCTTCTGGACATCTGTCAAGTCAGCAGTATTCCCCATGATTGTGTAGCCTCCTGACCCAGACTGAGACCATTTAAAGGTTCAGGAAACATTTGCAGGTGTTTTGATTTAATTAGCTGATTATTGTGTGACACCTGACTTCCCAAGATGACACTCAGATCTATCTAGCTCTCTCACCAAATGATTTCAGTCCTGCAGACTTGCTGTGTTCATGCCTTGAAAAGGTAAATGGCCAGATCTAACATAATTTCCTTCAGTTAAATAAAGACAAGACCAAGATAATTTTGTTTGGGAACAAAGAAGGAAAGTTACAACTTGGGGCCTGTCTTGAGGCATATTAAGACCAAAACCTAGGACAAAAATCTCGGTGTAATCATGGATGAGGATCTTTCTTTTAGTTATCACATAAAATTTATAACAAAATCTGCATTTTGGCATCTCAAAAACATAGCTAGAGTTAGAGATTTTGTTTCAAAGCAAGATCTGAAAAACTTATCCATGCCTTTATATCCTGCAGGGTCAAACTACTGCAATGCTTTATTCATTGGCCTCCCCAAAAAGACCATCAGATAGCTACTGCTTATCCAAAATACTGCTGCTAGAATTCTAAAACTAAAACCAAAAAAGTCTCTACACTGGCTTCCATTCAGCTATAGAATTGATTTAAAAGTCCTCCTCATTGTGTACAAGTCAGTCAGTGCTTTGGGCCCAAAATATCTCACTATGATGTTTGAAGACTATCATGCTGGAAGGTCTCTTAGATCAGTGGGGGCAGGTCAGCTGGTGGAGCCCAGAGCTGTAAATAAACAGGGTGACTTAATGTTTAGACATTATGTGGCCTACTGCTGGAACCAATTCCCCATGGAGATCAGATCTGCTCTATATGTTGCTACTTTTAAAAAGAGACTCTATTTTCCACAGCCTTTAGTTAAACAGAGGCTCTATTTTTCATTTTTAAATATATCTCTGTCTTTTATGTTTTATTTCTTTTTCTGTATTTTAATGTTGCCTTTTATGCTTTTATGCTAATGAATAAGCTTTTTCATCTGCATAGCACATTGAATGACCTGGGAATATGCTAATGTGTTATATAAATGAACTTGCTTTTCCTTGCTTTTTGAGACTTGCTTGTGCGGATTCATTTGCTCAAAATTCACTCAATTTCCTTCCTTCAGACTGGGCATCTGGCTCTTCATGTCAGAGATGCCTTATGGCACTTTGTCCAGTGCAATGCTCTGGAAGATCTTCTACATCATGCAGTGTGCTGAGACGGACGGTCTGGACAAGCTGGGCTGCAGTCTGAGTGTGGAGAGTTGTATCCAGGGCCTCCAAGGTAACACTGACTGTACCAAATTCAAAATTTTTTTTTCTTCAATGTAATTTTTTTCTTCCATTTTACAATTATTTCTTACCATTTCTTTCTGTTCTAATAGTGTCTTTAGGCAAATTAAAAGTAAATTGCTTAACTGGTAAGGTTGGTCCCTGGGTAAGGATTAGGCTTAGTTTTGGACTTTGTGACATTCTGAATTGAGAACTTTGCTAAATCCCTTTCTTGGAAATTGATCTGAAGTGTATTATTTGACTGTATATTGTTGTCTATGTTCTAAGGCTACAACACATACACAAACAGTACCTTAGGTAGGAATATAAATAAGACTGTTAGGATAATATTTTTAGGGATTTTTAAAATGTTCTGTAATTAGTAAATGTGTATACCTAGTTTTTTAAAAGAGAGCAGTGCTGTTCTTTTTTCATTGCTGTTTGAATCAGTGACGACACACACCCAGAGCCTCTGCTTGCACTGTTTGGGAAATATGGAGAACATGTGAATCTTGAACCAGTGTGACATTGCTATTTTTAAAACAACAAAAGGAGATATTTATTATATACATCATAAAAATAAATACATGAGAGGCATCCTGCTTTGTGCAGTCTGCCCCATAATGTAGTATAGTGGAAATTATCTTCCATACTTCCATACAAAGATTACAAGCTCCACTTTGGTAAAAATAAATAAATACATGTAATAAATAAATGATTTTTTAATCACTGCAATAGTACATTTTGCTCTAACTGTGTATGTTTGTCTGTTTCTCTCTAGATCCAAGTCACCAAGAAAAGTTTAAGGATTGGATGTCAGAGATAAATAGTTCAGATGGAATTTGCCTGTTGACAACTTTTGCTCACATGGCTCAGCCCAAACGAACGGATTTAGACCCAGAGTTTGTCAAGACCATTGTTCTGGAGATTTACGAGGTGATTTAGTGGATTTTATTGGACACTGAGATTTCCTAAATGCCGTCATTTCTGAACTGAATCTCAGTCACTCAGTTTTTTCGGCTACATGAATTCATGAATCCATATTTCTCAGGTGTCCTATGTCTGCCTGGCCACACGAGAAATCTTCTCTAAAGTCGGGCGAGAGTTACTGGCTGCCATAGCAACAGCCCACCCACACATCATTTCTGTACTGCTGGAGAGGCTGAGGATGACCATTGAGATAGTTGGCATGGTGGGTCATCTTTAATCCCTTAATCAGCAGGTCACACATTTTCTCAACATCATAATCACATACCTTGTATAAGTTTAACTGTTGTTTTAAATGAGTCAAATAATAAGATAATAATGAGTATTAACTGAAGAATAATCTCACGATTGAAGGGGTTAAAGTTTAATCGGAGGAAGATTTAGCAGAGATTGGAAATGAAAGTTTCTGATTGATATGTTTTCAGTGGTTTTAATAGTTTTAACAAGTTTTTATTTAGTTTTGACTTCAGATGATCAATTTTATTTTAGTATTAACTCGTTTTTTGGCATTTGTTTGCTGGTTTTGTTTAGTTTTTATTTTTTGAAAAAATTCTTAGTTTTTATTAGTTTCAGGGGTTTTTGTAAAGCACTGCATAATGTTTTTGTGACATTGTCTCAGGATGCATCTCACTGCTTTGTGGTTACCTTCTGATCCTGTGGACATGCACATGCTCCTTTACCTTCTCAGTATAAGCTAGGTTGTGCAAGCTTTTTTAATTAAACTTTAAGGTTTGTGGGATTTTTCCCCTTTAATAATATCCTACATGTTGATCTCACTCCACTACAAGAACCTTGCTTTTATGCTACCTCACTACCTCACTGCCCCCCATAATCACCCATTATTTTTATTGTCTTGTGTAAGCCCAAACCTGTGGCAGCACACATTTACATTTGTATTAGTTCTAATTTAGACACTAAGCTAAAGTTTAAAGTCTTATTTTAATTTGTTGGATGTTCATAATAATAATAATAATTTGAATTTATATAGCACCTTTCTCAAACCCAATGTCACTTATCACAGCAAAATATCAATCAAAACCAAAAATGAATTAAAACAGTTAAGACGCAAAAGCATTGACAGACAAACAGCAGAATTAGGAAATCAAGAATGAGCAGCGGAATAGCACAGGCTGAATAAATTTGTTTTTAACTGAGTTTTGAAGAGGGACAGAGAGGACATTAGGTGCAGGTTTTGAGGGAGGGAATTCCAGAGCTTAGGGGCACAGACACTGAATGATCTACCACCCATGGTGGCTAACCTGAATTTGGGAACAGTGAGTAATCCAGGCTGTGTATAATGCTAATTTTCACTAGTACTCCTAAGGGACTTGGCATTCTTATCTTTGTGCCATTATTGTGTGTTTCTTTTCCAGGTCCCACAGCTTAACTAACAAAAATGTCTTCTTACAATTTGCTTTTGCAATCTTACTTTTCATTTAAAGACAATTCAAAGTCTTTTAATTCCAAGTCTTATGAAGTTTTGCTTTAAAGGAGTAAGAATGTGATAGAAATTCTTTCTCCTTCTTTCATATTTATTCCTATGTTTTATTCCTTCATGGCCTTCCAGGTGTCATTGTACCTTTTTAAGGAGCTTCCCCTGCACTTCTGGAGCCCCAGCCCAGCTGAAGTTGGAGTTATTCGAGGTTGGCTGCTGGATTACAACTTGTCTGCAGCAGAGAACAAGCTGGCCTGCATTATTTTGGAGGGCCTCAACTGGGGATTCCAAACAGTAAGTGGTCACTGGTAATTGATTTTGTGTAACACAGTTAAACCATATTACAGTTAAACCCTATCCCCGCCCCCCGTTAGCTCGCCAACCTTGCCTCTCACCATGAAAGGCTGTAGAACAGATTTCCTTCCATGTTATTTACCCCATTAAGCCGCCAATCTCGCCCTTCAGACACGCCACAATGAGCAAAGTGTCAGGTGTATGCATTTCTCCCTTTATACAGTGGGGAGAATAATAATACAGCATTTTTATCACTAAGGGTATTTCTAAGTGGGCTATTGACGCAAAATTTGCACCACATGTCAATATCAACTCAAGTATTTAATTCATCCAAAGACATCTAAACATGTACGTCCATAAATTGAGTTATGTATAGTAAAGTGAAAAGACACGGGAAAAATTATTGAACACATGAAGATAAGAAGGTGCAAAATGGCATAGAAAACCAGAGGATCACCCAAAATCTGTCAGTATTGAGAGAGGAACCCTGCACCCTATCAGTACTAACTGATATCAGCTGCTTTAGTCCTAATTGATGGCCTATAAAGGGTTCTTATTACCGAGGAGGCACACAGGAGAGACTTCATGATGGGTAAAAGCAAAGAACTCTACCAAGATCTTTGTAATCTTATAGTTGAAAATAATTCTGATAGGAATGGTTATAGTCGCCTTGCGTATCTTTCCAACAACCCTGGGACCCTTACCCCAGCTCCTCCTGTGTAGTCCTTTGCTGATCCCTCATCTTTCTTATTATCAGTGATACCCCATGAGGTGAGATCTTGCATGGAGCCCCAATCCAAGGAACAATGACTGTCATCTTTAGCCTGTTTCATTTTCTAACAATTGCTGCAACAGTTGATCTATTTTCAACAAGTTGCTTGGCAATTGCTCTGTAGCTCTTTCCAGCCTTGTGGAGGTCCACAGTTTTGTCTCTGGTGTCTTTTAACAGCTCTTTGGTCTTGCCCATGGTAGTAGTTGGAATCAGATCTTTGAGAGCCAGAATTCTTGCTGATTGCCAGGTGTTCGAATATTTATGTGCATACAAATAAATTCATTATAAATCACACAATGTGATTTCCTGAATTTTTAAAAATGCTGTCTCTCACAGTGGGAGTGCACCTACAATGTGAATTTCAGACCCCTGCATGATTTCTAAGTGGAAGAACTTACAAATTGCAAGATGTTTAAATACATATGTTCCTCACTGTAGCAAATCCACCTGAAGCACCTTAAAATGTAGAAAAGTTGACTCAACCTTTTTGTTGTGTGTCTGTGTTTGCCACACTAAGCATGGAGGACAAAAAGAAGAATTGAGAACAAAAGTTGTGCAAAAATATCAATGATCTCAAGGTTACAAGTTCATCTCCAGAGATCTTTATGTTCCTCTCTGCACTGTGCACAACATAATCAAGAAGTTTACAACACATGACACTGTAGCTAATCTCCCTGGACATGAACGGAAGAGAAAATTGATAAGAGACTACAATGCAGGATGGTCTGAATGGTGAATAAACAGCCTTGAAAACCTCTAAACAAATTCAAGCTGTTCTGCAGATTCAAGGTGCAGTAGTGTCAGTGTCCGTTGACATTTGAATGAAATGAAAAGCTATGGCAGGAGACCCAGGAGGGCCCCAATGGTGACACTGAAACATAAAAAATCCAGACTGGAGTTTGCCTAAAATGTACTTGAGGAAGCCAAAATCCTTCTGGGAGAACATCTTCTACTGTTTACAGAATATGGAATGAGGCTTACAAAGAAAAGAACACAGGGCCCAGTGTCAGAAAGCTGTCTCTGCGTCAGAGGTCATGGGTGTTTTCCAGCAGGACAATGACCCTGAACATAACTCTAAAAGCTCCCAGAAATGGTTGAATTCAAAGAGCTGGAGAGTTCTGAAGTGGCCAGCAATGAGTCTGGATCTAAATCCAATTGAACACTTATGGAGAGATCTCAAAACTGCTTTTGGGAGAAGGCAGCCTTCAAATCTGAGAAACCTTGTGCAGTTTGCAAAAGAAGAGTGTTTAAAAATTCCAATTGAGAGGTGTAACAACAGTTATTTTTTCCAAATGGTGTGCAACCAAATCTTAAGTTGAGGGTTCCAGTAATCTTGTCCAGCCCAGTTTTTTGTGAAATAATTTTTTTCTCTGATATTTTTTTTGTTGCTCAAATGGACATAAATTAAACAAACATGTGTATACCAAAACATTTGTATATGCAACAGTCTTCTGAGATAAATAGTGTATTTTTTGGAAAAATTCCAGGGGTGCCGATAATTTCAGCCATGAATACATGCGGTCCTCGAGTTACATCAGGGGTCGGTTCCTCTGAGTTTGCCATAACTCGAGTTTTGACATAAATCTGAACTTTTGCATGTATTGATGCTGCAGAAGCTTCATTGATCAGCACTGTGATTTTATTAACAGCCGGCAACATACATGAACGCTCTCATATTACAGTAAAGCATTTAGGAAACATTGCTCCAGATAGAAATGCTCTTTTTAATGCTTCAACATACACCACAGCAGTAAACGCATTGGAGAGGGGACTTGTGGTAAGACCACACTGACGGTGCCTTAGCACAGTGCACTATTAACCCCCTATCTCACCCACCAATCCACATGAACTCTTAATCAAGACTAACGGTAAATACAACATAAATGTCTCAGCGAAAACTGCACAAACCTCCATCCTTTCTCCCTGTCCCTGCAAGCAGCAGGTTCACACAAACACTGCACGCGCTGGCACTCACATATTTCTGTAAAGCATTTAGTATGCATTCAACTGCATTCTTCTACCATATGACTGTGCACATTATTATGCACATTAATTTTGTTTTAAAGGCCAGTGAATCATAAATCGGGTGTGATGTAAGTCAAGGACCCCCCCGTATTGCTGAAATTTGCATCTATCATGGCAATCTGTTAGATAGCTCAGACCAATGGGTGCGAGCTAACAGGGTTTGACTGTAAATGTAATTAAAGTGTTATAGAATATAACATATATTCTGTTATAGAATATTATAATATTGTACCACTGCCTGTAGGAAGTGGTTATGCCAGATTTTTTAGGGACAAAACTACTGTACAGCTGATCATATGAATTCATTATTATTACTGTCATAACTCTGTTTTGTGCTTCAGAATGGTCACCTTGCCCTGCCATCTGCCTTGCACAATGAAGTGGCGCTGTTGGTGGTGGAGGCATATCAGAAGTACCTCACAGATAAACCCTATGCTGGCATTATCTCAGAGGGCATAAAACAGGTTATTTTTTATGTGTTTCTATTGCAGCTCTTAATTTTGCAGTTGTAAAGTTGAAGATACTACACACACATATTGTTTCAATCACTGACTTCTCTCTTTGTGGTTAATATTTTTTTTTTTTACAGCTTTTCAAAATTACATGCCACATTCAGTTTCAATTTGAATATTTGTCACATAATTCATTAATTAACAATTAATTATTTTGATTGATTTATAATGATCACGTTATAAGTAGTATGTTTGTTTTTCAAGTACCATTTCATTTGATCTAATCCTTTTGCCGATTAAATAACTAAACCTCCTGGTGTCTGAAACAACCTTGAATGATTTTCTGACAAAAAAAGCAGGGCAGACAGAAAACTTGACAACCACACAGCCCAGAGGCACATACAATAAACCCACACTGTCCAAAGGAAAAACCATGACAATGTAGGCTTAGTCACATGTAACCCATCAGCACTGATTGCCACTTAGTGAGGCAAGCTGCTGTTGCTGCCTTTTTTAAAGAAAAAGTTAAAAGTATATTTTATATACAGACTTATGCAAAAGTTTGGCCACCCCTCAATAAATAACATATTTTGGTAATTTTTAATTGAATTTTTTTTTTTAATTGAGTCTTCCAGATCTCATCTTGACTTCCACAGTTCCCCTGAACTGCCATCTCTTAATTATATTTCTCACTGTGGAAACTGCAAGCTGATAATGATTTGCCATCTTCTTGTAGCCTTCTCCTGCATTGTGGAGATCCTACAATGTGTCATTTTCAGAGTTTTACAGCTGCTTAGAGGAACCCATGGTTGTTAAGTGTCCACAAGTATGTGCACAAGGTTTGAAGGTTCTGAGTATTTGTAAAGCTTTGAAATTGGCACCAGTTGACATTTAATAATGACACTCTTGGGGGTCCAAACTTTTGCACAGTACCATAATAATGTTTTTTGGGGTTTTTTGTTTAATGTATGGCATAAAAAGTAACTATGCGTCAATGTTTGCTGATAATATTATGTATTTATTTTCATGTCCTACAGACTTTTAGCATCTTTTCAATTACAAAATTACCAAAATCTGTTCTTTATCAAGGGGTGGTCAAACTTTTGCATAAGACTGTGTAAGATACTGTTAATATTATAACACTAATATTATATATATTTAAATCATATTAATTGATTTTTTGTTGTGGTAGTGTCATACCATGCATTTTTGTTATCCATTTAGCCCAGTAAAATGAAGAAAAGTATGGAGAAAGGTCTCTTGTTGCTTGTTTTGTCTCTTTCATTGTAGGTGTCTTATCTAGCCAACATCATGCGACTGGGTCAGACCCCAGAGATGTCCTTTAACCAGTGGGCCTGGGACATGGCATTGCGTCTGAAGCTCCACATCAATGAGAGGAATCCCCAGGATTCTTGGTGTTCGATACCTTCTTTCTCTGCTCCCACTGTGCCTGAAATCACAGATACACCAACCATGCACCCAGTGTTCAAAGCGGTCAAAGCTGGGATTCCCATTGGCTGCTTCTTGGCCCTTGATATGACCACCATTGGGCACAGGTTTGGAATTAGACAGTTTGCTCTGTTATGAAATTGTAATAATACATATTTATATGTAAAATCACACAATTATTTTAGAATTAAAACAAATGAAGTTTAATAGCACACAGATTCTTTCCTGTGAACTTATTGTTTCTAATAAAACCATCAAGACAATCAAAACCGTCAGAATGAAATAAGAACATAAGAACCCAGGCCTGTATGATAGAAGGGCTGGTTCAATTTCAAAAATATTAAAAATATATATTATTATTTGCCTTAATGAAATGCAAATCAATTGATATATTTTTTATAATGAGATTTGCTTTTTTATATTCTATATCTCAATGTTAAAAGAAACATATAATTCAAATGATAGACTTTTCATTTCTTTTGTAGTGGGCAAACTTACACAATAATTATTTCCTCCACTGTACATTTTCAGATAATCTGTGCTAGAGTGTCAGTCGCCACATGAGCAAATTTAAAAGATACAATATTTTTTTACCAAACTGTCTTTTGAATTGTTGTCGTTTGACAAAGTAGTGCATTTCCATTGCAACTGGAAGGTTAAATGTGTGATTTCTGGTGGCCTAATCCTTGCTGTTTTTTGTAGTTTGGAGAAGTTCTGCAGTGAAGGCATTCCTCTATTGAAGACCTTGGTCCAATCTCGTCACCTCAAAGCCGTGGTCCATGTGCTAGAAAATATTCTACCACTGGCCTACCCCTGCCAGTTCTACCTGCTCAAGAGTGAACAGTTAGGAACTATTAATTACTGTTTTTGATCTCCTTTCTGTAGTGCTTCTTTTGTAAAACATTCATTGTAGTTGCCTGGAGGCCAGGCTGTGCTTGTACATTCACCAAATTCCCTACCTTACATTCTTGTTGGCAAACATTCAGTCCTGTGTTTGTCTGTTTTCATGGGCTGGCATCTGATTGCATCCCATCCCATTCTGTAATCCACTCTTCAAGCTTTTTGCCAAACCAGTCTTACTTAATTAAAGAGTGGCAGATGGTAAAGATGGGAAGATACCAGGCCATGAATTAAGGTGAAATTTTTTTTTTTCGTAATTGGATGGTGTTATTTTTAATTGTATTGTTGTTTGTAATTAGACAATCATACCAGTTCTATCTTAAAATGTAAATATTTATGACTTTATTTATGAGTTATTAGAGTTATTTTATTATTATTAGTTATTATTATTTGACCATATTTTGGTATCTTTTTCCAGATTAAAAGTATATCTTAAAATACTTTACAAATGTGGCTTTTATTTGATTCTAAATCCAATATAAATTTGTGCATAACTTTTAGGTTCCTGAGTTGTATTCAGCTGTTTTTGCAGTTGGACAGCGGAACCCCACAGGGAATGACCCAGCAGGTCACACACAAAGTGACCCAACATCTAATCGGCACCTCTAGCTGTGAGAACATCAAGCTCCTTAACAGTGTGATACAGGTGGGACTTTATTTTGTAAGGTTTCTTTTCCTCAACAATTCATGATCTATTGAACCAAGCCATGAACATCTATACTGTACTTTAAAGTGATTATTTGTCATTCTGAACACACTATCATTTAACCCATCACACATTTAACCCAACACAAATGTACACATGGAGCAGCGGGCAGCTATGAACAGTGCCCGGCAGGGATGGTTCCTTAGTTGTGCCCAGGTTAGGACTTGAACCTGCAACCTTCTGATCCCAGAGGCAAAGTCCCAACCACTAGGCCACCACACAAAAAAGTAATTCTGTAAAGCTGCCTTGTGACAATGTCAGTTGTAAAAAGCGCTGTACAAATAAAATTGACTTGAATTGACTACTTGGAAGCCACCTATTTTGCAAGTTGTCTCTAATGTTCATCTTACATTTACTTCAACTGTGAGAGACAGAATGTCAAAAAAAAATCCAAGAAATCACATTGTATAAATGAAATCTTGCATGGAGCCCCAGGTCGAGGGAGATTGTCAGTGATCTTTTATTTATTAAATTTTCTAATAATTGCTTCAACAATTTATCTCTTCTCACCAAGCTGCAGCCTATTGTAGATTGGCTCATCACAGTCTTGTGCAGGTGTACAATCTTGTCCCTGCTGTCGTTAGACAGCTCTGTGGTCTTGGTCATGGTGGAGGTTAGAGTCTGACTGTTTGAAGGTGAGGACAGGTGTCTTTTATTCAGATAACGAGTTCAAACAGGTGCCATTAATACAGGTAACAAGTGGAGGATAGAAGAGCTTCTTAAAGAAGAAGTAACAGGTCTGTGAGGACCAGAATTCTTGCTTGATTGTAGGTGGTAAATACTTATTTTCTGCACCATTATAATTTTTTTTTTTAATCCGACAATGTGATTTCCTGGTCTTCTCACAGTTGAAGTATAACTGTGATGAACATTACTGACCTCTCTCATGTTTTTAAGCGGGGCAACTTGCAGAATCAATTTGCCCCACGTACTATAGTAAATGATCTATAGTTAACATAGTAAACTATAAATGCAAGACAGATGAGTATAAAGTCAGAAGTCCTGTGAAAGAACTCTCTCCTTGTCTGTTGTAGGCCCACATCTTGGAGAGCTCACGGGTTGGCCGTGTTGGTGCAGCAGCCGTTCTGGAGTTCTGGTTTCATATTTTGACTGAGCAGAACCTTTGGCAAAGAGACAGAACCGTTCTTTACCTTTTGGATCATGTGTGCCGTGCTGCCTTTCTCCACCAGCAGGAGGACTGTCTCCATAAAGTTCTCTATCAACAGCATAAGGTGGCACATGCTTTACCACATCAAAAATAACTTCAATTATTATAAAACCGTTTACTGTATATTTTTTTTTGCTCATACTACAGAATGCACTAGGTTACCATGGGGATAAAGGCCTTTTGTCTTCTTTAATGGGATGGATTATGGCAGGAAACATTACTCCTTCCTTCATTGAGGGCAATGCTCTGACTTGTGAGGTATGTGAGCTGGATTGAAAGGAAATTTATTTTTGAAACCTAATTTTTGTTTTTACATTATTTCTGTAATGTAAAATAAAGTAATGAAGGTATTCATTACAAATCTGACTGATAATTAATAACAGCCTCCTTCTAGTAACAAATTTAGATGCGTAATGAAATGGTGAAGAAAGAGAAATGTAAGAGAAATCTCAAATGAGGAACTGTTGAATAATAAAAACTGTTTTAAACTTTGACCTATTATAACAATACATTTTTATCTGACCTTAGGTATGGTTTGCTTGGTTAGTTTTAAATATGGAGTCCATCTTTGAGGAGGATTCTCAGTTGCGACGCTGTGTGGAGCATGAGCTCCTATCCAACCCTGCACTTACCCCCGACCAAGCTCTAAAAGTACTGCTTCATACATTTTCTCTGTTTTTAAGCTTTTGTTGGACATGCATATTCAAAACATACTTTCCAGACATAATTTTTAAAGTTTTTAAAATTTTGTAATATATGTATTCAGATGCAAAAATGTAAAAGTGAATGGGAAGATGGTTTAATAATTAAACATAGACCAAGAACCTGAAACCTTTAATGTGTTTCTGAAGTTTTGGTAAAGGCTTATCTTTCAATGATATGGAAATTTCAGTGGCACTTTACAAAATCACTCTCTGTGGTTTTAATACCAGCAAGATTCTTAATTAGATGCCTCATTAGATTTTGAAAGTGCCTTAATGTTATTTATGAGAAACCCTACATGCATTTAATTATTTTGCTGTCATGCCAGCACTCAAACATTTCAGGTGTTTAAACAGCCTCTGGGGCAAAATACTTAAACATGCTTTTAACAATAGTTTGAAAAAAAAACATTGTCAAATTATTATTTAGGAATTACTAGCTCTTCATGCCAAGTAGGACTTATTTAATGGACTTACTTAAATGGAAGTCAAACATTGTACTTCCTGAACTTAAACTATATTAGAATTTTTTCTGTGACCACTTCCATTTTTTGCCCCATCAGAAGGCTCAAGTGCGCCTTAAGCTGCATGTGGTACCCTCCCTGCAAAGACTGATGGTCTATCGGTGGGCTCAGCAGGCCCTGGCTACCCCAGCAGACCACCCGCTCCTGCCTCTTATCTGGCAAAAGTTCCTGCAGCTCTACCTCCGCCAGCCCGGGGCTGAGTTTGGGTAGGTTCAACACTGATTTACAGCAAAATGTTATTACAAACACCAACAGATAATATTACACTTGTGTATTGGTAGAGAAAGAATATCTGAACTTTTTTCACTTAAATCCTAAATCTTCTCATGCAGTCAGAACATGTTTGCTGTTCAAAGCTGAACATGGCTAACCATTACTGAAATGGCTGACCAGAAACCTTCTGCCCTCAGATTAGCACTGGGCAGATTGCATGTTTTCATCTTCTCCCAATTGGCTCAGTTGCTAAGCGATAATAAATAGGCTTCTGACAATGTATGACATGCCATTATTAAAAAATAGTTTGTATGATACTAACACATGGCTATGGGCTTTTATTATTTGTTAGCTACATTAGATTTGAATCTTTACTGCAAGCATAATAGACCAGCCAAGACTGATTGTTTGCATTTAGGATGATGGGAAAGCTCTAGCTTCATGTTTAAGGCATCTCTTACACATTCAGTAATTTTCTGCACCTTTCTTTTAGACTAGAAGCTAAAGTTTGCATTGGGAAGCGCTACTTTCACAGTGCCACTCACGTTGCCTTGTTGAAGGACCTTAGGCTCCGGCTGGTGGATATTTGTGACTTTCATCATATGGCTAGTAAGGCCCTTAAAGTGCCAAGCCCATTCAGTGACCCAGGCAGCGATCCAGAGACCACCCATGCAACTCCTTTAACACAATATATGAACTCTCCTGAGCTGCACGTCGAATTGGTTAGGTATGTCGACATGGTTACATCACAAACATGATATCTGAGCAATTAAACATATATTAAATGAAAGCAATAAATCCAGTGTTTCATTATGCTTAATCTACAGCATTAGATAGAACTTGCTGCATTGTATTTGTAATGTAACTGTCATATTTTCCTCTGTATCTTATTTGCTAGACTTTTCAGTGCCTTTGCAATGTGGATGGATGATGAGAACTTGCATAAACAGGAAGTGTTCTTGCCCTCATTGCCAAAGCAGTATAATGCCCACCGTCTGGCCACAATTATGCAGGGCCAGCAGGTAAGATCCATTCAGAGGTTTTGATGGTGAACTTGTTCAAGTATGATCAAGTATGTTGAAGCTGGGATTCATGCATTTATAATGAGTAATGATTTGTAACTGTTCCTTTGTAAGTTTTAATCATTTGAGCACATGAAGTATGTGTTGCGTTTAATGGCTTCATACTGAACATAGGGAAGTGTTTCCTCTGTTTTTTAATAGTATTTGAAACCACACATGTACATCGTTTCACACATCAGTACTAAAGAAACACCATCAGCCAAAAACAGATTCCTCGTGTGTGCAACACACTTGGCCAATAAAGCTGATTCTGATATCGTATAGGAGCTGTGGATGGAATATGTGGACATTGAGCGAATCCAGCATGAGCTGAATGAAGTTCTTAATCTATGGATGAAGGTCAGAAGTGAACCTTTCTTCTCCCAGATTAGCAGCAACTCCATCTTCACTGATTTCATTAATCCTCAGGCTGGTATGTGCACTCTTTATTTGCTCACTATTACATTTAAGGACTATGTTAATTAAAGCCTGTAGTATGCTTTAATATGCTAACATGATTAAAGTCAGATTTTTCATTTGCTTCATCTATTTAACTATTCTCTCAAATGAGTGAGGAGGTTAAGAGGATAGACAGATTAAAGAAGATTACAAAAGTAAGTGGATTAATAGACAAAATAACTGATTGATTATTCTGGTAATAATGTCATTTTAATTAACAGCCACACTTCCCATTACCTTCCTGAACATTAGGTCGCATTAACTTAATTACTGGCTATCAGGCAGTAACAATACATTATACATATGAGCTTTAATAAAAGCAAAGGAGCTGTCGGGTAACTACATTTACTCTTACGTAGGGTGAAAGTTTAGTTGAGAAAAGCTGAGATTATCTTAGGAATAAAAATTAACATTTGAACAAAGTATGTTGCACTTGTGTGAATAACATTTCTTCTGTCCTAAACTTCCTAAACTATATCATGACCGATGCAGTGTTTTGATTGGTTTTTAGAATGTAATCAAGCTAAAATGCACATTTTATTTACTAATTAATTTTAGTAAACTAAATTTAGTGAAGTACTGTGGAAAGCAAGAACTATGGTCAAGTGCTGTGAAGGGTTGATGTAATTCAACTTTCCGCCTTGCCATCATTAATAGACATTATATATTTTCTGTATGTTAGAAAATTTCACTAGGAAAATATAGAAGTTCTCATTGTACACCTTCATATTTTTAACTGAATTTCTTAATTTGTTTTAAAAAAGAACATCAATGTTTGGTCTTAGAGTAAGTAAAATTCTGCTTCTGTTGGTTCCATACAGCAAAAGAGCGTATCCTCACCAACCTGAAGAAACATGATGCTCCCCAGGGGGCGTTATTACTGGTGCCTATGAAGGCCCCAGTGCCTGATATTCCCACAGAATGTTTGTCTGATGAGAAAATGTCAGATTCTCTCATCCAGGAAGATCTCATCAAGCTACAGCACCAAGCCAAGTAAGATGAATTATTATTTTAAGCCTAGAATGCAATGTAAAAAAATTGTCCCGTTAAAAGAAGATCCAATGCCATTATGTTGGCAAATGGAGGGTGTTCAGTAATAAACATTGTTCTGGCAGTAATTCTGGCAAATGGCACTTGACAAATTAAATTCACTGTTTTCATTACTATTCACTTTCCATTGGTAGTCTATGTATGGAATGTAAACTGCATAAACAGACACAAACATTTTGAATTCACAGTTTTGAGTTATTTGATTTCTTGAAAATGATTTAATTTATTTTCTGATGCCACAAATATTGACACAAATTTAACAATTTAGCCACAGGATACTGGGCAGCCAATCAGAAGAAGACCTATATCAGTCTAAACAAAATAACACAATTTAATTAAATTAAATTTAAATAATAAATAATTTTTTATTTTATTTTTTGTGTATAGTTTCATTTAATATATTAAGGCATTTAGACTTCATTTAGGACAATATAATATTCTCAAAAGATTTGTCATTTTAACAAGAAATCTGTTATGGCTAGGATGGCTGCTGTGAGAGAAACACAGCAGGTGGCATTGGACAGCGAGCTGCTGGAAGTTTTGCCTCAGCTCTATGCGAACCGTGAGGAGCAGCTCTCCATGCAGCTGGAGTGCAAAGGCAAAGGAGGACAACCCTGCCAGGGTGCTGCACATATAACGGTCAAGGTGGGTATAAAAAAAAAGACTGTTACTGTACTCTTGTTACTGTTACTCTTACTGTAAAGTTAAACTACATTTTTGCATGAGTCATTTGGAGGTTTTGGATTATCTTTCCCTACTATCTAGTATGAATGTTTAAGTATATGTACTTCTTAAAGTATAAGAATATATAATGTTAACATCAGATTATGTGCTTCCATAATTTAATTTCCTAGTGCTTCATTTTAACAAGCCATGACCTAAGTTAAATGATAGTAAAATAGAAACCCTTGCGTGCATAGGAGCATAATTGGGTTTGTGACCGAAGGGTCCCAGGTTCGATTCTCGGAACTGGGCAGCAGGCTGAAGTGCCCTGGAGCAAGGCACATAACCCCCAACTGCTCACCATGTACGTCACTCTGGATAAGAACGTCTGCCAAATGCTGTAAATGTAAATGTAAAAATGTATTATTGAAATTTTTGTTCTTTTTTTCCTCTTCTTTTTCTTATTCTGGTTCTGTCCAAAACTAATCACCCAGACCAAACTGTAGCTCATAGACACTAGGTCAGTGGGTAATAGTCCTTCCCGCTTAAGACATGGGCCCAATAGGCGTCAAGATGGCACTGTAGATAAAATAATTTGCAAATTGGACCATTAAAGTCTGCTTGATTTTTGGTGTCAAATTTCAATAATCAAGCTGTATACCTTAAACACAGCCATACATTGTTAGATTTATTTGGAGAATTACAGATTTGTTCAGAATTGCACTCTGGCAACATGTATCAAATTTTGTTTGAATTAGCATTGCAGAGATACTAATATGCTAATTCTTTTTAAAAAATGTATACGTGTCTATATATTTCCAATCAATTCTAATGAAACTGGTGTTGTTTTGTGCTTAACATGCACGTCTTAAAGAATGTTAAACCAACCTCCTCTGCAGGTTGTAGCAGAATAAATCCCAGGAAATCAGCGATCCAGAATTCATTAGAAAATATCCATTCAGTTTACTTACCCTAGCTTGTTCCCTAAGCTATGCAGTATTTAGTTGTTGTTCTATCAAAAACCTGTACAGTTTGAGAACACCAAAATTACAACCAATTATAAATTACACCTGTACACCTGTCCGTAAAAGTCAACTTTTCTTTAAAACTTCTTATAAAATGTCCTTTATGGAGATACGATTATTTGTTACAATAGTGGCAATATACTGTGGGAAACACTTCAGTATGTACTAACTAAAATTTTGTTTATTTTTGGGGTCAGATTTCACTATATTCTCTCAGTTGTGTTTGTTTTTGACCAACCTTCTCTCTTTTTTTCTGCTTTGCTGTAGTATGCTGGTATGCACAAACTAGAGCCAGTCCAGAATCAGATCCAGTCCCTGAAGAATGACATCAAGCAGCTACAGGCAGATGCAGTTAAACCTCCTTCTCAAAGCATAGCTGAGGGTGCTGTGCATACTGAGAATTTTATCACGTTAGTACCATCAAGACCTTTTCTGTTCTCTTATAGCACATTGGATTTCTCTCTGCGTTGAATATAACAACAGTGTAAAAGTGTTTTTATTTTGCCTTTTTATTTCTTCTGCCACAGTGCTATTGACTTGTCACCTTATTTATACCTGCTTAATATTCTTCATTCCTGTTGTATATTTTATTGTCTTTAGGACCCTGGTTAATGCCTATAAATTACAACCAACCCCAGCCATCCAGAAAGTGGGCATTCGAACGTTTTATCATATTGTGTCTTTCGTTTGTGAGGACACCCAGAGACATCCACCAACTCGCCAGTTCTTCACCTCCTGTGTGGAGATTCTAGGACAGGTATGGTTTTACAAGCATGCTTTCCTAATGTGTTCATTAAGGCAGAGGTTCTCAAACTGATTTCAAGGTATGTGACAAATGCAGTTAACAAAGTGAGCAATATAACTATTTTTGGAAAACTACTAGAAAATGATTCTGTACAAAACCACAGTCATGCAAAGAGACCTTTTGTAAGCAGGAAAGTCTCACTTGTGCTCACAGAAAATCTCATCTTTTGACAGTTGGAGGTCAAGACAGATTGATTGCCAATATCAAATACCAAAATCAGATGTTTTCATAATCAGTTTAAAACTATTTTAACTCTCAAGCCATGCCCACCCTTCTCTGAACTCAAACTAATTTTAGGATGGACATTTAAGATGGATTTAGATACATGGAGATACATAGTCTTCTGACCAATCTCTACCCAGTAGCAGGTGGGAATATTTGAAACATTTCAACTAACACCTGCCTTTCTAAGTTTCTGAACTTTGATGTCTTCTTGGAAGAGTGACACAACTGGACACGAAGGTTAAATTGTTCTCATTCTAAAGACATCACCAGAGCTTGAATGTTTAATATTATTATAAATATTATTTTAAAAAGGCTTAATTTGATGGGTAGTGTGACCAGATTTTGCAGTATAGTTTATGCATTTTGTCCCTCAACTATAAAAACTATATCTGTATAAAGCTGTATCCCTCTGAAGAATTTATATTTGATAGTGATGTAGGAAGGACAACTTTCTGTACAGTGAATTGTCAAGTTCAATGGGCAAACCAATGTGCAGTCATGGGTTAAATAACTTTATACTACACAAAAAGATACACAAAACCACAACTTAAAAAAAGAACACAGTGTAATAGCTGTTAGCAAATAAATAACTGATGTAGAGTTTTCACAAAATGTTTTAGTAACAATAGTTTTCACCTGAGATCTGTGTCAAAGCAACCAAGAAAGGCTAACTACAGTAGATGATACATAATCGTTTGAGTGAAAAACCTATGATAGGAACTGTCTTTTTTAGAAAATGATCATGCGTATCGAACCCTCAAAAGGATAGATCTTAAGTACTTAAAGGCAGCATGTTTGTATTGTTGAGCACTTCTTCTTCAAGTAAAACATTGTAACTAATCCTACATTGACCCTTTGACTGTCAAACTCTCATGAACAGATGCTCCTTATAAAGCTGAAAAAATCCTTGCACAAGGATGGTTTTCTTCAAAACATCTTCAAATTAAGCATCAGCTCCTATATGAATGCTTCCCATTGGCTGGCAGCATTGACGTGTATCAGGGAGGGGCTTCAGTTCCTCAGTAAATCTGACACCAGGTAATTGGTAAATAAAATATTATCTTTCTTCAGAATCTCAGCTTCAATGCAACAGCATTCGGGCTCTCGGCTAAACTGTTTAAAACCCGAGCTAAACCTCAAAGCGGCTTGGCTACTCTGTCCCTTAAAGAGGTACAAGCAAGTTAGCAGCTATTATCTTTGTGAAGTCCTAGCGTCAGAGATAAGTGTTGCTCTCCATCCAACTCCAACAAGAAGGAGAAGCTGCCCATGAGAACAATGTCCATGTGCCTAAGCTGCCTCACTGGACTTCTGAGAACTGGACTTTTTGTTTTTTATTGCACTGGAGTGGTTGTCTCCAAACAGCAAGTGACAAGCAACTAGTGCAAGGGTTACCAGGTTGATGATGCAGGACAATTTCAGCAGCCTCATAGCAAATACGTAGTTTCTCCATGGATGTGGGGCCAAGTCAAGTTTGAATGGCTCTTACCGGAGTAGGTAGTTAACACCATGTTCATTTCATCAGCCAACCAACCTACCGGGTACAACCCATTTATGGGGTCTGCTTAGGGCAGCCATAGCCCAATGGTTAGAGAAGTGAGACCGAAGGGTTGCAGGTTCGATTCTTGGAACCGGACAGCAGGCTGAAGTGCCCTTGAGCAAGGCACCTAACCCCCAACGATTCACCATGTACGTCGCTCTGGATAAGTGCGTCTGCCAAATGCTGTAAAATGTAAAATGTATGTAAAATGAGAATAGGCAGCCACGCCAGTCCAGAAACAGTCAGAAGGACCCCACATGGCCCAAAGGAGTGACCTGCTTATAAAGTCTCAGGCCAGTTAAAACACATGAGCACTGATTGCTGCTCATTGAAGTAGGCTACTGCCCTCTGCCAGCAGATGGTGCCATGGCCACAGGGAGTTGTGTCTTTTCCCCTGATGAGGGGAAATGCTGCCCTTTTTGTTGGCACTTTAGGCAGAACCATCATGCTGGACTATGAGCAGGAGTATACCTGATCTCTCTGTTCGCTCACTCTGATGAGTGCCCCAACGGCGTGGTCCTTCTGTAGGAACCAAAATGGCACCCATGTGCAGAGATGAATGATTGAAACCCCACTGAAACACAACAGTGGTTTGAACCCATGGGCCTCTGTGTGCGGCCTGGACTCCATTACAGAAGAAACCCGAGCATTAGCAGGTTTGCTTCTACTCCAGCTGCACAGCTGCTGTGTGTTAACCTAACTAATCCAGCCACCTGATTGGTTTGCTACTGCACTATTCTCTGGATTTTCATGTTCCAATTTGCATTGGAATTGTGGACTCTTTCCTCATTCTGTTGCCAGAGTTGTAAACAAAGGCATAATCTCCTGCTGGCTTGCTGAAACGTCCCACAGGAGTGCATGGTGCTCTTGGTCTAGGCTCATCTGATGAGGGATCCAGCAGAAGAGAAATAAATCCACCATAACAAAGCAAACTGTCAGGAGAAGCATGTAACTGTGAAGCAAGAGTAACATGCCTAAAATTGTGCTGCATCTAAAACTTCAGTGAGGTGGTATTGACAACTGAAAAAGAGAAAGCAGATGTTATGAAATGTGTTGAAAAAAGTATCAGCTGCAATTTATAAACTGTCAAATTTCCTGGCTGCAGGTCTTTATCCGGGATACTCAGACAGAGTGCAGACGGGTGTTGAAAACCATCCTGCTGAACCGCCGTCTGTGTAACCTGTTGTCTCCCTACTTCACTCCCAATGCGTCTCCTACTGAGTTGGTTGCACTGTATGAGGAGGTAGTTACTGCACTCCATGCTGACAGTGGAGACGTCATCTTCATGCTCCTCACCAAAGTAAGTCTTATCTACAGTATTTACTATGTCTGGTTATGCTTGTTCAGATAGTATTTAGATTTTCTTCTCCATTACTATGAGAATTTTTTGCTGAGAAATCACACTGGATGTCCAAAAGGTTGTGTATTTATGTTCCTCCATTGATTCTTATGAAATCAAAGTTATTAGTAAGGAGCTCCTACCTGTTTTACCTCAATTTTCTCTGCTCTAAAGGCTTTACACTAGATGTTATTATATAAATATTTACTTTTCACCTTTTTATAAAAGTTTTACTGTTTAAAGAAAACACATAGCCTTAATAGACACAAAGCTATTTACAGTGGAGGAAATAATTATTTGACCCCTCGCTGATTTTGTAAGTTTGCCCACTGACAAAAAAATGTAAATTTTAAAAGTGAGAAAAAAAATCCAGAAAATAACATTATGTAAAATATATGCATTGCTTTGCATTTCATTGAGTGAAATAAGTATTTGATACCCTAGCAAAACAAGACTTAGAACTTGTTGGCAGCACAGTGGTCAGATAGCAAGAGTAATTTTGGTCCACTTCTCTTTGCAGATCAGCTCTAAATCATTAAGGTTTTAAGGCTGTCACTTGGCAACTCAGAGCTTCAGCTCCCTCCACAGGTTTAGGCCACTCCATGACCTTAATGCACTTCTTCTTGAGCAACTCCTTTGCTGCCTTGTCTGTATGCTTTCATTGTGGTCATATCTGACCAAATTCAGGTGTTCACTGACCAAACTTCACATGTACCGTCTTGAGCAGTTGGACTTTGCAGACACTGCAGGATTTTAATCTATTACAGTCCCAGCTGCCATGAGATCATTGTTAAGCTCCTTCCGTGTAGTTCTAGGCTGATCTCTCACCTTTCTCGTGATCATTCTCATCTTGCATGGAGCCCCCGACTGAGACCGAGTTTTGCAGCCCATTCTTTTTCAGATAAAGATAAAGATAAAGATTCTTTATTGTCATTGTAACAGAGTACAATTAAATTTGTGTGGAATATCTCTCTCAGCAGCAGAATAAGTGTACATACACAAAAGAAAATAGACAAAAAATAGACATAAGGTGCAAGTACAAGTACAGTATGATAATTTAAATTATTTAGTACTGGAATGAGGTGAGTGTTTAGGTGTATGAGATGAGGTCTACAATCTTGTCCCTGACATCCTTAGACAGCGCTATGGTCTTGCCCATGGTGGAGAGGTCAGAGTCTGATTCATTGTCTTTTATACAGATGACTAGTTGAGACAGATGTTTTTAATGTGGGTGAACAGTTCAAATCGACTGTCTAACTGGTCTGTGGGAGCCAGAACTCTTAATGGTTGGTAGGGGATCAAATATTTAATTGACTCAATGAAATGCAAATCAATTTATATATTTTATATAACATAATTTTCTGGATTTTATCTCTCGCTGTTAAACTAAACCTACCATTCAAATTATACACTGTTCATTTCTCTGTCATTGGGCAAACTTACAAAATCAGCGAGGGGTCAAATAATTATTTCCTCTACTGTAAATACAACTGAATTGTGACTGAATTCTAATTGTAATCTCCTTAATTTTCTCTTGCAGTTTGATTTGGCACAGTGGCTGTCTGCTACTCAGCCTCGATTTCCAGAACGGAGCCGACTGATGGAGCTTATTCATCTGGCCCTCACAGCCTGTGGCCTAGAGCCTGAGCATGAGGTGCTTATGCCCTTTAACCTCTTCTGCAAGCACTGGACCCAGCTGCTGGTCTACCAGTTTCCTGACCATTATAGCGACTTCCTCCGACTTCTCACACAGAGTGAGTAGTTCATAGAATAAATGAGAAGTATTAAAGTTCAAAAATAAAGCCTTTACATTTATTAAAAATCTAAACCAGGATTTCTGTAATTAAATGTCTATTATTAGATAAATCAGCTAATTATGATGCCTTTCTTCAATTCCTCTTTCACAAACTTTCAAGCACCACTGTCTGTGGGCATTTCAATTAAATTTTAATTTATTGAACAAATTTATTATTTATGTTTCTTAATTTATTTATTTATTTACATTGAACACATTGGCTTACAGTGATGTTTTTCTTATTAAATTTGTCCAATCCCTTGGGAATGAATATATGTTTATAACCCTATATATTTAGGGTTATATGTGGATTATATGGAATTGAGATTAAATACAATGTGTTTGATTCCATAAAATAAAATTAACTAAAATGGCAGAAGGGCTTTAGGATCTCCCGTCTTGATGTTTTCTGTCCTCTAAGACATTTGATTCAACTCCTCAGACAATGGTTTTGCTCTTTATGATGTGAAAGAGGGTCTGTTTTTGACCTATGACATTTATTTCTCTGTGACAGGCTCATCAGAGCAGCTTCTCAGTGTAGATTGCTGGAGGTCTTCTCTGCGAGTGCTTGGCTGCTTCTCTCATTCTAAAAAGAAAGTGTCCAAATCCTCCTCCACACACAGTGTTTTCTTCTCCCCTCAACAGGTAACATGTATTTAATTGTAAATTATCTTCACAGTAGTGAAATCTGTTTTCCAATGGAGAATTTTGTGTACAAAATAACCCTGTTTACCTTGTAATCAGTGAATGAGTAGTGCGGCTGTTTATTTACTGCAGTATTCTTTTAAAAAGTGAACAAAAGTGCACTTTTTTCTTCCAGGTTGAAGAAACAATAGAATGGCTCTCTAGCTACTTTCTCAAGTTACGTCTTTCCAAAGGAGACTTTCGCAGTTTTGGCCTTCTGTCCAAATGGAGGCCTTACATTGAGGAAGTCAAGATGTTCTTTGAATTTCTGATCAGTTACCTCATTGATTTGGAGCTGAACAACTGCAGCAAGGAGCCACTGGGGAGTGCAAGGTTGATCAATGGTAAAACAGCAGCATACAGTTTTTGGTTGGGTTCAGAAGACTGAACCAATATTTTATTTCTGTTCTTGCATTGCAATCCAAACCTAATGCTTGTAATCTTAATCTGATCAAATGAAATGACTGTATGTAAATGTTAATATTTGGACATTTTAAGGCTAATTAGCTAAAGGTAATATTTTTCAGAGCTGTAGTGTTCCTTTAATAACTTTGTGGGTGATAGTTTGAGCAAGCAGATCCTTTATTAAGAACTGCTTTTCAACTGTAATGTGTGTGTTAATATAACTGCCCAACAGAGAACACTCCCAATATAAAACAAGTATAGAGGTCTAAAATTAGTCAGGTGTAAATCCCTAATTTGAATCCCCAACCCAACCTATGGCCATAGCTTTGAGACCTGACCAGGCCTGCTACCAAAATACTGGTACTGGTATTCAAAATAAAAAAATTAAATAACCATCCCACTTCATAAAACACATATTTTAGACAATGCGTTATTATAAAATGCAATAAAAACAAGAATATTCAATTTTATTTATTTAATTAGATTTTTTTTACTGTGTTAACACTTTTAACTGACAAAACTTTGAAATTTATTTGATATTGATAAAGAAATTTAGAATTTGATGACGAACACATTTGAAAAAAAGTTGAAGTGGAGGCATTTGCTGAATATCACCTTTTTAATTACGCATTTTAGGTGTTTAGGACGTTTGTATACTCATTGTTGGTGTTTCTCAAGTTGGATTTTTGCCTATTCTTGCTTGATATAAGACTTAACGTCACCATTGATTGATTCCCCTCTTCATAATGTGCCATACATTTTCAATACAAGACAGAGCCTGACTGTTTGCAAGCCAGCCAATCACATGCAGTCTTTGTCCACAGAGCCACGTATTTCTATTGCATGCAGAATAAGCCTGGCATCATCTACCTTGCATAACCATGGCCGCACTGAGAACAGATGCCTTCATTCCAGCATGTGTTTCTCTAAAATCTCTGTATATGTCTATGAGCCGACAGCACCCTCAGCCACACTGATGCATCCATCAGATTTGGTGGTGATTTTGCAACTTTCCTGTTCATTTTGTCTTTAGAATGGAACAGCTGATGTCTAAAAACAAGCCAAAACGTAGTGTCATCTGACCACTGCACACTGAATGTCTTTTGGTCTGTTTGAGATTAGCTTGGATCCAGTGATCTCTGCAATCTTTCCACATAGAATTGATTTGTTATTGCATCAGAGTATCAAGCTGCATGTCTTGATGCCATACACCAGATTCACAATATTATATACTTTATTCGTAAAAGACCTCAATTCTTTGCAATTTAACATTGAGAAATTTTCTTTTTGAGCTGATGTACAGTCACAACCCTTCTTTGCTTGCAAAGATTGAGCCTTTGGTCAAAGTCCAAGTGAACTTGTCATCTCCACCACAGGGTATATGCTTGTTTATGCCATTATTAATTTTATAAAGATTTGAGAGAATTTGCAGATAGCAAATTTGCGTTTTTATTGCATTTTATAAAACAAAAATATATTAGACTCTGAGCAGGAGTGTTACTGTGTGCTATATAATTAGCCCCTTAAAGAGTTTGCAATGATAGTTATTATTATATTTATTATATATAATAAATGGACATATTTCGTTTTTATGGTAATTTTGTCAGCAATATGAGAACTGCCCATATTTTTGTTATACTTTATTTCTTTTTTTAAAGTTTTAAAGTCGGTTATTTAAAGATATGTGCCATTGCTTTTTATCCAGTCTTTTGCATCACTATTTTTAATGTAGCACTTCAGGACCTCCACTTTAAAATGACTCAACTCTTCAGGCCCTGGATTCTCGTCCTGGACACAGATGATGCAAGGTATGGTCTATTTTTGCTCATTCATCATTATATAACTGAGAATTGAAGGGATGACTAATATAATGACCATCTTTCATACGCTTGTTTTTTTTCCTTTGATCAAAGCAACCCTCGCTGTTCTCCCTGGCTTGAGTCTGAAACCACAGTAGCAGTCAGTCTGGTTAGCCTGTATTCACAGTTGACTGAGACCTTGCATGACAAATTTAAAGGTAGGAAGAAAGAAAAAGGCTTACCTGAAGGAGGCTTTAGTCAGTCAATCTATAACAATTTACACTGCTCACAAAAATTAAAGGAACACTTTAAAGAAACACATTTCATACATCAGATCTCAATTTGAAGTTGGATATCTATACAAATAACGTCAGGGCAATGTCTTAGGAACAAAAGGATGCCAAGTCTTTTAATGGAAATAAAAGTTTTCAGCCTACAGAGGGCTCAA
>JBBIGC010000041.1:13129862-13156416 GCA_037576955.1 Lepidarchus adonis
TCTGAAATATATAGAAACTCTAATGTTTATCAGTACATTGCAGAAAATAATGAACTTTATCACAATATGCTAATTTTATCTACAGGACCTGTAGTGTTGCAGGGTCCAGTTCCACTTCAGTTTTAATATAATAACATTACATGGTCTCACATGTTCCTCAAGCAACTACTGATACACGGTAGAATTCATGGTGGATTTCATGACGGTGATCCCAGGTCCTGCTGTCGCAAAGCAGAGCTGCACTGTCTCTTTCTGATAATAGAGGCATTCACTTTCACATTAACAGTAGTAAGAGCCTGCTGTAGGTCCTGTGATGACATTTTAGGATTTTTGGATACAGGTCCTTCACTTGTAGATTATTTATCAGACAGTGGAATGACTGATTGCATCTTTTAACATTTCAATTTACCAGATTTATAAGCTACTACAATATTCTTTCTTGGCTCTTTTGATCTCACGATCATGTTTACTCTCAATGTAACAGTCAGGAGCACACCAAACTAAATCTCTTTGGTATAAATAGGCCAAACCTCCTTCAAAATGCTGAGTGACGATGTTTTAATCATGTGCACCTCATGTGCTACTCATTTTTGTGATTTGAGCCATGTTAATTGGGAATAAAAGTAGAGGTGTTCTAATATATACCCCTTACCAGAAATTGCATTTTTATAAAGATAAAGGTTTTAAAAAGTCTTCTTATTCTTCAGTTTTAATTGTTTAGTTGTATTACTTGAATCTCCCAGTATTGTTAAAAATGTAAATAAATATCCATAGCTTTAAGAATGTTAGAAAAACATACATTCATAGGGTGCTCTAATTTTTTCACATGACTATATGTAAACAGCTAAGTAGTTACTCACTTCCCAAACCCTAGCTGGAGTATTGTTGTCTCATTTAGCCCACACGTCCTTGTCCAAATTGTCATATTGTGTGCTCTGAAAAAGCTCTCTAGATTTCTTGTTTATTCACCAGCATGTTTTTCTTCTTATAATTTATTCAAGCACTTTGTTTTGTTGATGGTCTACCTCAAAATGACGTCTTTTTTACCCTCAGATAATGGCCCCTTTTTAACAGTCTGCTTAGCTGTCACTCATGTAAAGTGTGGTAAAGTATTGGTGTAAGTCTAATCTGTTTTCTCCATTGTCTCCCAGGAAGAAAGGGTGGTTATTGAAGGACAATATCAGCCAACGCCATGGGAAAGGATTACTATAAGATCCTGGGTATTCAATCTGGAGCCAATGAGGAGGAGATCAAAAAGGCCTACAGGAGGATGGCTCTCAAATTTCATCCAGATAAAAACAAAGATCCTAATGCTGAGGAAAAGTTCAAAGAGATAGCAGAGGCATATGAAGTCTTGAGCGACCCAAAGAAGAGGGTCATATATGACCAATATGGAGAGGATGGTAAGTGGAATAACAGTTTGATATGTTCTGTTCACAGAATTAGTCATTTATTATCTTGGTCATTTTTTAAATGCAACAATAGCACAAGTGGAACGATTACTGAAAAAGCATACTAAAAAGAAAATTGTAATTTTTGTAATTGTAATAACTCTAAATTAATTACAAAAAAGAAGCTAAAGTAGTTACAAATACTAGATGCTACAAAAGGTTCACCTAGTTTACTGGATAGCTAGTAGTTTTGTTAGGTAACAGGTAGTCGCAGCAGAAAGCTAGAGATTTTCTAAAACAAAAATAAAAATACAGCATCTATGTAAGATACAGTAGTCTTCATTGAATTCAGAAGTTGCTTAAAAATAATACAAAATAAGAATACATTTTGAGTCTATTATTAAAATATTAATTGATTAAAAATAAACATAGCTAAGTTGAAAACTTAATTAGTATACTCAAGTAAAAGTAATACAAAGTAACTGAGAAGTTCATTTCAGAAATTGCATTAAAAATGATTGGAAAAAAGAACAGCTGATGTATAATGCATATTATTACTCTAAACAGGTAGCATTAATCATAATATAGCACTGACATACTTAGCATTTGTAAAACACACCAGCAGCAATGGATATCCTGAGAGTTACTTTTCCTCCATTTTTGCTTGTAATGGTTTGCATAAGGATTTCAAGCATTAGAATATCCAGTGTTAAGTACCCAATTAAAAGGACTTTGCAAAGTCTCAATGCAGAACAGGATCCTCTTCATGAAACTGTATTATTTTACTTTCTACCCACCACCCACCACCTCCAGCAGCTATTCACATTTAAATTCCATCCAGATACTACTATGAGATCTTAGAGATGATGTTTCAGCAGGTGAAGTGCTAGTTTTTTAAACCAAAAAGAAAAAGCATGTCTGTGCCAGATTTCAGATGATTCCATACATCTGAAATGTGACATCTGACATGTGATCTGTGAGTTTGAGATATACGAGAAATGCTTTGATGTTTCATCTGCAGAATTCTGTACTTTATACCTTTTTTTTACAGATTACACAATGCTGTCCAGAAAAGTAAGATTTGACCATAGTGAAACAGGTTCTCTTTAATGGTAGCCTCACTTTAAACCTCTCCAGCTATAAAGCTGTACAAATCCTTTAGGAACTGGGGGGTTCATATAGAGCTGCAGAATATACAGTATAACATACTGTAATGCATCCCGCTAGTTTGGTAGCGTTTATTTCTCCAAGGACTGAGAACTTGATCAGAAGCTCCTTCAGCTCAGAGAAATGTTAACTGAGTGTTGATGTTCTTCAAGGAGAAGTCAGGTCACCAAAGAAATTTCCAAAGCTTTTATTTAAGAGAGAAAAAGTAAAAGTTGAAGCAAGATTCTCCTATAGGACGGATCCCAAAATAGAAGGTTAGGCAGAATTAATTGTGGAGCATAGAGTTTCAATTAGCATTGAAGATCTCTGAGCACACTAACTGATGGTCATCAGGGATTTTATACTATTCAGATCTAATAGCCGATTTGTCACCCATCAGGCCAGTTTCAACCAGTACCAGCCAGTTTTAATGTCATATATGTTAGGTTCTTTTTTTTTTTTGGAGCTTTTGGAGCGCAAATCAGGTGATGACACTTGTTTTGTCTTTGATGGTGGGTAAAGATAAGTTATTAGTGCAGTTTCAAGCATTACCTTTAAAACACCACTTTCACTGGGTCATTTCTAAACAGATGGGGATATAATTAATCACATATGACCCTGTTATAGTTCTCCTGATGGTTCCCCATTTTTTTGTTTTTGCCAGAGGAGAAAATGTCTATTTTCAAGGTAATTGCAAAGCTCAAAGAATATACATATTTAATGATATAGCTATATTAAATATGCATAATGGCCTATATTTTATATGAAAGAAGATGCAAACTTGGATGGCTCAGCCTTGGTTCCAGCAGCTGCAGGGTGTTTATTACAAGTCATTAATCGTGAAACCTAGCAAATGAGTGTTAATTTTCTGGAGGAACTTAGAGAGATATTTTAATTTGGGTTAGAAAGAAGCTGAAAATGTCTCATCTTAATCTCAGTATCCCTGCAGTGAGTACTGTGCTGTGTGGTTGAGGAATGCCCAGTATAGCAGGGCAGAAATTCGACTGAATATGCAAGATGGTTTATCCAACAACATTTAAATTTCTTTAAATATATGCTAACCCGTGACTTTGCAAATTTCCAGTTTATTCCTGTTAATACCCATATATTATTGTGAATTCCCATGAAAAGTTTCCAACACTGAAAGTTCCCACTGCAACCTTAATCTTAAACCTGTTTATATTGATAATATAAATATAATATTATCATATAAATATATTATATTATATAATAAAGAAAGATTGGAAACTGTTCATAGAAATGAAGACATTTTTGTGTATAATACCACACAAATAAGTGGATGTAGGATATGGGGTCTTTAGTTTGGGTTAAAATTCTTTCATATTGTATTTTCTAGAACCTTCCAAACTGAGCTTTTTTCATCTACTTATCCAATTACAATGTAACTACTATGGAAGGAATGTTGTTACAAGTGTGATGAAATCTGGACAGCATGTCACAGTTTAAAGCTTATTAAGCGGTAAGAATAGAAGTGAGGTAGGCTGTTTGTGTAGGAGAATGTCTAAGTACTGTACCCATCTGTCTGAATGTATGTTGTCTTTTCTCAGTATCTAAATACAGAAAGAGGGAGAGAGAAAATGTGTAAGCAGTTGCAATGAAATAAAATTCATAGCAATGTCATGAACTCACACTTGCTAATTGGTGTCCTTAAAAATGGACATGAAATGATCTCAGTTGCCAGCTGCAGTAAGTTCAGAAGTGTCAATTAGAAGTCACATAGAAAAAAAATCAGCTTTCCAATTTACGGTCATATCTTGTTAGCTCACCCCTATTGGTCAGGGCCCTACATTTGGTGAGGTGGGGTTGGCGAGCTATCGAAATGGGTTAAAAAGTGAAAACCACTTTCACTGCAAATGACTTGAGCTGCTAAGCTGTGTCTGGCCTTTAAGGTCAATGCCAAAAGCTTGAGCACTGAAAATCGTTAAAATCATAGTTCAGCTTCAAACTGTTTGGTTTATCAGCATCAGTAATGGTCACATTTTGTGATCTTGTATACACAAAACACATTTCCAGTGCCGCTTCAAGCTCAGCATGCTTCCCCAGATGCAATCGTTTTTACTCACTTTAGATGTTTCGCCATTTTAGCTTTTGGCTGAGAGAATGTCACCAACTGGAAAAAAGCTGATGAAATCAAGCAGTAAAAGCATCAGCCATATTCTGCTGCGTCTTTGTCCAGTTCTTGCTGCAAAAGATGCAAATTTCCTTTTTTTGCTCACTAGTCAGAGAATTCAGCTTTCGTTTACCAGACATATTGGGTCTAATTCACAAACTTGTAAGCAAACTCAGAATCAAAGCTGCTCATACTAGTGGAGATGGAGTGTGGACAGGACCAACCAACCAGCCGTCACTCAAACAGCAGGGTTTCCTGTGTTGATGGTTCAGACACCTTCATGTAATACAAAGGATCTTTATCAGCTTTAGATTTCCAACAAAAACATTATTTAGAGATTAGTTAATCTAATCTACCTCAGCATCTAAAGCACTTCCAGTATATATGAATAGGACATGTTAACTATGCTGTAGCACCTACCGTCTGTTTTATAATTAATCATTAGCTCTTAATGATAATGTAGAAATGTGTTTCTCTTTAAGATAGTAATGTTGTAGCACTTATCATCTGCACTTGTAGGGGTCGCGCGTGACAGTTCAGTTTTGATTTTTCTCCCGCCTCTATTCCGGCGCTATTTCCCCTGTAGAGGTGGGGTTTCTATATTGTTTTTTTCTCCCGCCTCTATTCGGGCGCCATAGGCCTGCACTCATCTGCTGGGTTTTCCGCCAGCAATGTGAGCGGCCCCATAGCTCAGGGCATAGGGCACAGGCCTAGGAAGCGCGGAGTCCCGGGTTCGATCCTCGCTCAAGGCGAGTAAGAGATCACTCCCCGTTGCTGTAGTTATTTGAGGGAGTGATCCACCTGAGTTGGTTTTGTTTATTTTGGTCAGTTTATTTATTTATTATTTACTGGCCGCCTCTGCATCTGGGTTCCAATTTAAATATCCGTGCTGTCGTTACAGCACTGCTGTAGCACTTACACTGTTTTTATGACTAAGAAGATTGTGTTGAACTCCCTGTAACTCGCACATCAGTATAGTTATGTCTGAATTTGCTTGATTGTTCCTGTACCTGGAAGTCGCTTTGGACAAAAGCGTCAGCCAAATGAATAAATGTAAATGTTAAAATTTAAAGAGTAATTCACCCTCACAAGCAGTTTTAGTGGGGCAAAAAAAGTATTTGGCAGCTACCGATTCTTCCAGTTGTCCAACTTTAAAAGATGAGAGAGTCTGTAATGTTCATCATACATTCACAATGTGATTTCCTGGATTTTTTTACCGTCTGTCTTTCACAGATGAAGTGAACCTATGATGAACATTACAGACTCTCTCCTCTTTTTAAGTGTGACAAATTACAGAACCGGTGGCTGCCAAATACTTTTTTGCTTTTTGACCATCCATTCAACTGTTGCTTAGGGAACCAAGACTGACTCTTTTTGGTATTACACAAAGAAACTAGTGCTGAATGTCAAATTCCTTTGAGTGGTAAAAGTATTATGTGGGTCAAAAATGTTCCAATACAATAATTTAATTACATTAATTACTATTAATTACATTAATTATTAAATAATTTCCATATACAACGTGTTTGAACCCTAAAGGCTACCCAGAACCCTTATGGAATGGTTTCAGACGTTTTCACAAGCAGACCATTAAAGTTGACTAAAGATTTCACTTCCAGACTTTCATTTTTGGATAAACACTCTAAGAAGAGCATCTGTCTGATTAGAATCATCTACATTAGAATAATCATGTAATGTAAATTATGTAATGTAATGTAAATAATGAAAATTATTGTTTAAAGGGCTGTTCTTTAGAGAATTATTGAGGAGAACCTTTCTTAATGTTTAAAGAACCTTAAAGCATACAACAGTAAGAGGAATGCTAAAATTGATAAAGAACATTTACATTACAGAATCTCTTTTTAACAAGCCTGTTGTGTATCTTCTCAAGACTGTATGCATTTTCTCAACATGTGTATTTTCTCAGGACTCAAAACTGGAGGAACTGGTTCATCTAGTGGACAGGGGACTACATATCACTACACCTTTCATGGGGACCCACATGCCACTTTTGCATCTTTCTTCGGGGGCTCTAACCCATTTGATATTTTTTTTGGCTCTGGACGACACCGGGGAAGCAACAATGGCTTTGCAGACCATGGAGACCATGACATGGACATTGACATGGATGGAGACGATGACCCTTTCAGCTCCTTCAGCCACTTTGGCTTCAATAACATTAATGGCTTCCACCATGGGCGAAGGCACCGTAATGAGCCCTTACACAGTGGCAGAAGGAAGGTCCAGGACCCCCCTGTGGTACATGAGCTGCGTGTGTCTCTGGAGGAGATCTTCCATGGATGTACCAAACGCATGCGCATCACTCGCCGCCGACTCAACCCAGATGGAAGGACAGTGCGGACAGAAGACAAGATCCTTAATATTGTGATCAAGAGAGGCTGGAAAGAAGGGACCAAGATCACCTTCCCAAAGGAGGGCGATGAGACACCTGAGAACATTCCAGCTGATATTGCATTTGTGCTCAAAGACAAGGGGCATCCGCACTTCAGAAGAGATGGTTCCAACATCATATACACTGCCAAAATCAGTCTTAAGGAGGTATGTGCTCCTTTTCAGTCTTGTAGATGTGTGGACAGGTGCTTGCACATACAGTGCCCTCCATGATGTTTGGGACAAAGACACTTTTTTTTTTGATTTACTCCTCTGGTGTTTGGTGTAACATTTTTAAACATACATTTCAGATGTGAATGTTTGGCACAATTGACTTCACAGGTGTCTGCGATTACTCAGGTATGTTTCCTTGCTGTGTTAGTGAATGGATAAGTGGCATACTTATCTTCATTGGTGACATAACTGCTCATGGTACCAGAAGAGGTCTGGTATAAAAAGTAGTTTTAATCTCTGAAACTTAAATGTATGCAAACAACTTTATATTATTGCATTTTTCATCACTTCTGAATTTTTTTAAGTGTTTTTATTCAATATTTTACACTGAGGAGCAGAGGGGTAAATCAAAGAAAAATGTGTCTTTTTCCCACATATTATGGAGGACACTGTATGAAGATTCTGGTGCATTTCTTAGAATGCTTATGAATGTTCTGCATCAATGTTTCTGAACCTTGTTTCTGGAGTAATCCTGGCATTGTGGATAGAAGACAAGTACATTTTATTGGGTTTATTGGGCACATATTGCTCTGACACTAACGTCTGGATCAGGAGTTACTAAACTTAGGTTTGTTAATTTGCTGATGGGTTAAAACTAGCAATGTCCCAATCGTGTTTTGCTCTAGAGTCTGATCCGAGTCATTTATTATTTAGTATCTGCTGATTTCAATTTAATATTTGTTATTGGTTGATAATAGTTCCACAATACCCTCTTCAAGCAAATTAAAGTTAAATTAAGTCAAGTCAAGTCAATTTTATTTGTATAGCACTTTTTACAACTTTTTACAAGCTTTACAGAGCTCCCTAAACTGTAGGAAGAAACCCTAGGAAAAACCCAGGCTCAGCAGGGGAACCCATCCTTCTCTGGTCAACACCGGAGAGTGATTAAATTAATAAGTTTGACAACTGACAGTTGCTGAATTCTTGTGTTATCCTGCAAAATGACATGGACTCGTTTCTTGTCTATTTCCCAGGTCCCCAATGTGTCTTTGGTTTCTCAATTTACACGTTTGCTGTATGAGCTCAGCAAAACGTACAAACATGCATGGATTTCATTAGACATTCTTAGTTAGAACAGCAAATACATTAAATAATGCAGGACAGGGCTACTGCAGGACCACAGTTGCAAATCTACACAGTATTTTTCATGGTCGAGGGCGGAGCATGTACTTCAATCATCAAAACGGATGCTGTTTTGGTAACAATTTACATGAGGTGCACCTTTATGGTGTATTCATAAGGTATTAATAAAACATTAATCAGCTGTATTTAATCATTTAAAAACTATCATTGAATTGCCTTATTTTGGTACCAGACATTGTTATTGTACAAGTACATTGTTATTATAATACTACTTATCATTCATGATCATTTTAACGTGTAGGAGTATTAGCTTGCTTGTAGCATTATTCATATTTCAACTGCTTAACAACCTTAAACCAAAGACATCAGAGGGGAAAATGTACATTGGAGAAAATGTATCTTGCTGGATCAACCAAAGGAAGACTGTACCATTCCCACTTTGGAGTAATAGTAGGCTTCTTATGCATCTAGAAAATTATTCTATGAAATCAGATACTAAACCTGTCTGTAATAGCATTATTATATTATATTTAGGAGGCATTCAGAGAAACTTGCAGATAGGAATAATGATATGAATGGTTAGAATGAGGGTTTGCATTTTGTTCTGCCTGTTGTATGCAATTGATCTGGTCATTATGCGCTGATAACTGGTGGGGCTTGCAGAAATGTGCAATATACAGTATAAAGAGACACCAGTCATTCACACCAGTGCTGCTTTTTTTGCTTTTCTTTCATTGCCAGAGTCATGGAGTTTGTATAATTATAAAATGTCATTTTCAGTGCACAGAATGTGATGTATTCAGTTTATGTATGTGACTTTTTAATTCAGGCTTGTGCTTATGCTTTAACATAGCTATAGTGGTTTTGTGTGTTGTGAATATAGATTTTGTGTGTATGTGTGTTCATATGTTCAATATTAAATTATTGTAATGCATGCCTTGTAAAGCATGAATATCAGCATGCTCAGAAATTCCATTATCTGCCTTTCACACTTTGGGTTTTCTGAGCCAATACGTTTCTAAAATGTATTCAGCCTCATTAGCAGATACGAGTGAGCGTGGTTGTTATATCAGTTGGCTGCTATGATCCTTTGAATCATTGAGGCCCAGACATAGATTAGACAGATTTACTGCAGTCTCATCACTAGACCACTACTTGGCAACTGTCTGTTCATTTGCATGGACTTAAAGGTTAAAACTCAGGACTTAGTTGGCATCAGCCCATTGTGTCCAAAATAACTCTTGACCTTGTTAACCCTTGCAGTCACTAAATTTACTAAGACCCTGGCCCCATTTTCCACTTGCAGGACTTTGAAGTTTTACTTAATATACTGTTTTGTCTTAAAGGCACTTAGGTTTGAATTCTGTTACCATCTGTGATAAACTTGTTTTGTCCCCTATGTAAGGATAGACAGTACTCTGCAAAAAGCACCTAAGAAAAACATTTATATAAGCAAAAAACATGTATATGCATGTAAAAACACTGAAAAAGTTTTGATGTTCTGAGATAGAAGAAACAGAAGTTTAATTTCAGATTTCTCTTTGATGACCTCAGTCATTATATGCATTTGTTAAATTGTCAGCAGCACATCTGGTTTAACATAATATACTGATTTAAACCATGTATTGAATGCTATTTCCAAATGAAGGCTTTAATTCTGAAATGCATTAAATATCATTTACTTTTTCCATGATGTATATTGTTGGGAGTGGACATAACACATAAAAGATATGCTATATTATACAACCCTTTTAAACAAATATATTGGGTTTTTAATTATACATCAACAAGGGTACGTCAGTATTACCTAGGCTGGAATTTATGACCTTCAGACCCCAAGAGCGAAGTGCACCACCAAAGTGCAAGGGTGAGGTGCACTAGGCCACCAAAGACTATATAAACTATGCATATGATATAGGGGAACCTCCTACATTCTTTCTTTTCTAACTGTGTTATGTTTAAGTTTAAAGTCAAGATTCAACCTCTGATGCTTATACTACTATAAATCTGATACATTATAGACAGTAAGCAACCACTTTTAATTTCTGGAATAAACAAATGAAAAACATGTTCTCTTTCTATTTTTATTTACATATTTATTTATTTTTTTACAGATTGTTTCTATGACATGCTTTGGCTTTTTCTAAAACTAAAATGAGGAAGGAGACATCATGTGTTTGAGTTGCATTAACTACCCATTCTCATTCTCTTCCTGGTCAAGCCTAATGCACAATTTACCCTCTCCCACTGTAGTGTGAGCACCCAAGAATGTCGTGGTATGGTGTCATGTGCCAACGCACAGGGTCCTTGCTCTGAAAAGGCAAAGCCAGCAAAACCAAGCAGTGAAGACAGAATTGTCATGCAAGTGCAGCAGCAGCCAAGCACAGAGTATTTTTGGACTGATTTAATTGCAAATTCTATTTCAGAGGAAACATACAACTGAATCAAGAGAGCAGGAAAGTCAGTGTAGTAAATACACTGTACCAATGTAAAATCTTTTTTTTTTTAGATTTTTTTTTACCAAATTTAATTATATTAATAAAGTCATGTTCAAATTAGTAATAGTGGAAGAAGAAGAGTTTTTTGGGTATACATGTCTGTAGTAAGTGTCTGTTCCTTACAAACTCCTGTAAAACAATATGTAGCCATGCATTTTACTTTCATTTCACATTAAGGGCTGCACTGTGTTTGGTAAGCATCTTCACAATAATAGTTTCAGAATAGTTGTAGAAGGCTACTGAATTGCCAGAGCATTACTGTGAGCACCCAGACCAATTTCCACATAATTTGTCTGTGGGTAAATTTAAGGAATCAAGTAATTGACAAAAGAAATTTGTTTAACCATATTGCATTACTGATAAATCAACATTGTCAAATGAAAAAAATTAATTATTTCTATGTAACATGTTTCTTCAACATGTTTCAGCATATATTTCACCCTCTTTAATAAAGAGCCTACTGATAAATGTTATTAATTTGATTTATTCAACATAAATATCAATAGATATCATATTAGTAAGCACACCATTGAATTCAAAAGCTAGACCTGCCCACTTTAGCTGAAATGACTCCTTTTAGGGGGTTTTGCATAATTGCCCATCAGTCTCTGGCATTGGCTTGCTTAAATTTTTGACCACTATTCCAAGCATGATTAATTAAGGAGTTAATTATTCCCATTAACTTTAAGCACTCTTTCATAAGCTGCTCAGTTGCTGTGGCAGCAAAGATGCCTCTAACATTTGGTGGCATACAAGACAAAGGAAACCAAACCTTTTTTTCTGAAAGCAAACAATAGCAAAGAGAACATGAAACCCTAGCTGTCAGGTTTAAATAACAAAGTTTTGTTTTATTTGTTGATTTATTTTAATGTATTTAAATATCACTTGAATGGTATTTCTTAAAGAACAATGGGTAAAATAAGTATTAAACATGCCAGCAATTTTCTATGTAAATATATATAATATGAAATTTTCACCAGATGTCGGTAATAACCCATCCAATCCAATCTGCTGACCAACATTTAGATAAGCCTGTGAAATACTGGGAGAATATAGTCTGGTCAGATGAGACCAAAATTGAAAGGTAAAGGTAAAAAGGCTCTGTATATCAGCCCCAAAACACCAGCCCAACAGTACCAGCGAGACTGGAGGTGGGAACATCATGGTGTGAGGCTGTTTGTCAGCATAAGGCGCATATAATTGAAGGAAGGATGAATGGAAAAATGTTCAGAGACATTCTTGATAAAAATCTACTGCCATCTACTAGAATAATGAAGATGAAATGAGGGTGGACGTTTCAGCAAGAAAATGATCCCAAACACACAGCCAAGGAAACACTCAATTGATGTAAGAGAAAGAAAATAAAGCTGCTAGAATGGTCCAGCCAATCACCTTACCTGAATTCTATAGAAAATCTATGGAAAAAACTAAAGCTCAGAGTTCATAGACGGAGCCCAGGGAACCTTCAGAATATGAAGACTCAGTGGAAGAATGGACCAAAATCACACCTGAGCAATGCATGCGACTAGTTTCTCCATACAGGAGATGTCTTGAAGCTTCATCACCAACAAAGGCTTTTGTACTAAGTATTGAGTACATTTCAGTAAGCTTCTCAAATTTGTTCCCTGTGTCATTTCATTGCTTAATGCATTGACATCTATGGTTTGTATGACAACAGCGCCTTTAGAAATATATATTTTTATGTGGTGACTTGTTCAATACTAAATTTACATGCTGTATATCACCTTTACCTATAGGCTCTTTATCAAGGGTGAAATGTTTGATTGTTCAAAAATATAGAAAAAATAGAAAAAAGTACATCTCCAAGGGATGTACTTATCTTTTCATACAATTGTGTGCATACAAGTGCGAGTGTGTGTATGTGTGTACTAGGCGTGAGTGTGTGTAGATTTATTTATATTTTTTTAATAGCATTTCATAACCCTAGTTCACATTTGTCTCTGGACATGGGCCTACTCACATCAGTGAGTCATATGCCATGGTAATTCGACTCAGACAAAGTAGTCATAATTGGTGCACCACTAAACTCCAGAAAAAAACCTTTCCACTGACTCACTAACAATCCCAAGCTCTGACTAAAAGCAATAGGGAAAGATATTACTTACTCACCTTGTTTAACTGAAATCTGATCTTACTGTGTAATGCTGCTGACCTAGAAAACCAAATTTGACATCTTAAGTGATAAGTATACTGTACATCTGTACCTTGCCGGGTTGTTTGAAATAGTCATTATTTGATGTAGTCAAAGGAAATTTCAGGACAGTGCAGCCAGTCTTTGGCCACCTAATTAAAAGAAATGTTGGTAGGACCTTTAACCTTTAAGCATACTGCCTGACCTAATATTGCATTTAGTTTTTATGCTGTCTTTAGAGCCAGAGTGCTCTTCATTTTGTGGAACCACTAATCTGGGACTGTGTTTAATAACGTTGTAGAGGATAGATAGGCTCTTCTTTCCCATCATTCTAATTAGATGCCCACATTGAAACTTGATGAGAAGCTAGTGCAGCTATAATATCTCAGAGGCAATAAAGTGTTCTGCCATCTGGTGTTCCCTCATGGGCATGCCAACTCGCCTCATAAATCTTTGTCTGCCGGTTTGTTGTAAACACTTTTTCAGAGGAAGACTGGAGGCAGATGACACTTTATCTCCACTGGAAACCCAGCCTTTTTGAAGAGGACTGCTTTGGTGTACATCAAAGCCATATTATAATTGCAGTCATTAGAGAAACTTTGGTGCTACATTCACCACAATTAGCTTTGTCTCACTAAGGTTCTATATTTAGTTATGTTAGTTTAATCATACTTTGTCATAATCGTAATTAAACCAAATCTATGTCATAGTTGGTTTGAGCAGCTAACAGCTAACAGCTCTTTATTGTTCCACATGAGGTCAGTCATGTTGATGCCTGGCATTTGTCAAAGCCAAATGTTTGTTTTAGCCTCATGCACAACCTTCTTTCCATGAAACCCCCCTTGTTGCTGCTGCCTGAAGGAAGGGGCTGATGTCATTGCCAACACATCTCCTTGTCTCTTGGGGCAGCTGCTAAGAAGCCTTCTGAGGCTGTGTGCTTCACAGTGAGAAAGCTGAAGATAAGCTGTCCTTCCATAAGCTGAGATGAAGTAATGGTTAAAAAATGCAAGCTCCTGGAAGGCAGAATTTTAATGAGTTCTGTCACAGATTTAACTTTGTGGATTTAGTCTCCATATCTTCTATATCCTGAGTTAGGAAGACAGTTGAGATGGCAAGTAATGCTTAGGAGTTTGATTTTGTATGCTACAGGGGTGGTCTTTGGATTGTGTCTTTGTGAAAAGCCCAGGAAAAGTCTACTTAAAATCAGCCATTTTATATTTCATATGTTTGTCATGACTTCAGCCAGATGACAATTTAGTTGAGTTTGCCTCCAATTGCCTCCAAACAGTACTGTCTTTGTCATTTTTAGATATCATCATAAGATCATTCTGTGCCTGCTTTTAATTAAGGGAAACGCCAGGAGTCCAAATAAGGAAAATTCTTTGTAGTGACAGATTGCTTTAAACCTCTTTGACAAACTTGGCAACTATTTATGACCCCAGCTGATTCTTCAGTTACTCCATGAGTGCTGCAAAATGAGAGCAGAAGCTAAAATTAGCTTTCAGTATGCGCCTTAGCCCTCTCCACTACCAACCGACACACTCTGTTAGATATCAGACATCAGACACTTGCTTATCCGCCTTTACATAAGCCAAGCCCTAAACCTTCTACAGACAGTACATCAACAGTCTTCCTCTAGTGAGTCATGCTCAATAAACTAATCTTACTTCTGTACATTTTTGTTGGGTGCTTTGCTCAGATTGTGCTATTTTAGTCATACATTCCCAACAGTTTTTCAGCCTGGCCAAATCTTGATATGGTAAAAGGTCTTGTGGTATGACAGAAACAAAGAAAAATGATTAATGGTCCACTAGTATTATTATGTATAACTACTTTTCACCATACATTCATTCAATCAATCATTACCTATATTCAACTATTTAAAGAAATAGAAACAATTTACTCTTTAACAGTAGTGACCTGGTCAAAGGTTACAACGTCACCAAGCCAGTAGCTCCTCAACTAGGTTTTAGTTTCAAAGGTTGATCCCTCAGAATTTTATGTCAACTTTTTAATTGATTGGTTCAGATATTGGCTTTGCTTAGGCCAATCCATGAGCCTCCTTTCTGGTGCATTTACTAGTGTGATTAGTGTCATTACACTGTTCAAATGTCCACCTCCAAATCAATATCAATCTTTAGGAAACATAGCCTCACATTATCCTAAACCATAGGATATGATTTATGACTTAAAGTTTGTTTTCTTACAGTAGAGTGATTTATTTCAAGTTATTCCATGATCATTTTGTTTCTGAAAGCTTTAATTAATTACTTATATCTTGGAAAAATGAAACCACACACTTCAGTAGCACAGAGAACACTGGAGATGAGATGTCAGGTTTAAGTAAATCAGGTTCCACCAGCATCTTCACCAGCAGTAAGCTCTAATCAATAGGACCTAATCTGAAACGTTTGTAGTAATGTGTAGTAAATGTAATTGTATGCTTACTTTTTCTATGTGACTGATTGGTTGTGTTTTTGTTCAAATGTCAACTGTCAGTACAGTATATCTCCTTAATTTGTAGCCTGTAGTTTCTGGTGTAGATGTTCATATATGCTAAAAAAATAATTAGATATTATCAATGCTGAGGCTGCATTTACTTGATATGTAAACTAACTGATTTAATAATGGCAATCAGTGGGGTTTTATTTAGTAAGTGTTGCAAACAACCAAAAAAACACATGAATGGGAACAAACTTCAGTCACTTTTTTTGCTCCCATGACTCAATAGAACTGTTTGTACAGATCTGAACTGTTTTGCATGTGTGCTGTTTATTCAAAAACGATTGCAGTATATCTAATAATAAAGGGAGCATGGTGCTTCTTTTTCATAGTGATAGAAAACACAAAAGAACCCTGAAGGTTCCAGTTCCTCACATTGATATTTTATAATGTCGATTGTGGACATTCATGTGTCACAAATTACGGCCCCATGAATGTGTCTTTACATGTTTCTCTGACAAGATGTTAATATTAGAGGTTAATATTAACAAATCAAAACTGTGGCAGCCATGACTGCACTGTTCTTGCATCTGAAGTGTTAAAACTGAACACATCTCACATTACAAAATGATCTCCAGTCTGAAATGATCTCCTTTTGTGATGTGGCTGGCTAGATCATTGTGTTGGGTGGGCCAGGCTTTAACCACCAAACATCTAGAATAATACTTAATGACAGTTGTTCTCAAACCATTTCTCAAGGATCTGCAGATTTGTCAGTTGTGTGGATCAAAGATTTGGACTAGTTTGAGAACAACTGTCTTATTAAGTATTCCTATTTGTGTTTATTTTTTAATTTTTATTATATGTATCTTTTTTCTTAATAGGAATTGGCACTGTTCATTAAAAATGCCACATAAATGGTTCTTTGAGTTATGCTGTGGAAAAAACATTTTGGACCCACATGTCATTTAAGAACCATTTTTATTAGCATGTGGGAGTGTAAAGAACTTAAAAAAGATTAGTTGCCGATTTACAGGTTCTTCCAAGAATCTCACTTGCGTGTGTTTCTAAGAACCATCCATTGAAAGGTTATTTAGAGAACCAAAAAGTTGTCTTCTGTTCCATCATATAAAGTAACACCCTTATTGTTAAAAGTCATAATAATTTGACTTTATTCATCTTTTTCTGATTTCATCAGTAACCATTCCTGCCTTTATCTGATAAGACTCTGTGTTTGCGCTTTGGCCAGGCTCTGTGTGGTTGCACGGTGAACATTCCCAGCATGGAGAACCGGGTGATCTCGCTGCCCTTCAACGACATCATCAAACCAGGCACCATCAAGAGACTTCGTGGTGAGGGTTTGCCTTTCCCCAAGAACCCTTCACAGCGTGGGGACATGATAGTGGAATTTCAGGTGCGCTTTCCAGACCGGATACCTCCTCAGTCCAAAGAGATCATTAAACAGCACTTACCCCAGTCTTAAAGGATTCTCATTGGATCTTTTCACATTGATTCAGAGAAGCACAGATTGTGCAGGACCTAAGGTACATTTGGTATTTTGTTACTGCTTTAATTTATTTTTTTTCCCTTTTGAAGCAGAGAGGATTTTTGCCTCCTTGAAGTTCAAGACTTTCATCTTGATTTTTTAAAATGAATTTTTAGGGATAGCCTGAACTTTCTTCCATGACCCCAAATATTTTTTCTCCATAAGGATGACACTTGAAGGCAAAACAGAAGGAATATAACAAAGAAGAATAAAACTACTAAAAGAATGGCTACTTTATCATTTAGTGATGGGTTCACATGGACGATATTCTGATTTTATATACAGTAATGCTTTTTTGTTGTACCTTTTCCATGTTCCCAGTTTAAATCCATATGTATTAGCTCAGATTTGATCTTTGAATTAAGCAGAAATCAGGATAAGTCTTTGGGTCCTTATGATGGGCTGACTTGACTGACCAGCAAGGTGGATAGTAACCATTAGATTTATATGCTGAGGACCAACCCAGCAGTCTACGGGTGCTTTGTGACCAGATTATTAGGTGCTGTTATTTACAACAGGTCTTTAATGGCATGTTTACCACATTTGCTAATCACAGAATCTTTGAGTGCCTTAATACGGCTCAAAATAACAGTTTTTTTCTAATAGATTTTTAGTGTACAGTTAAAACAGGACTGCAATGTTTCCACCTCAACCAAGACCTATTATGGTGCTGTATACTCTACTGAATAAGCACAAATGACTGCAAGCATTACATCCATGCAGGTTTAACATGCTTCAGCATCAGCATCCCTGTTTCTCTTCTCCTGTAGTTCAACAGGAGACTATTTCCAAAATATGGTTAATTATGTACAGCAGCGCATTTTGAATTCATATGCAGATGTCTGAAGAAAGATTCATAATCAAGTCATAATCAAGTACTGTAGCTGAATGGAAGGTTTTGGGTTTATATTGGTTGCATTACACCAGTGTTCACCAACCCTCCTCCTAGAGCTATTTTCCTGTAGACATTAGGTCCTACCTGCTTATAGTACTAGCATTTCCTTTTATTTTCTGATGATATTTGCTTCCTGTGGACATGTTTAATTTATTTGACCCAGCCAATCATGGATTCAAAACATACACTGTCATTAGAACTAGATTCTGCAAATAAGTTGATGTCCAGGATCAGGGTTGGTGACCACTGTTGTTTTCAGGAATTATTTCAGTATTCCTCTATCAGTGTTGATGTTTTTATTGACGATTATTAAAATGATCCACAGCAGGTTTTATTTAAAGAATATCCTCAATATGGACAATCATGAATCTTTGTCACGTTGGGTTGAAGATGGATTTGAATGTTAACACATAGCAGTGTATATAGTCAACCTATAGCCATGAAAATTAACTTCATAAAGATTCATTTTAGCTGTGTAGATAAAATGTATATCTGAAACTTGTACGAGCACTTTTAGAGTGTCTAAGAAAACTGTGAAGTTGAAAGATGAAGGTTAATGTAGGTTGTAAACATACAGTGTTACTCTACACTGTTAAATGCGCACAGCTGTGCTTTGAATATACCAGGGGGTTTTTTTCTCGCAAAAATGGCCATGCACGATGAAAGATAAAGGGATGTTTCAAAGACATTTCTACTTTATAGTTTTAGTATGACTGTTGATAGCATTTTACAATTTTAGATGTGTAAAGTATATATTAATTAGCTATAACTTTGAGTTGAAACAAAAAGATTTATATACATTTTTATCCCTTGCAAAGGATTTATGATATTTTGGCTTTTGCAATATAAACTGCATTGGAGGGTTAGTTTTTCTATGGACATTCAAACTCGAGCCCACATTTCCAAACTTATCAGGTTGTTTCTATTGCAGTAAGATTTTCCTCAGCACATGTAATATCAGAAATGTGCCTGCATTGTTTGGCCTGTCAAAATCTTAGTAAGACCGTAAAGTCTTTTTGCTGCCCCAGGAGACTGCCTAACATGAGTTTACTTTTTGTGTTTGGCACTAGGATTCCTCTTTATTTGATATATTTTTTCCACATTATTTATATATTCAGTAAAATAATGTGATCAATCAAGACTCTGAATTTTCAGATACTTGTTTTGGTTTGTGCATCATAGATCAAAGTCTTTGGATATGTCAATTTTTTTAATATCACTTTTAAACTCATAAACTGAATTAAATCCAGCTTTGTAACTGGGTTCAGAATGTGTAGAATTTGATAAGCAAGTGATGTTTAGTAGGGATGAAGCAGTGTGTCAGTTCACTGTGATTTCAGTGTTGAGGCCTTTTGGACTAGTGCTTTGGCGGGGCTAAAGCTTGTTCTTGAATGTGTTGGGTTTTTTCCATTTTAGTAGTTAGGCTATATTATGGCCCTTTTTGGTGTTATTATTTGTTTTACAAAGACAAGAAATAAACCAAAAACCTTGACTACATAAGCTACTGTGTGGTGCATTTCTTGCATGAGCTTTTCTAAGGCAAACCAAGCAAATAATATGGTAGTTTACACCATTCTGCTTTTATTCAGAATATGCAGTTTGGGTATCACTGAAGTAATTAGGGTTATGCATGTTTAATATAATTGGTTTCATGTAATTGATAGTTACAGTCCTAATACATTGCATGTTGACAAGTTATTTTTGTGCCAAGCATAAGTTTTACAATTTTATGCTACGTATGAGAATTTCAATTCATCTAGTCATTGGTTAATATGATTTGGTTGAATGCTGACAATTTTAACCAAAATATGTCACATTTGTTGGATCATGGAACCCATTTAAGAGAGAGACCAATCCTCCACTTCTGTCCACCATGCCAGATATTAACGGTTTGGTATAGTTAGGTTAACCAGTAAGATTACACAGATGCAAGACTGTGACATAAAAAAATAATGGTACTACTGAATGTGGTACAAACCCCTTTTCAGAAAAATTGGCAAATTTTACATACACATTGTTAATTCACATGAACCTTTGTTTAACTGACAAAAAATAAAGACAAATTTACATTTTGATGGCTGCACCACACTCAAAAGTTGGGAATTTGAGTTCAAAAGATTGACGTGTCCAAAGAATACTCAAGGTACAGTAGTTTTGAAGACACACATTAAGCAGGCTAATTGCACGCAGGTGAGGTATCATTATACTTTATAAAGGTAGGATTAATCAGCAGCCATTAAGGCTCAACCTTTGCAAGCAAGGATAGGTGCATTATAGTTACGGCATTTGGCAGATGCTTTTATTCAGAGCAACGTACATAGTGAGCATTATGGGTTTGGTGCCTTGTTCAACAGCACTTCAGCCAGCTGGCTGGTTCCAGGAATCTAACCTGTGACCCTTCAGGCACAAACCCACCTCTCTAACCGTGAGGTCACGGCTGCCCACACAGGCAGTGGCTCACTTTTGTGCCAAAATTTATAAATAATTGTTAGTCAGGTCAAAAGAATTTCATAACAAAAGGCTGCATAGAATTGCTGTCTTTCAACATCAACATAGTAAATAATATTGTGGAAAATGTTTGAGAATTCAGAGACTCCTCAGTGTGTAGAGAGCAAGGTTGGAAACAACTGTTGAATTCACTGTGACAAATACTTCAGAAGTACTTTGGAAAGTCATTGTACTTAACACAAGTCTGTCGCTGGATCAAGAAATGCAACTTGAAACTGTATTATGCCATAAATCAACTCCTTGTAGAGATGCTGGTGAGTTCTTTGGCCCCAAATGATGCTTAACTGATGGTACGAAAGACTGTGGAATTGTGTGGTGTAGTCAACTGAGTACAGTTCCGCTTGTTTTAGGAAAAATGGATTACAAGTTCTCTTTGCCAGGGACGAAAACGACCATCCAGATTTATATCAGCAAAAGGTGCAAAAGCCAGCATCAATGACGGTATGGAGGTGCAACAGGGTCCACAACATGGGTGAGCTGCATGTCTGTGAAGGTAGCATTGACTCTGGGGCATATATTAGGAGTTTAGAGAGACATATGTTTTCATCAAGGCAACTTCCATTTGGATGTCCATGCTTATTTTAGTACGACAATGCCAAACCACATTCTTCACAGGCTATAACAGTGGGGTTTCATAGACACAGAGTGCATCTATATCTGACTGGCCTGTTGGTAGTATGAAGGTGATATGAAGTGGTGAAACTGCCACTGGCACCCACAGACTGTTAAGAAGCTGAAGTTATATATCAAGCAGGAATGGACAGAATTTCTACAACTACTACAACTAGTATCCTCAGTTTAAGGTGAAGTAACACTGGTAAACTTGTCTCTGTCCCATCTTTTGGTGAATGTGCTTTATGTACAGCAAAATCTTTGTTCCCTTTGATCTTCCTGCCAGAAACACAATAGAATAGAATAGAATGAATTAGAATATTTTTTTATCTAAATTTGTTTTGTATATAAAAAATAGTTTACATGTTATGGGAGCTAGTAAAAACAGCACGTTTAGCGAAGCCTCCTTAATGCCTCCAGTCATTGCATGAATGTCTGAAACTCTCAGCAGCAGCACTTGATTTAACAGCTGATTTACCCCAGCCAGGTATTTGATGCTCTCTATTTGATGGTTCTACAAATTTCAGGCATCCTCAAGGAGAACTTCTTGAAATGGTAATTGAACACATTGACAAACATGTTTTGTTCATTATATTTATTTTGTTTGTGTTAATTCTAATATTAGTGATCTGAAAAACTGTTGCAAATTTTCTTTTTGTTCTTTTGTCAAATAAATAAAGTTTTTTGTGATTAAATATACAGTTTTTCTGGAAATGGGATTTGTAGATATAGGGCACACGCTCCCAGTTAAAGTCCCATTGCTTGACAAACCTCAGACATTTACATTTGTGATTGTATGTTATCTCTCATTGGCATGGGGATAACATCGTATGGTTGACATGGCGACTTGGTGACCCCAAGACACAACTTTTAAGTGGAGTTCTCTAACAGTGAGCTTTGTGGAATTTTTTACTTCCCTTACCATCCTCCTCACTGTGTGTGTGAAGATAAATTTGGTGGCAGGTTTAAGTGAGAAGCTATTTTCTTGTAGCCATTACCTGACTTATGAACGTTGACACATTTCTGCCTCACTTGAATGACATGTTCTCTAGTCTTTCCCATGTTGAAGAGTGCCTAAGAGCAATAGGACTCTGTTTGATGTCATATTTATACCCGGGGGAAACAGGAAGTCATAACTACTGATGAAATGTTCCTATTTACTCTGATCAACTTTAAAAACTAAACTAGAAATTCAATTATATTTATTTTATAAGAAATGTTAGGGGTGCAAATAATTGTGGCATGTGATTTCATTAAAAATAATTATTTATAAGTAATTATTTAAATGTCAGATTTTTAGTGTGAGATTATGCTCCTGCTGTAAAAATTGATTTTAAGGGCTATAACATCTCTTTAAGCAGAACCTATTGAAAATGTATGGAGCAGACAAGGGCCACCACTGACTGGTTTGCAATTAAAGACTCGTATGAAGCAAGAATGGGCAACAATCCCACTGGCATAACTGCAACAGTAAGTCAACTCAGTTCTCAAATGATTAAACAGTGTAATTAGAAGGAAAGTGATGTAACACAGTTGAAAACATGCCTCTGTCCAAACTTTTTTTTGAATGTATTGCAGACATGAAATTTTCTGTTTGCTTATATTTAAAAATACATTTAAGTTGGTCAGTGAAAGCATTGGAGATCTTTTCACTGTACTTTTATGAGTAAAAGAAAGGTTTAAGGGAATAAAGAGCCGATTCTTATTGTATTTTTGCTCAGTGTGCCAATTTGTCTGGAAATGAAGCTTGCACATCTCACCTGTGATGCTTAACTAAGTCATTTAAAAGAGTTGTACTGTTTTTGAACATCTGCTTAATGTAATCATTGAGCTATAAATGAAGTCCTACGGAGTATACATATATAAAGTTAATGATAATATAATGGTAAACCATCAACAGAGTCTCAGGCATCAGGCAGTATATTCATAACCATTTACATGTAATGTGTAATATAATTTTGTAAAGCATTAAATGCTCCAGATGTCTGGTTCCTTTCACCAACTCTGACTCTGGTTTCTCTACAATGGCATTTCACACAAATCTACTCTCATTTACTTTGCTACTGTTTTTACCATTTAATTAGAAACTGTCACATGTTAATGCAATACAGGGAAATCTTTTGAGACAAGATGGCAGTCAAGGTTCAGATGTCTGAATATAATAATGTTTCTGCTAGGGTTTGAGTGCAAGCAGGTCCCAGTCAAATAGCACTAACAAGAGATAGCATTATAACAATAAAGCAAAAAACATCGTACCTCCCGGCCGCAGAATGGTCTGATATTGGGAACTGTCATGCAGTTTAAAGTTTTAAGCTGTTGACAGGTTTACCAGAAAATCGCACACAGTGGACTGGCCTTTGGGAACTGGACTATGCCCAGAATATAATAGTCAAACACACATGCATGGAGTCCTGTGTTATTGTAATCCCAGGTTAGTAACAAGTTATTAATTAATTAATTAATTTATTTGTTTGTTTGTTTAGTTTATGTATTTTTTATTATTTCTTTTGCTTCTACCAGTGCATGCAACACTCTCATTTGAGTTCAGATTGAACATTAAGTTGTAACTCTCTCTGCTGGAAATCCATGTAATCTCACAGTCCTAATGGAAGGCATGACATAACACATACCATTCACACATTCCTAAAAGCCCCATTGTGATTGTTTTGGGACCAGACTCCTTTTTAGGCAGAGAGAGTTGCCATAATCATGACGTATTGTCATATTTCACATACTTGTTGTGTTAAATAGGCAATTGCAGTTCTGTGAGAATAAACAGAGGTTTAGAAAGCTGTTAAACCAGGAGTAATATGTGCTTCACTAAAAATGTTATATATTAAATGTGAATCATTTTCACATACATATCTTTACAACACGACACTTTTTACAACACAACCACACAATACATCATCAACACAATTTCAATTTTCCTCAAGATATGGCAATAATTGTATTGGGGTATTAATAAAAGATTTTAACCGATATGTTAGTATATCACTATTTTCATTGTCTAATTTTAACCTACCTATTGCCTACTGTATATTGAGTATAATGAGTATAGTATATATATATATATATACATATACATATATATATATATATATATATATATGCCCTCCCCCGCACGAACATCCCCCCGTTCCATCCCTTCACAAGGCACAAGCCATCTCAGCCCATCACTTATCTCACTGGATAGTCGAAGCTATCGGTATGGGTTATGAGTTCAGTGGCTCACTATCCCTGGGAAGCCTAAGAGCTCACTCTATCAGGGGCCTGGCGGCATCCTGGGCATTATTCAGAGGGATTTCAGTTTGTGACGTGTGCAGCGGCTAGCTGGGCTAACTCTCACACATTCGTCAGGTTCTACAGTCTGGACATTACAGCACCCTAAGTAGAGTCTGTTTTTGGGGCAACTGCGTTATAACGTCTTTTCACACCCGTTTCACGCGGATTATGGCCTCTGTCACAAAAGCAGGTCCCGTTGCCTAAAGTGGTTTCTCAGTGTTAAGCAACACAGCAAGGTTCAAACTTTATTTGGAGTTATTGCTGCATAAGTGTGTCTCACCAAGTACTGAGAGAATTATTCACTTATTTTTTTTTTACCACTTGCATATCATCAAATCTTTGTATAGATAAATACAATAAATACATACATGACCATTTACTTTTAGGGCTTGTTTAAAAAATAGTTGATGTTTTAGATCACATTCATAAAAAAAAAGAACATTTTAAAGAGTTCATGCTTCCAAGCACTACTGTATGTGTTACATTCACCAAGAGAACTGTATTTCCTTCACAGATCCATCATCAGACCTCAACTCAGCTGATCAGGTATAGGACATTTTAGACCAAATGTATTTTGGAAGAATGTATTTTGGTCATTCATTCCTCTTGTATATTTCCAAAGAGAAGCACACTGAAACTGTTATGACAGCTTGTGAGCTAAATAATAATATCAACAGGGTTGTCAAAGTGTTAAAGGTGAAATAATGCGAAGTTGTTCTCTAGAATTATCCTGCAGGGTGGTTTTCCACATAAGGCATGAGTAGTGCAGTGAGCTTCCTGACCACATAAGGGAAGTCAACACGCTGCCATGTCCCAGAACTTGGAACTGTTATATAAAGCCAGTCTCTGTATTAGATTGGCAGGAGAGTTCTGGGGAGCTACTGCAATTGAGCCTGAGTGTCACAAAATGCACTTTAGGCTCTATTGTTTAACCTATTTTACTGTGTGATAAAGTGACTGAGCCTTTAGGCAAGGCAAGCTTATTTTATATACATTTCATACGTAAAGGCAATTCAAATTGTTTTACAAAGATTCAAGTAAAAGAAAATAGAATTTAAATTAATAAAAATATATATGAGTAAAACATGAAACTAAATAGAAATTTAAAATCAAAGAGTTAGGGAACAGATAAACAGAAATAGTACAGTGGTGTAAAAGTTATGGTGAACATGTGTTTTCCAGAGGAAACCCATGCAAACAACAAGGAGAGCTTGCAAACTCCAGAAGGGCACATGTGGTCAAACTAGGAATTAAACCCATGAATTTTTGCTCTGATGTAAGTTCTGAAACTATTTCAGAATAATCTTCCTTAAAATAAAACTGTGAAGACGTTGAATATCAAAGCATGTACATTATATCAATATTATCATTATAATATCATTATATCAATATCATTATATCATATATAAAATTCCTAGAATCTGGAGAATTTTTTGGCTTTGAATTTTGGCTTGTTATCATCATTTAGTTTAAAAGTATGGATCTCTGATGGTATGTGGATAGATAAGTGGCTATGGGGACAGTAAGAGGCAGTGGGTCATGCAGTAAGACACTGATCCTAAACACACAAGTCATTGTAGAACAGTTAAAGGAGATCCAAAAATTCATCAGTCAATGCAGAGGACAGATCAACGGTTACTGCAAACATTTATTTGAAGTTATTGCTGCATAAGGGGGTCACACCAAATACTGAGAGCATGTTTCACTTACTTTTACCACATGCAGATGTTATCGGATCTTGTTTTTCAATAAATACATGACCAAATATAATTATTTTGCAAAACTAGGTTTTCCTCATTTACTTTTAGGACTTCAATATCGGACGTTGTAGGTCACACTCATAAATATACAACAATGCACAGGAAGTACATTGCTGTCTTTCGTGGGTTAAAAATAGCAATGCTTATTTGTATATTGCATGATTAAAATAAGATCCAATCACAAGTGGTTATTCAATGTGCATTTTATCGTGAGGTGTGAAAAGGGCCTCTGTCAGTTTTGACAGAATCTGGTTCTGTCTGGTTTGTTTTTATTGGTCCCATTGTATAAAGTGGCTTTCCAAAGTGTTCAGCTACACATTGAGGTTCAGTTCAGGTTCAACACTTTTGATGCTTGCATATTACAGACACAGTTTGCAATTTTAGCTGCATATGTGTAAGAAGCATTTTTTTCACTCACTCTCTCATTCACTCACCATCACTCTCAACTTTTCATATCCATACTCTGTGCAATATCCATCT
>JBBIGC010000041.1:13156516-13172855 GCA_037576955.1 Lepidarchus adonis
CTGTTATGTTATATTTTAACAAAGGGGGGGGGGGGGGGGGGGATCACTTTGTCACACTAGGCCCTGTAGGTTTGGATTGTTTTTCTCTCTTAATAATAAAATATTTCACTTGATAAACACATTTTGTGTTACTTATGTTGTCTTTGACTAATATTTAAATTTATTTAATGATCTGAAACAGGTGTGACAAACATGGAAAAAAATAAATCAGGAAAGGGCAAACAGTTTTTCACACCACTGTATATATTCTAAAATGGTTCGTGATTAATGGTTGTATGATTTAGTCTACTTCAAGGTGTGGTTAGTGCTATGCAACTGATATGGCTTCTCAGTCAGTCAGAGTAGAGAGTTTGAATAGTCATCAGAAGAGACACATTTTAGTAAGGAATTTTAGTAAACCACCACAAGGAGGTTTTAAAAAATGATTTCATAGCCCATTAAATAAATAAACATTTTTATATGAATAATTACAGTCATTTGAAATATTATGAGGCACTCAAGAGGAAGAATGAGTCTTAAAAAGCCTTTATTAGACTTGGCTCTCAATTAAAATTTTGCATATTTTAATTGATAGGCAAGTCTAATAAATACTTTTTAAGACTCATTCTTCCTCTTGAGTGCTTCATGATTTTTTTTTTGCACTTTTGAATTGTTTTTGATCTCTAATTGAGGAGCACCAGAGGAATGCACATTTTCTCTACACCCATTAGCATTTCCAGGAATTTGTTTACAATCATTTGAAATGTTATTTTAAACAGTTTTAATTATATTCTCTGCTCATCTTTGAATTAAATTTAAAAAGAGAAAATTGTCTCATTGGCCTAAACAACAATGACATACTCCTTCTTTTGCTTTATGTAGCTGTGTGGTTTCCATTACAACACACTATGCATCACAAATTCAAGACCTGTAATAAAGTGCAGTTAAATGAGTAGATTATTAATTTGAAATATAAATGACACTAAAATACAACAAAAAGTGGTGTGTCTGGTTTGTGCCATGTAGTAGAACATATCTGCTTGATTTTGACTCATTGGGTCACTTGACATTTGAACAAAGCTATTGAACATAAATCAAGACTTCTTTAAATATGCTGTATTACAATATCCATATGAGAAAAACCCAAAACAGAGATGGTGTGTATGATTTGTGCCATGTATCATATATCTGCATTGGTTTTGAGTGAGTTTGTCATTTGACTTTGGAGCTATTGAATAAAAATCAAGACTTCTAATAAAATGTGGTTATAACAGTGGATTATTAATTTTTTGTTTGTACCATGTAGTAGTCTATATCTGCATTGATTTTTTGTGACTTGAACATGGGAGCTATTGAACAAAACTAAATACTTCTAATAAAATGCAGTTATATCAGTAAATGGTTAATATAACACCCAATGTCACAAGCCCTTGAACAAAAATCATGATTTCTTTAAATATGCTGTATTATTGGTAGAATATTAACATTTAAAATATACAGAAATACAACGGTTTGTGTGATTTGTGATAAGTAGTAAAACGTGTGCATTGATTTTGAGTCAGTTGGTGACTTGGCATAGAAGCTTTTGGACAAAAAAAATCTGTGACGTTAATTCAAACGGTAGTTTGTAGACGGTCCCTAAGTAAAGCCACTGTGAATGTCAGTCGAATATCCAACGTTAAATTAACTTCACCGAAGTCACGTACGGCTAAGTACTGCACCACCGCGCCGGTCTACCGTTTTACAGTGAAAGAAGTGCCATCGGACCGACTGGCCCTCCATTTAAGCTTAACTTCCTCAACTGTTTTTAATCCACGTCACGACAGGCGACTTGCCGCGCATGCGCTCAGTGTTGCCTAGAGACCGCACCGCGCTGTCGCTTTGCGCCAGGTGTTTGGATAAATAACTCACTGAAAAAGTTGTATTAGTTTAAAATTACTCGGTATGAACGAATTACTACTACTTGTTGATTTTAGTGACTATTTTCACATCTTCATGATTAATTAACTTAACACTTTCGCCAGACAAAAACCTCCACAACTCACCAAATCCCTGGAATAACCTACCTATTCGTTATTAAGTTAAATTAATTGATAGTTGAATTAATTATATTAATGACAATAGCAATGTTTTTGTCTATTCAGGTGTATTTTATAGGCTCTAGCAACTTCCACTAGCCTTTTGTTCTACAGGCTCTGCGAGAAAATCTTTGTGATCGGTAAGTTTGTTTCAGAGTCGCTTTAAATGCATTGTGTCAATGCGCTGGTATTAAAATGAAAATGTACTTTTGACGGGTTTTTTTTGCAGTTGTGCAGTACTATGACTCACATTAAAAAAATGGGACAAAACAATTTTCTCTTGTAGTGGAGGAATATTTGAGCAGGTGTTTCAATGGTTTGAAACAAGTACTGTTGTGCATCGCTGCTGAATTCAGTAGGGAAACTGTATTATACACTTTGTAAAATATATATATGATGGGCCTGGTTTCCATTACATATTAACACTCTGACCCCTCCCTATCAAGAGAGGGTGCCCCCTTAGGACGCCCAATGGGAGTGACTTTAAAGTTGCACAAATATAATTCTTATTAAGAATGATTTTCCACACAAGAGTGAGTCAAAGGAGCATTGGATTGTAAAAATAGAAGATTATCTTTATTTACAATTTTCAGAAGGTTACAGGAGCGGGTGAATAGAAATCCTCCTATTCAGTCCCGCCATGTTTTGCTAAGGTGGACAGAAGTCTCCCCCGAAAAACCCCAAGGTTGGATGAGATCGGATATGACCAATTTGTCAGTATCCAACATCTCAAAGTTTTTCGAGCTGAGCTGTGGGCCTTTATGAGGAGCCTCTCTCCGCCCTTTGCAATGAGATCATCACAGTAATAGGTCACAAGTGAGGTATTACTATGGAGTGTCAACATCCTTGACTGATTTTTAAAAAATCTCTCATGGTCATTTTGAGTGATGTAATCTTCAGGATAGAGTGGGTGTGTGTATAGAGAGGAGAGCACTGGCACTTTATTTGGGGACTGGGTCTGTTCCCCTGACATTATCCCTAATAAAAACAGTAAGCTTAAATACGTTTTCAATAGCGAAGATTAATCTCAAAGATTAGTATCTGGATCAATCACAGCATTTTTAATTTACTGAGATCAGCATGAGCATGAATGTGCCTATGTCTGATCTTTTGTTTTACATAATTTGTCATGCAGGTGCTGCAAATGAGGATCGATGCGCCAGTGCATGGTTAAAATGTCAGCATTGTGGAAATAATTTAAAATGAAAAATAAAATCTGTCCAGTGGCCGCATGAAATTTTTGTAATGCAAGCAAGAGCTGCAAACACATGGAATAAAGCAAGTTCATTCAGGTAACTAAGGTGAAGACTGCACTGAAGCAACACACACTGGAGGACACCTTTAAACTGTGAGAGATTTCCTTGAGACAGCTAAAAGCTAAAAAGATTATAAATTTTATTAGACATGACTGCAATTAGTTTTACCACAGACATTTGGAGTTCTAATGTGTCTATACCACACTGTCCAGTTTCAGCATTACCGGGAAAGCTCTTGAGTAGTTAAGGTCTTACCTCAGAGGTAGGTCCTACGAGATATCTTCGAGAGGGGAAGTATTAGCTCCTCTCCAGATGACCACTGGAGTCCCTCGAGGATGGATGCTTCTTCTTTTTTCACTCTATACTACTTCACTTGACAAAATAATCCATCCTCACGGTTTTTGTTATCATAATTATGCTGACAACACTCAATCATACCTTTCTTTCCCAACTGATGATGACACTGTGTCCTTCAGAATAACAGCATGACTCACAGACATCACATTCTGGACGAAAGATCGTCACCTTCAGCTGAATCTGTCCAAGTCTGATATCTTCCCTGCCAACCTGACGATACATCACAACATCACAATATTGTCCAGCTCAGCCCATTGGTCATTACACCGACCAGCACTGCAAAGAGCCTTAGGGTGATCATCAATGACCAGCTGACCTTCAAGGACATTGCAGCAATATCAAGATATTCATCTGAAATATAATTTAGAGATAGACACAGACTTGGACAATATACATAAAGGACAATTTATTTAAGACATTTTTTTGTTTTAAAAAGTCAGTCATCTATACTTCAATATATATTTCACTCTTCAAATTTTCTAACCAAATCTTTTTTTTTATAAAAATCTTAAAATATCACATTCATTCACTTACATAATTTAAAAAACTCCTAGCAGTTGTAAATTGCTGAAATGCCTACCATTCATATTATTAAAGATTTTCGAAGGTACATTGGTACCTTTTTACATTTGTTTAAAAAAAATATGTACATGAGCGAATACATGTAATAAAAGTCAAATTGCTATAATTTTACCTTTTTGCTTTGCTAAGTCTACTAAATCGTTCTACTAGTATAAGTAAACTCCTTTAATACCACATAGTGCTCCTTTACCACCTCTGAATACACTCTTAATATGCTATATCTGCAATTTAGAGCGATACTGAACAATTTGAGACAGTAAAAATATACTATTAATAATTAAATATGATTTAAAGGGTATGTTGTTTTTAATTTTCTTAAAAGTGTGTACTTCGAGTGTTAAATACATAAGTGTAGTGCATTATATATAGTTAACGCTCGTCTTAAAAAAAAAAAAAACCTGATAAAAATACTCTAAATTGGGGGCAGCTTTAAACATATTTACACTATAGTATTTTCGTTATGTATAGATTCGTGAGCAAGGTGAATGGGCTGCTCGTTATCAGGTAGGTGGTGAGAAGAATGAGAAACTCAGAAATTATCAAACTGTCACAATTGTAACTTTTTTTTAAAAGTCCCACATTAACGTGCCACTAAGAGCAAAATGAAGCGTGCCCGTCATTTGTGTTGTCAATGTGGAAAACGAGGATGACAGGTGACCTCGCACACCAGGAAGTACTGGGGCAGATTTTACATCAGTGGGATAATAGCTTGGTTGATCGAACTAGGTTGCTAGAGAAACGCACTGGGTAACTTTTAAAATGCATAACACTGATGTAATTTTAAAAAAGAAAAGAAAACGTGTGTATAAGTAATGTTTTACGAAGAATCAGTTCTGCATTTAACCAGCTGCCGCTGCGTTGTTTACGCTACCATGGCTACACCACTGCGGCGTTCTAGGCAAATTTATATTTTCTGCGTTTAGAAATTCAGTTACCACAAAAGAAGGTATCTTCGGGTCTTATTTTTCACTAGAGGGGCCAGTCCTCTTAAATAGCATTGTTATGTTGAAGACATGCAGACGCACATGCACCACCAAATCCATATTCACCACCACAAACAGCTCCATCTCAGAGAGAACACTTGTCGGTTTTAGAAGTTTTACCAAGCTTAACGGAGAGCACGTCGTCCGCTTTTGAAGAAATCACCTTAATTCTAAACTTAATTGTCATTGGATTTAATCACTAACCTTTTGTCCAACAATCTTCATGGGTTTTGAAATCCCTTTAAAAGTTAGTTTATAGTTTACATTTCAGACGCTGTCCTGATTTGGAGGTCTGACTTTCCTCAAAGGCATATTGGCATGATGTTCCTTAAATGGTAGCGTGAGCATAATCACACTGAAATCTCTACCAGTCAGGATTCTAATATTAATTTGCTTATTAGAAACCGGGCCTAGATTAAGACCAAAACTGAAATCACATTTTTCTCCCCAAGAGATACAGCTACATACCGCCGTTTCAACACTGTGATCTAAAATGTCATGATCCGCAACTGGAGTCACAGCACTCATCATCTGATCAGCCAACTTGAACTCCTTGCAAAACTATTTTATATAGCAAACTAAATAGTTAAGACATGTCTAGAACATAAAAACTAGAATATTTGACGAGCACAATTAAAATTTGGGCCCATTTGTGAACTTTATTTAACATTTTTTTTCAAACTTGTAATACATTATATGCTACATTCATAAAAAATGAAGTAAATTAGCATTTTTTTTAGTCTTTCAACAGGCTAGCATTAAACCCCACCAATAAATCACTGCTTGTAGAGGTTGTGAAAAGTTAAGAATGAAGCCACTCTACCGTGTATTTATTCACTTATATGTGCCCCCCACCCACATTACATTATGAGCAAGGTTCTGTAATAACCATCCTTTCACAAACCAGAACAAAGTACAAGCAGCTACATGCTTTTCTCCAACAATGGGGGCAGGAGGAGGAAAAACAGGATAATAAAAAAGAAAAACCATCAAAGAAGCACAGAGTCCTAAAAATGTGGAATTTTCATCGGGTGTTTGTTTTGTACATGGTGGCCTTTATTCAATAGATCAGCCATGTGGTCACATTTATCCATAGAGGTCATCGTCATTGTCCTCATTGAAGACATTCCCTCCACTGCCACCAGCAGAACCCTGGCTTGGTCCACTTCCTCCCTGGTTACTGGATGGGAATCTAGAAGAGGTGGTTTTATAATAAATAAGCATCCAAAGAAAATGCACGTATAGTTCACCACCAACTCCATGAAATGTAATGTTACTCAAATTCCATGAAATGGTATTGATGGGCAGCAGGTGAGGGTTATTACTCATTGACTAACTTGCACGACAATTCCTTTGTACCTTACTACCTTAAAAGCAGAACAGAACCAAAAAAATATCTTAATAAAGCCTTTACCTGAAGCTGCCAAAGCCTCGGCTTTGCTGCAGAGTCTGTGCAAACATCTCGTATTTGCGAATGTCATTGTCACTGACAGAGCGGCGGGCAAAGCGCATGGCTTCTTCAAAGTGGTCCTTCCTAATTTCAGGCACAGGGTCATCTTCCTCCACCTCCTAAATATAAAGAAAACCGCAGAATTAGGAATTTATCCACTGGTCCACCTTCTTCACTAAAACCGATTATAGGCAAATCAAGCAAGTATACAAAACCCACCATTGCTGAAGGATTGGTCTGTCTCTCGCGTTCCCTCCTGATCTCATTTTCAATGGACTCTCGGATGGCCAGTTTGCAGGCCCTCTGGCAAATCTCTGTCAAATCAGCACCAGAGAAGCCATTGGTCATCTTGGCCAGGAAGTCCAGGTCCACGTCCTTGAATGTGAAAAAATCATGAATACAATTTTATTTTTTCCTAGTACAAAAGGTAAGAACCAGCCTATTAGCTTTTAATCAATACATTAAGGCATGAGGAATGGGGCCCTGACTAAGTTATACATACAAGCAAGCAAAATGAAGAGAAATGTACCTTTGAGATGGGGGACTTCCTCAGGTTAGCTTTAAGAATGGCCATGCGAGACTTCTCATCAGGCAGTGGGATGTAGATGAGCTGGTCCAAACGGCCAGGCCGGAGGATGGCAGGGTCAATGATGTCTGGTCTGTTGGTGGCACCAATGATGAAGACGTTCTTCTTACTGGACATGCCATCCATCTCGGTCAAGATCTGGTTAATGACACGGTCTGCGGCTCCACCGCCATCGCCCACACTGCCACCACGGGCCTTAGCAATGGAATCCAATTCATCAAAGAAGAGCACGCAAGGGGCAGCTTGACGAGCCTGTAATAGAACACAAAAACCCATATCCATTTATTATAGTATAAATCCTTGAGTTTACTTGGCCAAAGTTTCATTAAGAGAAACTCCAGCAATTGTTTCCATTTAGCTTAATGTCTACAATATAAATATTTTAAAAACCCATACTCCAAAACAAATTGTCTTTAGCATCAGGCAATGTATTTGTAGCCATTGTGTGTATTTTTATACTTTATATTTTAAAATGTCTGACTACCAGAACCACAGGTATATGCATAGCTCTGAATGACTTAACATCTTAATGATGCAATATAAAAAGAAAAAATAATATGTTGCTCATACCTTATCAAAGATCTCCCGGACATTAGCCTCAGACTCTCCAAACCACATGGTAAGCAGTTCAGGACCTTTGATGGAAATGAAGTTGGCCTGACACTCATTTGCAATAGCCTTGGCCAAGAGTGTTTTACCACATCCCGGTGGTCCATAAAACAACACACCCTTGGATGGGGTCATACCAAACTTCAGGAATTTATCTGGATGCTCCACAGGGTACTACAAGCCAAGGAAATGCAAATTAGGACAAGGATGTTAAAAAGGTGTAATGAGGTCCCAAAGAGTCTGAATAGATAAAAGGTAAACTAATTACCTGCACAAGCTCCTGAAGTTCTTTCTTGACATCATCAAGGCCACCAATGTCCTCCCAGGTGATGTTGGGAACCTCGACCACCGTCTCACGAAGAGCAGATGGATTGCTCTGACTTAAGGCCCACTGCAAAGTAGCACAAACCATTTACTGTTAAAGCACAACTTAAGTTGGTTTGCTTGCCATTAAAAGGAACCATTTACTAGACAGGAAATCTCCCAATACTGAATTTTAAATTAAACTCATACCCTGAAGTCATCCATGGTGACAGCCAGAGAGTTCATGACCTCTGCATCGATTGTCTCATCCTCCAAGTCAATGAGGTCCATTTTTTTGCGAATAGCTTGCAATGCAGCTTCTGAGCACAGGGCAGCAAGGTCGGCACCCACATGACCATGGGTCTCATTGGCAACCTGAACGGCAAGCACCATGTATTCACAAGAGTCCAAAGTCAAGTTTAATTCTAAAGAAAACCCCATAAATTCATCATCCTATCTTGCCTCCTTCAAAACACAGAGTTGCACTTTGCAAACCAACACACCTGTTCTAGGTCAACATCATCTGCCAGCTTCATGTTCTTGGTATGGATCTGCAGAATCTCAAGTCTACCTGTTGCATCAGGAATGCCAATGTCCACCTCTCTGTCAAAGCGGCCTGTAAAAAAGAATAATTATTGTAAATATGGCGGGGAGGGGTCAGCATCTACTAGAAATTCATCCAGGTGCCAATTCAGTGAATCCAGTCTGGTGTTGCGCGTACATTCTTTGCTTCCATATTAAACCTAGCTCTAAAACCAACATTTCACTTCTACTGCAAGTCAAGAGGACATTAAGTGTTGACAACAAAATGATAAAATAAACAATAACAATTTACCACAATTTCATGCTGATAGTCATGATTGAATTAGGAACAAAGCGTAAAACTGCATTATCATTACAGTTAAATTCATAGGAATGTAAATGCAGTAAATAATAGTAGCCCAGCATCACCTGCTGTTTGAAATAAAACAAATGGTGTCTTGTACTGCCTAAGCATTTACAATTCTATTGTGCATCTCAAACAAACATTAAAATTCACCAATTTAGTTGCCAAAACGTTATATCAAGAAGGCAGGAGCTTTTCTTATTGTTAACACATGATACTGAGAGGACTGCTGTACAACAAAGTTAATTATTTAAATCGCACAAGACATACATGCAATAACATCTCAAATCTCAGTTCTTTCAACCAATCAAGCTAAAATAAAATTCTGAATGGTATGGGTTTCAGAGAGGGTCTATTCAGTTGGCATTTACACAGCATGTCTATTATACGTAGATGCTAATTGTCACATAGTATTGCAGTTTAGACTTGGTCTCTTTCTGTTTATGGGAAATCTGTGTTAACTGGTAAACATTTTGTAAAATTTGTGTTTTCATTATAAACAACAGCAACGTTAAAGTGAATGTGATTATAAAAAATACCAGTTTCACTTTAGTATTGAAGAAAAACTACAGAACATAGTATAGCATTACTCATCTATGATAATTTACATATAAAAAAACAAAAATGTGATTTCTAAAAATCTAAGGCTACAGAGCAGGAAGTTCACCAAATCGCCTGAGAGCTGGGTCAATGCTATTAGGTCTGTTGGTGGCTGCCATGACGATGACATGAGCCCTCTGCTTCAGGCCATCCATCAGGGTGAGAAGCTGAGACACGATGCGCCTCTCTACCTCACCATGAGTCTGAGAAGGTAGAAACAGATCAGCTTACTGTACTACAGAAACTCATTACAGACAAGCAGTTGTTTAATTGCATACTCCAAAGAGAACTAAATTAAGACAGCCGACAGAAATTTAGTTTTAGAATTGATGTTAATTTGTTCATCCATCGTCCAAATAACGTCAGAGCAATTATTAATAAATGGAAAACTCAATACAGATGAAAAAATAAACATAAAACAAAAGGAATGTGATGAGAGCTGCATCCCCATGTATGAAAAGTGCTCTATAAATAAATAATTATTATTATTGTGATGTCGATTGTTTCTCACTTTCTCTCTCTTGGGTGCAATAGCATCCAGTTCATCAATAAAGATGATGGCAGGGGCATTCTTCTCTGCTTCTTCAAAAGCTTTACGTAGGTTGCTCTCAGACTCTCCAGCCAGTTTACTCATGATTTCAGGACCTTTGGAATTAATAACACAAAAAAAAGATTAGGAAATAATTATAACAATAAAGCAAATTCCAGAAAGGCATACACACAAGCACGGTCCCTTTACAAAACAGCCACATTAACAAAAGAATAATCTTTAGTTTAACTTAAGGTTCATTAATTATTGCTTCACCATTAATAAGGAAGAAGAAGGCTCCAGTTTCATTTGCAACAGCACGGGCAATGAGAGTTTTTCCAGTTCCAGGGGGTCCATATAGAAGAATGCCACGAGGAGGCTAGAAAAGAAAACGAAGAGAAAAGAAAATGGAGAACAAAACTATTAGGATCTTGTAACAAGTCAAATTTTGTGCTCAACATCTTACAAAGTATAATTCTTACCTTTACACCAATGGCCTTAAAGAGTGCTGGGTGCCTGAGTGGGAGCTCCACCATCTCTTTGATCTGAGCCAGCTGCTTCCGGACACCTCCAATATCATCATAGCCCACCTCATTGAGCGATTCCTCCTCATCCTGTCAATAAGAATCATATTTAAATTACATGAGTACAAGTGGGGACTCACAATAAATTGCTTTCTGCATCACAAGCATAACATTAACTTTATATTCCATTTTAAATTGTAATATATTTCTTTAGAAATACAACCATTGCTAATAAATATAGATTTATAAATTTAGATTTTAAATAGTTTTCTAACTATGTATATTCTATTATTATCTTTAAATAAAGTAGCTAGAACTTCATGGGAGTAATAAACAAACTGAGGTATAAAAGTTAGCTTCTAACCAATCCCAGCAGAACACATTTCTCAAGGCTTTGATGAATCACTGTAGCTGTTTTTCTAATATGTCCAGAACACTGATGGATATTATAGCTAGAATGGAAGCAGTAACTGCAGGTCATTTAACAGTACTACAAAAAGACACATAGTACAACTTAACGAAACGCCTCTCTTATTAACAACTATGACTGACATTAAAGCATGTGTTTTCTACATACCTCACGCTTAATAGGTTCTCCTTCACAGTGAATGACAGTGTCTGGAGCCACTATACAGTAGGGGCTGGGATCAGTCTCCACCACTTTAAACTCAACTGCACGCATGCCTCCTCTCACCAGGAAGATATCACCTAGGGGGAAAGAAGAACAACGTTGTACTCAGTAGGGTTCAATATTAACTTCCAAGTATAATATAGTATATGCCAAAGGCTGGCAAGCTAAAGAAAATTCATAGATCAAAGTATTTCAACTGGCCACAGAACAGCAGAAAAAAGTTTCAAAGAAAATTGCTAATCACCCGTCGCCTGATCTTTTTAAAGAAACCATAGTAATGAAAAATTTGGATGTTGCTGTAAGGAATTTTTTTTAAATGTTAAATGATACTGCATCTCATATACACACTCTGCAAACACCATGTACACACTGCTGGGTATTATGCATAACGTACCATGATGGAAATTTTAGTCGCCCTCAGTTACAAGTGTTCTAAATGCTGCCCTAGTGCTTTTACCCTAAACCCAATTCCAACCATGACTGTTGTCTGCACTTTTAGCCATACTTTTGTTATATATGTGTATACTCTTAGTTATTAGCAATAACGCCTACATCAACTCAATATCATGTTCAGTGTGTTGATCTAACGCGAATGTGGACATCAAAGAAATAAACAATGAACTTATATTGTAAAGATGCTTGTTCTTAAGTATAAACTATGAAGGTAGGCCTATTTCAGAAACACACTAATGGTGACTGACGTCATTTATTTTATTTGGCAATGAAGACTTTTACTCAACTGACTCAGTTTACAGAAATACTATTTTAGGTTCACAAAACATAGCAACATAAATGAAGTCAATCTGTAAAACCAGTTAAATAAAATAAATAATTGTAGCAATATCTGAAGTTTTTTGGGCTGATGAAAAATACAAACATTTTTGAAAAGTTTACCTTTGCGGATTGGCCTATAAGCCTCAAGGAAATATGGCTTGAGATACACCTCAAATAAATTCCCAGTAATTCCTTCCACTGTGTCATCAATAGGCAGAACGTGGATACGTTTCCCATACTTCACATCTGGGCATGGTTGAATGCTACAAACAAAATAAGGTGATTTAATAAACATTCTTGTAAGAGGTATCAAGGTTTTTGTTGTGTTTTTAAAGATTTTTTAAAATTACCTGATGACATCTCCGAGGCGCACCCTCAGGTTGTTGCGGACCACCCGGTTCATGCGCACCTTTTCGTCAGAGCAGGTGTCATCAGACAGTACAATACAGACTGTTTCCCTCCTTTTCTTGCCCTTCAGCAGGACAGTGTCCCCCCTGAAAAGCTGAAGCTCATCCATCTTGGCCTGCAAGCATGGTTAGTCACATTAAATGTATGACATTGCAAAACCAAATCAGAGAAATGCATCTAAGTGCAGGTAAGGACATACCTGTGAAAGGGAGACAACACTGTTGTCTTCATTGATGGATTCATCAACGATCAGCCTGTTAGGTCTGTTCTTTTGCTTCAGAATCGCAGTTGAAAGGTCGTCGTTTTTGGCGCTGTGTTAAAATGTTACAAGGAAGAAAAAAAATAAACAATAAATAATTCACATAGAACTTGATAAAATTGCGTAGAGGAAATAAAATCTAGTGAAGTCGAAAGTGAAAGGTGAGGTTTAAAAACACGCCACCGCGGAGTTATCTAACCGAGCGTCTTCTAACGCTGGCCTCTACAGCCTTCTCCAAAAGATGCCCAGTCTGTGTACCGGCAATAATAAAACTTGTATATTATATTGTATGGGGGTCATACAAACAAATTAAGAGAAAATAGTCTCACAGGTTGAGAGGCCAACATCTGCATAAGCTAGCGCGAAAATGTCAACATGATACCCACAGTGCTATTATTGAGTACAGTGAAATAGCTGGCTAACTCGCTCTGTTGTATAATTGAATTTTAGCATTATCTTTATTTAAGTGTATATCTCAGATCGTTTTGTTTAGCCGTTCCCTCAAATGAGAACTGGTAACCAATTGTCATTCCTACAAGGCAGGAAAACTGGTATATTAGCCTTGCCAGGATGCCCGAATGACACAGCAAATGTTTCGACACTGCGCTAGCTAAAGCAGCTAACACAATAACGGGCGAGCAAGACGGTGATGGGTCGAGTTCATTCTAGGGGCGACGACGACAAGCATTTACTGAAATGAAGCCCAATCAATCCATCTAGCTGAAACAAATGTGACCCTAAAGGCAAGTGTCTTATACGCTGAAATGACAGTCCACAAGATGCTAACCAGCTAGCTTAACATAGTCTTCGGTGCAGTGGATGTCATAAATGCTACGTGGACTAGACGGAATGTGCAAATCATTGGAAACTTTCACTGTATTCCTCCAAATTACTTCAGGTTTATTCAGCTAATGGAATCCAGTCCGACTTAGCGCTCGGACAATGACTCTGAGGTTAAAAACAGGCTTGATGCCGGTAGGCCAAAGCCAGGCAATGACTCAGTGTGGTCTGTTAGCGACGAACCAACCGAACAGCTAGCAACCGTTAATTTATCGACAGTTCACGGCGACTTAGCCGTGTTCACAAATGGCGAACATGAAAAGATAAGAATGAACTATAAAAGCGGATCCAAAATCAAGTTCCGTCATGTGTAATTTCATTATTTTCGCTATACATCTCTCGCCATCACCGAGATAACAAGCTAGCGAAGGCTAACCTGCGACAGCAGCTACTTAATTCTCCAGTTTGAGTTATTTAAATAAAAACAGCTGCAAACAATGATTCCAAACTCGCGTAGTTTTACTCACTCTCCACCCGAAGCCATAGTGCTCCCCCCGTTTAGCGATATAAATAAGACGCGTAAGAGTTGCTTTCTTCACCGACCAACTCCAACCTTCCCTATAGCACTTTTCCTCCGCACTGAGTTTCAAAACGGCAGCTTAGCTCGCTAACATCTTCTGCGGAGGAAAGATTCGACCGCCCACCGACTGGTGACCCAATCACACAGAGCAACGAAAGCCTTCGCGTGCCAGGGCAACCAATCAGAGGTCGCGATACACACTAGTGGACCAAGTCAGAGTCCTTGATAGAGAAGCAAGGTTTTAGTAACTAAGATGATCAGGCTTGGTTTGTCATGACCAATTTAAAATGGAGTTGAAATATCTGTAGCTAAATGGCATTTTGGTTCTGTCTGTATTCGGTTGTGTTTTCTTTTGAATACTAACTCTGAACAATAATTAATGGTTGAGCACAAAAAACTTTATTTCCCACAGTAGAGAACACATTTTAATGCTACTTCAGAGAGCATGGTAAAATAAATTTTGTTAGTTTATATGTATTCATAAAGGAACATGTTTTCATGAATTTGTTTATTTGCTACACACCACAAACTAAGCAACAGGAAAAGAGAAACCATGGATTATTTTATTGGTATTAAGTTTTTTCACTACAATTCTGAATAAATTCCTCCATTTTCTTATCAACGCTGATGTGGTCAACACGTGTAGCATCCTCATGCCATGCTTGCAGATACAGGGGCAGATTTCTGAAACATAAATGAAAGTAGTAATACATCTCACACTTCATAAATATCTAATTTGATGTAGCACCTCCAAGCACAAAAAGAAACTCACTCTTGTGTAGGATACTCTGTGGAATTATGGGTTTGTTTCCACACAGCTGCTGCCTCCTTCTTGCGGTCTAGCCTCCACAAAATCTCAACCAGCCAAATTCCTGTGTTCCTATACCCTGGTTACATTAGAAGCAAGATATAATTTAGTTAACAGAGATGAACAAACTTGCTTAGGGCTTAATTAGAGGAAACATCAATTGAACACAGAATGGTTGAATTCAAAATAACAGCAATTTAACATCTGATTTAAAAGAAATCAAGGAGCTATAATACAGTGGAATATTCAACAACTTGCTCACCTGGAGAAGTGTGAAGACTAAGTTGGAAGTCTCTCAAGGCCTCCTTCAACTGGCCTCTCTCTACAAAACACACCCCTCTGCCCGCAAGCGTTTGTCCTTTCAGGACCTTCAGCATCACCACTTTATTTTCAGAATATCCTTTCTCTCCTACATTGTTTGCTGTCCAGTTTGAAAGGCAGAATTTAGAAAATAAAAGATAGCTAAATTGAATAAGGTAATTATCAGAATTACTGTTGTAAAACTAATCTTAACTGACATATGTAATACTTATACATTCATGTCTTAATGTTCAAATTTCATTTATCTGGATCAAGAATTGTTCTTAAACAGTTGAAGGGGAATTCACTACATTTCTGAAATTTAGAAACATTAAAGATGTAAACAGTAATGCAAAATGTGAAAGGTTACCAAGTCTATATTGGTCAAAGTTGTGATGAGAACCAGAAGAGTTTAATGCCTCCAGAATGAGATGGCTAATACTTCTAAATAATTAAAAAAATATGGTGCCTGATGTGGCATAGAGTTGAATGCCACAATATTGCTAAAGCAATGTTTTTTTTCCAGTTCAGATTACCACTATTTTAGGACTTTTAATCATAATCACATAAAAAACCTCAGAAGATATGCAGATACATGGATATAAAGCAATATTACTATTGCCTCCCTAGTTGCCTTGTACGTAGATATCCATGCTCATATCACTACCACTGTAAAGTCAGCAAGTTTCTGTGAAATGCACCATTTTACATCAAACCACTGAAAAATCTGTTGAAATCCCCTTTAAATAAATTTCAGCAGTGAAAATATTTGACTGATAAATCTCTGTAACAGTTTGAGTTATGGCTGCATAATATGGGCTGCACACACCACACTGCAATGGACATATGCCTTGAAGTATTTTCAAAACACAGTGATGAATTAATTATGAATTGTGAATTATTACTCAATTAGGGTCTCTGCTCTTTGCAGATGATGTTGTCCTGTTGGCTTCATCAGGCTGTGATCTACAGCGCTCACTGGACTGGTTCACTGCAGAGCGTGAAGCGGCTGGGATGAGAATCAGCACCTCCAAATCCGAGATCATGGTACTCAGCCGGAAAAGGGTGGAATGCCCT
>JBBIGC010000041.1:13180424-13203709 GCA_037576955.1 Lepidarchus adonis
AGGAGCTCCAGCTAAACTCTGTATGGTAGCATAGCGAAATGGGAGAACCAGGAGGTAGCACAGACATGAGGACATCCTGGGTCACAAGGCAGACAACCACTCGACCGTCAACAAACCTGAGTGAACGCGCCAGGGTGGGGGGCGACAGCAGAAATCGACCTACTGAAATCGAAGGCCCTTCTGGATCTACCCCTTATCTAGAACTAACAGAAAGCTTGACTAAACAAACAGCCAGGACTTAAATATTGAGATTGTGTCTGAATCCCGCACAATATTTGGAAGACTGTTCCATAACTGCAGGGCTTAATAAGAGAAAGTACTATAGTAAGAACTCTTGCTGCTTGTTTTGGAGTAACTGGAGCTTGTTTATGGACCTATTAGTACATCCAGAGAGTAAAGCATTACAATAATCTAACCTAGAGGTAACAAAAGCATGAACAAAAGCATTAGTCATATGATGACATCATATTCCATATCTTAGCAATATTCCTGAGATGAAAGAAGGTAGCCCTAGTAATGTTATTTACATGTGCTTCAAATGAAAGACTGGGGTCAATAATCACACCAAGATTGTTCACTGCTGTACAGGATAAAACAGAATTTTAGAATTTAGTAGTAGGAAATTTAGAAGCATACACTGTCTAATGTCCTTTACATATTCCTCAATTACATTAAGTTGGTGTTTCTCATCAGGCTTTGCTGAAACATACAACTGTGTGCCATCTGCGTAGCAGTGGAAGTTAACTCCATGCTTTCGGATAACGTTCCCCAGAGGTAACATATACAGGGAGAACAGTAATGGGCCTAAAATGGAACCCTGTGGAACACCAAACTTTACTTTACTATGAGCAAAAGAATCACCATTTAAATCTATGAACTGATAGTGATTAGTCAGATAAGATCTAAACCAAGAGATGGCTGTTCCCTTTATTCCAACAACATTTTCTAGCCTGTCTAGTAGGATGATGTGATCAATAGTATCAAAAGCTGCACTAAGATGGAGCAACATAACTAAGAAGACACAGACCTGATCGGATGCAAGTAGAAGGTCATTTACTATTTTCACCAGTGCAGTCTCTGTACTATGATGAGGCCTAAACCCTGAAAAGCATCTTATGCCCACAGTAAAGTATGGTATAGGATCTGTGATGCTGTGGGGCTATTTCTCTTTCACATGCCCTGGGAAAATTATGGGGTACATAGCATTATGAAATACCCAAACATTTTAAATCAAAATCTGCCACAAAGCTGAAGATTGGTCATCATTAGATCTTCCAGCAGGATAATGACCCTAAACATATGTCAAAATCTACACAAAAATGTCCCATCAGACATAAAGTCAACTCCTCCCATGGTCATCTCAATGCCCAGACCTCTACCCCATTGAAAACATGTGAAGAGAAGAGTGCATAAGAGAGGAACCAGGGCCCTGGTCGATCTAGAAAGATTGCACAAAGAGGAATGGTCAAAAATCCCTTTCTCTCTGTTGTCCATCCTTGTGAAATGTTATAGAATACATCCTGTATTGTTAGCAAATGGGGATTGTACAAAATATATAATAGTAGGTGTGTCAATAAATGTGGCACGCATTATTTAATGTGGAAAATGTATGTCTTAATTTGGGATTTTTCTCCCAATTAATAAATGTATTTTAATTAAATTTTAGTTTTTTTTGTTGTGAGCCTATATCAGGGGTTATTTATTAATTCAACTTTTAATTATATATTTTATTTTTGTTTTTTTTTGTTAGTTATCTTGGAGTTTGAGGTAATAATTTAACATTGTGTAATAATGTGACTTTATTAGCAGCGTAAATAAAGTGAAATTACGACATTTAGAGTAACGCCCCCTCACGCGCTCTGGTCGCTATGGTAACGCATAAACGCTCCTTTCAGAATACGTTTTCAGTGTTGTGGCGATCAGGGTTTTCTGGCATGACTTTCATCCAGAATAGCTGCAAAGCTATTGAGATTGAGCTATTAAAGTGGGCTACGTTTTCATTTAATTTTATACAAATACGGGTAGGACTCTAAAAGCAGTGTTTAATTTATTTCAAAGAAGGCCTACACCTGCACACTGTACTTCTGTTTGTCTCATTCAGTTGTTGTAACGTGTAAAATAAAAAAGAGCTTTAAACGTTAGCTATTCTGTACATGTGGGACTGGAGTGTAGACTGGATACAATTGCAAGTAAGGTAATATTTCAGAAGAAAGGGTCATCAGAGGCAAATCCAAGATACGAAAACACAGTGGAAGGGTCAACTTCCAGGCGAACACAATCACAAAGGCAAGCACAGTGGAACAATTGAATAAACAAGCTATGGTCTTTTACAGAAAATTCAAAATATATAGAACAAATGTTCAGTAATGCTCATGCTCATGCTCATATGTATGAGACTTCGCAAGTCACCCATGATTGGCCCCTTGAACTACACCACCTGGAGAGGGACTTGCCTGGAGGTTAGCTACGACTGCAGACTGGCCCAGGTTGTTGCCTCAGACAGTAGGGAGGAATGTGCTAAATTTATTTGATTCAATGTGCATTTCTCAGTTACAGTAAAAACAAACATTTAGTTGCACGTATTGCTGCAGAAGAGGGTTACACCAAATAGCATGACTTACATACTTTTGTCACATGTAAATAGGTTATTAGATGATTTTTTTCAATAAATACATGACCAAATAAATTATTTTTTGTTATTTGTTTAACCAGGTGTCTGGTGTCAAAATGTAAGGACTTTAAGGAAGGGTTTTTAAGTTAAATATGTATTTTGTGCAATACAACATACTTTCTTTGATTTTTAGGTATTTTGACCCCTCTAATGGAAAATTCAGCAAAACAGCAGCTAATGCCGAGGGCAAAAAGCTGCCTCGCACTTTCTGTCAACTTGTTCTGGATCCAATTTTTAAGGTGAATATTATAGATTATTGAAGCAAACACAATATTATATTCTGGAATTGCTTATTTACTTAAAACTTCGCCAGACATTAAATGAGTACAAACTTCAGTAGGTAAATAGAGTCTAGAGTCCCTTAAAAATCTTACTTCTACTTTTCGCATATTTCAAACTGAATTGGAATTATTCTGTGTATCTATCCCTAAAACTCAGGAAATGAAATCCCCAAATGAGATCATGTAACACAATTTTAATAGTAATGTAATGAATGTAGTTATATTCAGTACCTGGAGAATAACTACCTCTACTATTATTGTAACAATCATATTGTCTTTATTCTATATCTTTTCTTTATTTTAAACTTTCCCATTCATGAAAGTCCATTCACATTTTACCCCATGAACAAGAATACAGTTTATAGGTATCTTCAAAAATCACCCACTGCCCTCTCATACTCTGATTAAATGCACAAATTGCCTTTTATATCTACACCACTGTGCCTAAATAAGGACAAATCCCATTTACATGACACACTTTTAATACTTTACATTTTCTATATATTTTTGAAAAGGTTTTTGATGCCATCATGACTTTCAAGAAAGAGGAGACCCAAAAACTGATTGAAAAACTGAATGTAAAGCTTGATGTTGAGGACAAGGAAAAGGAAGGGAAACCGCTGCTTAAGGTAAGCAGTCATCTCTTACTTATGCTTACAATGCTTATCTAACAATAGCTCATGGAAATCTGTGAATAATCAGTACTTTTACATGTTCTTGTGCTGGTTTTGTACTTTGTCTAGGCTGTGATGCGCCGCTGGTTGCCTGCTGGTGATGCTTTGCTCCAGATGATTACCATTCATCTACCTTCACCCGTCACAGCCCAGAGGTACCGCTGTGAGCTGCTGTATGAAGGCCCAGGAGATGATGAATCAGCCATGGGTCAGTTACACTATTTGTGAGTTTATCTTTGCTGATGACCAAATCTCATATTTCCTAAAAACAAAGGAAAAAAAACATTTATTCACACATATATTATGTAAATGAAAATAAATGAATAAAATTAAAACCGGGGTTAAAAGTATCATTCCAACAGTGATGTTAAAATGCTTCCCTACCATGCTTCACTTTAATACCATAAAGCTTTTCACTGTTAATAGCTTAAAAGGTTAATTACAAGTTAAACACAGAATCAGTGATCTCAAAGTCTCCAACTGCATTGTATTTTATTGGAGAGATTTCTTTAGACATTTTGAAGGAATGCATTTTACAGATTGGAATATCTTATTGCATTTATGTAACTGTGGTAACACAGGGTAAAGGTAATATTTAAAATACACAAAGCATATCTCAATATATCAGCCAAATCTGGAACAAGTGGTAAACTTTTCTGACCTTTTTAGGTATCAAGAACTGTGATCCCAAAGCTCCATTGATGATGTATATTTCTAAAATGGTACCAACTAGCGACAAGGGTAGATTCTACGCTTTTGGTCGTGTTTTCTCTGGTGTTGTTGCGACTGGGCAGAAGGTTCGTATCATGGGCCCAAACTATACACCAGGGAAGAAGGAGGACTTATACCTGAAACCAATTCAAAGGTTTGTTACACTCTCACAATATTCTGGAAAAGAATAGTTTGAAATATATTTTATTATATAATTTTTCCTGATATTTCTGCAGAACTATCCTGATGATGGGTCGCTATGTTGAACCCATTGAAGATGTGCCATGTGGAAACATTGTTGGATTGGTTGGAGTTGATCAGTTTTTGGTGAAGACTGGTACCATCACCACTTTTGAGCAAGCTCACAATATGCGAGTTATGAAATTCAGTGTTAGCCCTGTGGTACGAGTGGCTGTGGAGGCCAAAAACCCAGCAGATCTTCCAAAGCTGGTGGAAGGCCTTAAACGCCTGGCCAAATCTGACCCCATGGTTCAGGTAAGCACTGACAGCATGCTAATAAACAGACTTCTGTTGCCCTCTGTTGGGAATGGTTTCAACTTTTGAAACTAAAAAGAAGATGTTTGTTTATGCTTTGATAGTGCATAATTGAAGAGTCTGGCGAGCACATTGTTGCTGGTGCAGGAGAACTGCATCTGGAAATCTGCCTAAAAGATCTTGAAGAAGATCATGCCTGTATTCCCCTCAAGGTAAGGCCTGTCAGTCAGGCAGAAATGCAGGACAGTTTGTTATTATAACTTATACAAACATTTCATCATTGATACCAGGACTGATTTTAAGCAGTACATAACAACGGATACTATCAGGGTGTAAAATACAAGATCCAATGATTAGATAGTACTTCACTGACTGATTGTGATTAACACTACAATTGTACATCTTAAATAATTGTACCTTAAAACATGGTAATATATTATGCCCAAGAGAAAATAGCCCTATATTTCCTATATTAACAGCCTTAATTAACAAAAAAGAATGTAATAAAGGTTTACCAGAGCAATCTGTCATCTTAATTAGAAAGGATTATGAAAAATACTGCAGCTTATATGAGACCTGGCCCTTTCTGCAAGTGTGTATATTACCCTTGAGCTTTAATTTCAATTATCATGATCAAGTTATTGCCTTAATGGTTCAGCTATTAACTTCACATCTCTAATCGAGTACCTAGCTCAGATAATGGCAGGGATGACACTGATTCAGTAGGAAATTTTAGTTCTGTTTCTTTCTAATACAATCTTTTGAATACAAACTCAATCTCTGAGAAAGTTGGGATTGCAATAAAAACAAAAATTTGTGATTTGTTAACTCTTATTTAACTAATAATGGTTAAAATATGAGTTATAGAATAGAATACATTGGCAAGAATAAAAGTTCTATAAGTGTAACTCTGGACGTAATGAAAATATATGGAGTTTCATAAGGAAAAGAATCAGACAATGACCAACATGGACTTGTGAGCAGCTGAAGTCTTGTATAAAGCAAGAATGGGCGAAGATTCCACTTGCAGAACTGAAACAGTGAGCCTCTTCAGTTCTCTGTCAAATACACAGTGATAAACAGATATTGGTCCTCTGTCAGCTTTTTTGAGTATATTGCAGGTGTTTAGTGTTTATATTTAGTTGATCATTGGAAACATTGGAAACATTTTCTTTGAACTTTTATCAGTTAAATAAAAGTTCAAGTTCACAAATCACTCATTCTTGATTTTATTGCATTTTACAACTAAACTTTCAACTTTTCTGGAAATCGGGTTTGTGTATTATCCCATGGTTAAGTGTAGTACTGACAGAACATGTTACCTCTGTAGATGAATTAGACCAATCAAAGAAAACCAAACACTCATGCAACCATGTACAGGCCAACATAACAACAACTAACTGACACCATGTTCCCAATTTAAATCATAGTCACAATATTGGTCAGAAAAATAATCAACTCTCAATAATCAAAGCTAATACCATTTCAACATTAAAATAAAATTATTAATGAGAAAATGAGTACATCAGATCAACAACTGTCAGATCAACCCTCAGTGAGTGTTGTTGGATAGATGTTCAGCATAGTTGAATTTCTAGTTTTAATTTCATAACAATCAAGATCAACAATAATTTAATATTTCAAATCAAGTCAATAGTGTTTCAGTCATAGTTTGCTCTCTGGGGAGTGTGTTTTGAGCAATGGCTAATCGTAATTATTAAAAAAATATTCGTATGGTCAAAAATGAAGAAAAAACACAAACCCAACATTTACTGCTCTCATATTCAAACATCACATCATAATTGTTAGATTATGGTAGGAGATAACCTCTGCAGGGTGGTAGATGTCCAGGTGTGGACTTGGGCAACCTTGGCCTAAAGTGATGTTTTCTTCAGAAACCAATTATCTGATTCCACTGTCACCTATGAATTCTGTTCATGGTTGATCTGGATTAAGATTTTAGTCCAGTACTAGAAGGTCTAACCATTGCGCTCTACCTAGATCTACCAAGATAAAATAGAGTGAAAAAAATCAGTTGGGATGATTTTATATTGTGTGTTGTAACCTTGTATGTGTCAGGTGTGGTACTCTAAATGATTTATTCCAATATGTCAGAATATTACATGGATTTTTTGACTGCTCTATGGCTTTGTTTACAGAAATCAGATCCAGTGGTGTCATATCGTGAAACAGTGAGTGATGATTCTGATCAAGTGTGTTTGTCCAAGTCTCCCAACAAGCACAATCGTCTGTACATGAAGGCTCGGCCCTTCCCAGATGGCTTGGCTGAAGACGTTGACAAGGGTGATGTGACTGCTAGGCAGGAGCTTAAACAGAGAGCTCGCTACCTAGCTGAGAAATATGAGTGGGAGGTTGCTGAGGCCCGTAAGATATGGTGCTTTGGACCAGATGGAACGGGACCCAACATCCTTGTGGATATCACAAAGGGAGTACAGTATCTGAATGAGATCAAGGACAGCGTGGTAGCTGGGTTCCAGTGGGCAACCAAGGAGGTGAGCAAAGCCCAAAATGTTCCAAAAGTATGACCCTTTATACTTGCACTGCCTGGTTCCTTCTCACTCTCTGATTCAAAATGAATGACCACTGATTGAAAATTATTTACACTACACCATTAACCTTTGATCACATGCTTGAACATTTTAAGATCTGATAGACTGATAAATGATTATTATCCTTTTCTTGAGTGAATGCTCAAATGTCATCTTGCGTCATCTTTAAATCAAAATAAAGAGATTATGAAAAGGTTTCATTTACATTCCAGACAATACAGCCTGTATTTCCTAATTTAGCTGCAAACAGCTTGAAGTTACATGGAGTGTTACGGCCTGAACTGCTTTTTAATGAGGCACAGTACATGATCACAACTTATAACACAATGACACAATAATGAAAACAGCCTGTTGAGAAGGATTTAGAGAGAAGGTCAATAAATGTATTATAAAGTTTTTGTAAATGAAACCATACAAGTGTCATAAGTGGACCTTAATAAAAAATAAATGGGTCCCTTTAATGCATTGTCATTAGTGTGTACAGTATATACACTATATATGTATGACTTTAACATTGTTTTTCTATTTACATGTATAAATGGCTTTTGAAAGAATTTGATAAATAGTTTACTTGATTTAATAAACTAGAATCAATAATAACACATATACCTCTTCAGGGAGCACTTTGTGAAGAGAACATGAGGGCAGTACGATTTGACATCCATGACGTCACCCTGCATGCTGATGCCATCCACAGAGGAGGAGGCCAGATCATTCCAACAGCCCGAAGGGTTCTCTATGCATCTGTGCTGACTGCACAACCCAGACTCATGGAGCCCGTTTACCTGGTGGAGATTCAGGTCGGTTTAAGATCATCCATGAGTATGTGATCCATGAGTATGCTATTTTTACAGAAACTGAATATTACTACACTGAGTTGATATCTACCTTGGCCATTTTATTACACTCATCGACATTATGTGTGTGTGCAAAGTGCATCTCTTGCTATTCTCAAAACAGCAGTGATGTTAGCATGGCAGTGAATGTCATTAAACACTTCATTGAGAATAGTTCACTTACCAAAAATACCTAGCCAGCAGTGGATCTGAGGGTCAAACACTGACCACAATGATAAAGGACTAGAAGATCAGGCCAATTTGATTTTTTTGTTTAGCAACAGATGTTGTCACAAAGCAGCTTTGCAGAAACCAGCTCCAAGCCCCAGCTGAGCAACCCGAGCTGTAGGAAGAAACCTTGAGAAGAACCAAGGCTCAGAAGGAGAACCCATCCTCCTCTGATTGACAACGTCTCAGTTTCCAGATCTAGCAGCTAGAAGCTTATAACTTGGAGCAACATGTCTATCATATGCATATAAAACATATAGTATAGCAAGTAGTATAGTATAGCAGCTCTAGGAAACAGGTGGACCACAGTGTCAAAGGAGTAAGAAAGCCTTTTGGTAGTATATATGGGTTCTTCTCAGCAGGAGTGTGTGGATTCCATCGGTAAGCTTCAAACAAGAAGTAGGGCTTTGGGATATTCCTGCCAGCTGGATGTGGAAAGAGCACTGGCATCTTGCGGGGTAGCCTGTGGCTTGACCTAAAGAGAGAGAGAAAGTGAGAGAGGGAGCAAGAGAGAGAGTTCGTCTGGGATGCTCAATGTACATTTTTCTTATTTACAGTAACATTGAGCATCACTGACAAAGTTTCTCCAACCAGGAACCAAGAACTACGGTAAGACTGGCTGTGACAGTATAGCTAAATAGAAAGAGTCAGAAAGGTAGCACAGACCAGAGGGTATCCTGGGGCATTACGCAGCCAGCCACTCAACCATCAACAATTCTGAGTGAACACGTCTGAGTGGGGGGGGAAGACAGCATCCAAACACTCCAGATGTATCCCTTACAGAACAAACGACACAAATAGAAGGCTTGACTAAACGGATACATTTTCAGTCTAGACTTTCAGTCACAAACATCATTTGAAAGGTTGTTCCATAACTAGAGGCCTTTAAAAGAGAAAGCTCTGCCCTCTGCAGTGACCTTTGGGGTGAGGTACCAGCAAAAGGCTGACACCCTTGGATCTAAGTAGGTGTGGTGGATCATAAACATCCAAGAGTTTGTGCAGATATCATGGCGCCAGGATATTTTTTGCCTTATAGATTAATACTAGTATTTCATTATCTATGCGTAATTTAATAGGGAGCCAGTGCAGATTAGATCAAATGGGGGTGATATGATCATATCTTCTAGTTCTAGTAAGAACTCTCACTGCTGCATTCTAAACTGAGTTTACTTATATATTTACAAAAGCATCCGGACAGTAAGGTATTACAATAATCTAACAATAATTTAAACCTAGCGGTAACAAAAGCATGAACAAATTTTGCAATGTCATGTAATGACATTATAATTGACATTATCTTGAGATGGAAAAAAGCCTGTATAAAAGATTCCTTTTCTCAGACTCAATCAGTCAATCAGACTGATTGACAGACATGGATTGGTCTTCCAGCACGACAATGACCCAAAGCGTACAACCAAGGCAACAAAGGAGTGAGTCAGGAAGACATTAGTGCATTAAGGTCATGGAGTGGCCTAGCAATTCTCCAGACCATACTCCCATAGAAAACCTGTGAAGGGAGCTGACGCTTCGAGTTGCCAAGTAAAAGCCTCGAAGCCTTAATGATTTAGAGCTGATCTGCAAAGATGAGTGGAAAATTCTTCCTGCTATAAGATAAGATAATCCTTTATTGTCCCACAAGTGGGAAATGTCACATTGTTACAGCAGCAGGACAGCAAACAGAGGAGGAAGAGGTGAACTTTGGCACTTTATTTGGGGACCGGGATGGTGCCCTCAGACAAAATGAATAAATAAAAACCAGCAATGAGTCCAGTGTGAAGAGGCGTCTTCATTTACTTGTGAGTGGAAATCAAGTAAGTGCTTCTGTCCATATGGGCTCTCCTCAGTAGGCGTGAGGGAGTACATGTCAGGATTTGTACCTCAGAGTAGCTCAGCGGAGAGAGAGAGAGAAAGAGAGAGAGATAGAGAGACTGACTGACTGACTGACTAACTATTAGGGATGCTCAGTGTTGCAGGTGATTAAGAGTGATGAACATTGTGGTCTTAGTGCGGGAGCTCCGGCATAACTCTCTATGACAGCATAGCTAAAGGGGAGAGCTAGAATTAGCAAAGACATGAATGTAATGTAATTCCTGGAATGTAAGACAGCCAACCACTTGACCGTCAACAAACCCATTTAAACAAGTCAGACTGGGGGGCTACAGCATCCAAGCATCCCAGTTTACCAGAAGACTCTATGCCTGAGGACATTCCGCATCTGTTTCTAAGTCTTGTTTTGCTGAGGGATCAAATACTTATTTCACTCAATGAAATGCAAATCAATTGATATATTTTATATAATGTGATTTCTTGGATTTTCTTTTTGATAGTCTATCACACACTGTTAAAATAAACCAACCATTAAAATTATATACTGTTAATTTCTTTGTCAGTGGGCAAACTTACAAAATCAGCATATAAATAATAATAATTTCCTCCACTGCATGTACTGTATTATACAACTACTTAAACACCCGAATCTAACTCTGAAACATCTCCTTACCGATTGTTCTCCAGTGCCCAGAGCAAGTTGTGGGTGGTATCTATGGTGTCCTGAACAGGAAGCGAGGCCATGTCTTTGAAGAGTCTCAAGTGGCAGGGACACCTATATTTGTCGTGAAGGCATACCTCCCTGTAAACGAATCATTTGGTAAGTACATGTTTAAAATAAAATAAAAAACATTTTATAAAAATATTCACCATAGAACACTGGACCTCAGCAGGAAATGTGTCCAGATTTTAAATATGTATTTAGCAATTAATGTATTAGCAATTGCAGGGTGTGCTTAATGCTTGACTACTTTGTCCAGGTTTTACGGCTGATCTGAGGTCCAACACAGGTGGACAGGCCTTCCCTCAGTGTGTGTTCAACCATTGGCAGATTTTGCCTGGAGACCCCTATGATGCAAACAGCAGACCTTCCCAGGTTGTGGCTGAGACTCGCAAGCGTAAAGGCCTAAAAGAGGGAATCCCTGCTTTAGACAACTTCCTGGACAAATTATAATTATAGTATTGGTAGCTCTTACACTTACAGTGTTATTTATCTCTATTGTGATAAAGCTAAAGTGTATGGAATGTATGTTTACATTAAATATTCACTAGGTTTGACCTGAGTTTTCCTTATTGATCAGTTTTTTCAGCAAATAAAAACTGAGCACCTTAGATTGTGATGTGTCCATAGTCAAGACTGATTTTTTGGCATTTGGCTATGGCCATTTAGTTGCATTAGAAACAAACCACACTATAGCATGTAGGTTTTTTGCAGATAAAATCATTTACTGCCTCTTTACTCCACATTATTGGATAGAACAATTAGGGTCAAAAATAAACATTAAACATTTTTAAATCCTTACATATTATAGGTAAACAAATGAACATGTAAAACTATTTCATAGCTCATTTTACCATACCTTACAAAACAACTGTTTTAGAAGATGTCACAATATGCTCTAGAAGTAACATCATTTACTGTAGTTTCTTAATGAATAAACACCGATGTAAGCAGTTTTTCTTAGTGGTAAAGTAGAAAAGGTTATTTTAATTTAAAGAGAAGAATGGGTTTATATAAAAAAGTCTCTATCAAGAGCAAGTTGTTGGTGGTCCGTAAAAGGGATTTTGTAGTCCATGTTCAACAAAATGATACCATTCACATGGCACAGCTGTAATGATAAAGTAATGAAGTACTGTAAACATATTTATTATATAAAATAAATTGAGGTTTTCCTATTCACGTTCTTCTAGATCTAATGTAGACTTTATTAAACCAAAGGTACTACAACAGGCACATTTGCATTTCCAGGGGTTGATAGTTTAATGCACAAACACCTGCCCCTTTGGCCATAGTGCTTTTGTTTTGCAAATACAGTGTCTCCTGCCCATAAAATGTGCTTGAAGAATTTTGCCAATGACAACCACTATCCACCAACAGACATGTAGATAAGCCCCACTAGTGTTTGATACTTTTCATCTGACTTCTAAATTAGAATACCCGAAGTTTAGTTAGGATGAAAAGGATTGGATTTGGCCAATTGGCCATTATTCAAACTGATCACATGGAAAATGCCCTGTGTAGTACTTTTACCCAGAATATTATTTCAACACAAAGATCACCTTTAGCACCATTTTAATAAGCCACAATCCTGTAGTGTGAAAGAAGTTGAAAGAGCAGATTTAGGGTTAGGTTAGGATGGTCTGCAGAAGCATTTTCTTCCAAGAAATATACTTTTGTTTACAGGGGAAATTTAAACCACAAACACTTGCTACAGTTGTGTTAATTTTATAGTTGTCTCTTAATTCTGTGGTTTAATGTGAACCAAAAAGTCATGCTTTCTACAGATGTGTGGCATCAAGAGACGGGAATTTGAAGCAGGTACATCTACATGTCATTACAAGATTAAAATGTTGCAAAATCAAATAATTGAAATTGTGTGGCTGTGTGGAGGAACTGGCTATTTTAAATATTCATGTCCTTCAGGGTAGCTGAGATAGTAACTTGTGCCATTTTTCTTGAGCTTCCCAAGTAGAATAACAGTACAGAGAACAGTGCAGCAAATGTCAAGTAGTGAAAATTAAACTTTTCCATTACTCCCAGAAAGAAACAGCAGGTAACCGCTACTATCCAGTAACAATGTCATTTAAAAGGATACTCAGAAGCCAATAACTAGTTTTGATATTACTGAACTGGCTACATCAACATCAAGAACTCCAGAACTGATGCAAAACTTCATGGAGAAACCTATTTTTTCTTTTTAATTATATATTCAAAAACACAATTTAAATAGAAAAAAAGAGGGAAAGTTCCCAAATACAAATATGCAGGTCCACAAACAAGCAAATTAACAAAATGGTAATCAAACATCCAACAATCCCCATTAAAAAGCAGACTGCGTAGAATCAAATTATCATGATAGCCAAAATGGAAAAGAAAAATCAACAAAAAAAACTGTGCAGATGACAGATTATAGCCTATGATTTTTACCACCCATACATTGTGCAACTGAACACACATCAAGCTCACTTTTATTGCTAAACTCTGAATTAGGACCTTCGAGATGAAATGAAATTGCACTGCAGAAATTAGCTCCATGTTTAAAAACGAGCTGCCCAAGAGTGCGTTTAAAACATTTTCATGATTCGTCATGAACTCCACATTGTCTTCAGTGTCCCGAGTCCATGCTTTCTTTCTCTTTTGCCTGTTCTGTTCATTTAAGCAAAAAGGCAATGGGTATGAGTCACTTTAAAATGTTTTTAAAAACTCTTCCAAGGGAGTGAAAGAGGGAAAAGTTCATCAGGTGCTACCATCTATATGTAATGCAAAAATGCCATTTCCCACTTCTGTAATAAACTAGGTCCATTTCCACAACTCTGTAAATATGCTGATCTATTAAGTCCAGTACATCAGTTTTTGGAAACATGGCCCATGGCAGTTTGCTTGGTGATTGTGTAGTGCTGGCCTGGAGAGACAGAACCCTTCACTTAGTCCAGAGAGATAATGTCTGACAAACTGGAGGATCCTCCTGTAATGACACCTGTTTCATGATTAGAGCTCCCTCCATGGGTTGCTGTCTCATATGAGACTGTTGAGGACACAAGGCCAGCACTGGTTGTGGCACTCTGGATGCTGCTGGAGAGGTTATCGAGAAACACAGGGCTCCGGTAATGCTGCTGTGAGATAATAAACACAATATAATTGGACTTTACGTCAATTACTTCATTTTAAAACAAAGAGTAGGTGCAATTCATATGCATAACTGTTCTAGGGGTATACATTTTAGATTAAAAATGAGTATTTGATTTTGATTACTGAAAGAAGAGATGGAAATAATTTTTAGTTAATTCAGAAATCTTTAGCGTACAACACTTTAAAGAAGTTATCGCCAATGATAACTCTTCAGCCAAAAACAATGTGCATAAGAGGATGTCAGGGAAAAAAGTATCCTAATTTATCTATTTACATGAATTAAATTAAACCAAATTGTGGCATCTCTAATTTTCTACCAACAACCATATATCGTCAACTATAAACATTTATAATCAATCCCCATTATCTGCCCCCCCCCCCCTCCCCCCTCATTATTTCGCCAAACCTGCCTCTTTAAAAGGCAGCAGGACAGATTTCCTTCCATGTTATTTATCCCATTACGATAGCTCGCCAACCCCACCTCTCGACAAGTTTAGGGCCTGTACCAATAGGGGAGTTAACAAGGTTTGACTGTACAGATGTAAAACACATACCTGGGGGTCTCCTTGAAGTAAAGAAAATAAATCAAGGCCTGTGTGAGGAAAAATAGTAACAGTGAGATAATTTACAGTTGCTCATTATGGAAATTTACCCAAGAAATCTTAGAAGACATTGACATACTTTGCATATCAGTGGGAATAGTGGACAACGTTGAATGGTGAAATGGAACTGCATAGTCAGCTATTGAGGATGTTAGATAGGAGGGATCTAGTGTCGGGACATTTGGCACCCGAACTGTTGATGGCTGATAGGTCAGCACCCTGAAAAAAAGAAAAATATCATAAAAAGAATTAAGCGATTGAGGCTTAATTAAGGTTTACTTGTTACTTGCTCAAAAATAAAGTATAAATGCAATTAACCATATGCAAATCGGGGCACCACTAAATGTATTATTTAATGCTATTTAACATTCCAAATCTAGCTTATAATATAATTATTGTACTTGTACCATCATTATAACTGGGCTTTCCAATGTAAAAGACAAGAAATTATCTAAATGAATTGATGTTACTACTGACCCTTTGCTATGTATCTCCTCAGGTTTTGACATATAGACACATCGTTTTTTCAGGGGCGGGTCTGGTTCTGCATCATCATCTGAAGAACTTTCAAGTGTAAGGTCGATCACATCTGCCTTCTTTGTGCTGCTGGGTTCTGTGTGAGGAACCACAGCACTCTGCCGAACAGGGGCAGGACCTGAAAATTCATGAATAATGTTTCATGAATGTCTAGAAGAATAATTTGTGGTTTCTTACACAAAGGAAGGGGGGGGGGGGGGAGAACATGTGTGACCTCCGGGCCTATTACACGCATTGCGTTTTTAGGGTTATTTTTTGGCATCTCTGAAGCAACTTATGGTGCCTCTCACATTGGCCATCATATCCATCATAAAAAAGCTTTAAATAACAGTGGGCAAGGCAGTGACCACTGCTGTCCAAAATAACACTTATCTACAGTTTGCTAAAAAACCTGTGGACTAGCCAAAATGGTATTGTAAAAATATTGTGTGGATGAGCTTTCTGATTTAAATGCGAATAGCAATTTTTGGTTAAATAAAAGCAATGCTCAACAAACAGCATAATAATGTTATCCCATTTATGAAACCTTTTTGGTATATTTAGACCAAGACAAACTGCCACCATTGGTGGAACCATGAATTCAGCATTGTACAAAAATGTGACCAGTCTTTGCACCAAACCTCAGTTGGTCATGTAACAAGAAAACAATCCTTAGCAAACAATTAGAAGAATAAAGTTCAAGCCATCATCCTGACCAAACCTAAGAGAAATGATGCTAGGAACTGACGCAATCCATTCATGTGACGGAACTAACCAACAGAGAATAAAACTGATGTGAAAAACTGATCGTCAGTTGCTTGAAACAAATAATTACAGTTTATGCAAAGAGGGTCACACCAGATAAGGTCTCTAACTTAACTAGATGGCAAAGTTAAGTTTTGTTGGTTTAAAAAAAAAAAAAAACATTTAAAATTTGTAAACAATATGTTTTGGGTCATATTCATAAAAAAATACAAAACATTTTAAAAGGGTTAACAAACTTTCAAGCACTACTGCATAGCAAGTCCTAAAGTGTTCACAACTACCATTTTGTCTTTAATGTATCGAACAAATTGATTTAATTTTCAATATCTTTGTTGGCAAGAGTATGTGAAGGTCTGTTTTCAGTAATTTATCTGCATCAACTTACGCAGAAAAAACTGTTACAATCTCCTGATTCTGGAGCTTCACATTCCTTTGTCAACAAATACACAACAATAAAGTGGTCCATTTAATAAATAAATAAAAATTGTATGATTGTGCTATCTGCTGTGTCATCTTTACTTACTGTTTGACTTAAATTCATTTCTCATTTCAAATTTTTGGTCAAATTCACACAATGCTATGGGGTAACAAACTTTCAAAAACCACTAATTAACAGTATATTTAGAGTATGGAGCAAATACAAATCATACAGTGGGGCAAAAAATTTTTTGTATTTGGCAGCCACCAATTCTGCACGTTGTCCCGCTTAAAAAGATGAGAGAGTCTGTAATGTTCATTTCAACTGTGAGACAGGATAATAAAAAATAAATCAAAGAAATCATATTGTATGACATTTAAAAGAATTTATTTGTATAATGGTGCAAAGAAATAATTATTCAGCACCTACAAACAAGCAAGAATGGTATTCACAGACCTGTTACTACTTCTTTAAGAAGCTCTTCTATCCTCCACTCGTTACCTGTATTAATGGCACCTGTTTGAACTAATTATCTGAATAAAAGACACCTGTCCACACCTTCAAACAGTCAGACTCCAACCTCCACCATGGCCAAGACCAGAGAGCTGTCTAACAACACCAGGGACAAGATTGTACACCTGCACAAGACTTGGATGAGCCAATCTACAATAGGCAGCAGCTTGGTGAGATTAACTGTTGGAGCAATTATTAGAAAATTGAATAAATACAAGATCACTGACAATCTCCCTCAACCTGGGGCTCCATGTAAGATCTCACCTCATGGGTACAAATGATCTTGATAACAGTGAGGAAACAACTCAGAACTACATGGGGGGAACTGGCCAATGACCTGAAGACAACTAGGATCACAGTAACAAAAGTTACTATTGGTAACACTTATGTCGTCATGGATTAAAATCCTGCAGCACTCGATAGGTCAGGCAGGTTTGTATTGAAGTGAACTTTTGTTGTTGACCAAATACTTATTTTCTGCACCATTACACAAAAAAAAATACAAAAGTGATTTCCTGGATTTTTTTTACATTCTGTCTCTCACGGTTGAAGTGAACCCATGATAAACATTACAGACCTCTCTCATCTTTTTAAGTAGGACAAATTGCAAAATTGGTGGCTGTGCAATACTTTTTTGCCCCACTGTACATAACCAGTGGAAAGTTGTTGTTTTTTTTTTTTTTTAAACAACTTACACTCAATTTTAGGTATGCATGGAGATGATACTTTAAGCGTCTCCTTCTTTGGTCTCATTGGACACCAAGTCCCATCCTCTTGGAACTTGATTTCATCAACATCTGTGCAGTCATTTAAGATTTCCATAAAAAGCCTATTAATGGAACATTGTAGAAGATAGAAGAATTAACAGCAGTGAGATGCAAACAGTAGTGATTTTCATATTTTTAAACAGGTCCACTACAATGACAAGGTACTTACCCATCTATGATGAGGCTCTCATATGTGGCTTTCTTGTCACACACAGGGCAGATCCATGAGGGCTTCTTCTCATTCATCTGAAGGTAAAGTGCAGCATCAAAACACTGCAGGTGAGAGCAAGTAACTGCTCGACAGGGAACCGTTAGACGCATCTTTCCAAGCTAAGAGAAACATAAAAAAGTTCAATTTAAAGTTAATAGTACAAATGGAACTCAGAGGAGCTGGTTAAAAAGCATAGATGTGAAATGTAAAACGTTTTTAAACCTACTGGGCACATAAGAGATACTCGCAAACTGGTGGTGGCTATTTCACTGTCAGGGTCTGCTGTGAGCTTTTCTTTTACTGAAAACACATTTTTTTTTACTTTGTTATTTTAAACATAAATACAGAAGACATAAAAGACAATATAAAATTGTACTTCAAAAAACAAGATCTATATTCTTTTAATATTTGTGGAAATGTTAGCCATCATCTTACTCAGTGCTCTGGAGTGGTCAGGGTTTCTGATCCCTTTCATTCTTAATCTCTGCAGTAACAATGGTGATGTTAGCTGCCGAACCAAGTAAACAGACATCGAGTATGTCTGAAAAAGATGTATAAAAAAACTGCATAAATACAAAGGCTTTTTACACGATGTTTAACCATTGTTCTCATGTTTAAATCATTTTCAATTAAACTGAGGAGAATAGCCTACCTTCCCAATTTCAGGAGCCCATGTGACTGATATTTGATTGGGTACTGCTGATGATAATCTGACAAGAGATGTGATGTTCAAAGGCCTCCCTGGTCTCTTCTGTTCTACACCATTTTTAGGAGGCGGGGCATAGCCCTAGCAAAAATGCAAAATAACATGATCTCTCTTTAGTCTATATTCTTGATTGGTTACAGTAAAATAATGTATTTTTTACATTAATAAAACACTATGTGCCCTATAAATACATACTGCAATATAACTGTCACATAATTACTCACTGGTAAAGGAAAGAGCTTCCCATTGACTTTGATGCAAAGACTATTGGGATAGTTGTCCTCTTGAGGGCAACTGGTCTCTGAAAGACAGAACCTGACAACAAAAGACAGAAGAATAGAAAATGAAGAAAAGGACAAATCACAGACTTTTGAAATGACAACAAAAAGAACATAGCCTTTCTTACCGTAGTTGTATTTGAACCATATAATCTCTTCTTCCACCAGGAAGAAAATCCCTTTATTAACAATGAATAAAATGTGATGAGAAACATTCATAAAAAAGCAAACACATTGCAAACAAAGACTAAAAAACTTTGCACTGTAAATGAGAATAAGACATTAATGAATTCAAACTTTTTACCTTGAAATGCAAACTTCTCTGACTTGCTGTGGAGTCAAGGCAAATATAAAGTACTTTTCCTGATGAAATCTCTGAACAGTGCTGGGACCTGAGTGGAAAAAAACATGAACCAAAATAATGAAGGCCCTGAATCTTTTCCTGAAACATTTTTAATGTCATATTTTAAAAAGTAATTTAAAGTTTAAAAAGTATTCAAAGTAGTTTAGATGACTAAAATTCAGCTTTTGGTCATGGATTTTGAGTCACTGGTATTTAAGAAAACGGTTATTTAATTTCATAACAAATAATTTAAAAGTGCCAGAACCATGAACTGGAATCATGGTTCCAATTTAAAAATCGTTATAATCAAATAATATTAATTTTTCAATTGTACCTTAATAAAATTGTAATTGACATATAAAACAAAAACATTTTTGTAATAAATATCAGTAAACCAGGCAAAGCAGACCCCATATAAAAAAAAGTAAAAGCAGTCAGTCATCTTTACCTAAACTTGATGGCTTTATTAAAACATCCAAAACATCATAAAATGGGAGGGACTTCATCTGGACATCTGGGTGGACGGGGGGCATTAATGTGCTTGGCTGCTGCATGTTCATCCTGAGTTTTGAGTCATGAAACACTGGTGAATCATAGGCCATCAAACCTGGATGCACCAAATCTGAGAATCCAGGACTAAGTCGAAGGTCCGGACTCACAACCACTGATCGGTCTTGTGTCTGAAAGGACTTTATGTTTGAAAACTCTGCCAGACTGTCAAACGTCCTGGGATATCTCCGCCGATATAAATCCTTGATTTTAATCTGAACAGCAGGACTACAGTCACTTTTTAACAAATGCAAGGCTCTCAGCAGAAGTTCATGCTTGCGACCACTCTTGTTCCTTCCAGCAAAACCTAGCAGTACCTGGAGCTCTGACACACGGAAACCTGATACCATATTCTGTAAAACAAATACAGTCACAAAACAAAAACATACAAGTGATAACAAGGAGCAGGTAAAGGTTTAAAAAAGTACATATGAATCTACATAACATGAGAAACTGAGATCAAGTCTGCTCTTATACCTTTTGACTCCTTGCTAATGTAAATCATTATAGGAATAATTATTATAAATTTGAAAAAAACATTTAAGCTTATTTTCACACTACAAAAACATACATGTTTATTTATACAAAATGCCCTATGACTTATATAAAATGAAAGTATATAATATATAAAATATGAAAATATAAATCCCATTTGGACAATAAGACATATGCCCCAGTGTAATACAGAACTCATAATAGCTTCGAAGTGTAACCTATGTTGATATGCCACCCAAATACCCCCTGACAGAATTCCCAGAAAAGTAGGAAAATCTCAACTGACCCTTCAACATATGGTCCATGCTTGATTGTTCTTACTTGTTAATCCTTTTTTCTTTAAAAATCCTTTACAAATGTGAGCGAAATGCATCTAAAATGTTGAGAATAATTCCAAAACCTATTAGTTAAACAGTGTAAACAATACACAGGATATTTCATTTGACCTGCTTAGTCAGATTTAGGAGAAAAAAGAAATGATCAACAGCCACATTAATGTGAAAATAGTCTAAGATGTATTTACCTAGCTTTGGGAAAGGCTAGAAACATTAAGGACAAAGGGGTGTCTTCTGCTTTACTTGCGGATCCAGCAGGCTATTTTACTTTGTTACTAATACTACCAACATTTTTTTCCAATTAAATATCAAAAGATAATTTAATTGAAAGCAAAATCATGTAGAAAATTGTTACACAAGCAAATAATCAGAAATTAACACTAGCTACTCTCTGCAGCTAATGTAGCTTGGTAGCTAACTACAACAGTGCTAACTCAACACCTATCTACTGGTTGGCTTTATGCATGAACAAGTTTCTAATTCACATAAAATAACTATGCTCTCCTATTTACTTTGGATGTGCAAGTTGAAGTACACTAAACAACTAGGTAATGTTGGCTGAATATGTTGGGAGGGAGAATTACTGATGTTGACGGCTAACTAGCCTGCTAGCTTAAGTCATGATTGCAAGAGACAATAACAAAAGAAAAGCTAAACATCAGCGAGGAAGATTTAAGTTTTTTACCCGTGTCTGGACGTGAAAATATATTAAGCAGTAATATACAGAATTAACATGCAATGTAAATGGCCACTAGACAACAAATTCCAAATCATGGGAATCATAATAATATGTAGCCGAACCTCAGGCACCTTGGTAAGCTAACGAAGCAGCTCGCTACTCTCCGGCCTACGATTGTCAAACATGTCGATGGCGACTGCAAAAAACGGTTAAAAAAATCAGCGAGCAAAACTAAAAAATATTTGAAGCTGTGAGATGTGCAAAGCAGCTGCCAGCTATCATAACACTTTCGCCTACCCGTAGCTCCTCAATATCCGCCATTTTCTGGCTCGGTTCATCCTGCCGATGAACCGGTCAAGGTTGAACTTCTTTTCACAGCTTCAGTTGACGGCCTATCGATAGTGATTCAATGTACCAACCGAGTCACTTTGAATGAACGACACGTCTGATTGGACAGATTCAGTACTTGAACGAGTCGTTCTCTGAATCAGTTATTTTCAGTTAAACTGAATCTCTTTAGAAAGTTTACGTCCGTGTTTACTAGGGAAATGTCGTTACATTTTAAAACATAATCAGAAAACATTTTGTTTGTATACACTGCAGTTTATTTGTGCACTTCGACTTGCGTTCAAGTACACTAAGATTAAATTCACCTTTCGGTTTTATGTTTGAAATGACATATTTGAACTGGCGAATCAAATGATTCACTGACACAACCGAGTCAGTTTACCTCGACATACCTGCTGGACTTCACAGAAAGAAATATAAGCATATTCAAAGAGGTTGTGGTGCATTTGGTGGTTAGAGTTACTTTATTTTTAAAACTCTATTACATTAGAAGTGTTTTAGTACACAGCGGTAAATATTGAGCAGACATTACGAAATGTTCGATTCATTTAACCAATGAATCGATTCATAACAACTCATTCACGAATCGTCAGCTACAGTGACGATTTGTTTGGCAAATCTATATATGAATTACAGAACCAAATTAATATTTCACACACAAAACCTCAGGGTTAACGACGTGTGAGGTAAATGACTTAAGCAGCTTAACAAACTCACCTTCTGCAAAGTTAAAAAACAAAAACAACTAAGTGTGGAGAGGGCTGGAGATGTTTCATGCATGTGGTTGTCTTCAGTTGACCATACTCTATGTATAGAATAGTAGTGTAAACCCACATTACAGCAGAGACAGATGGAAAGTTTTGGATTACTGACAGTAACAAGATAAGCATAGTCTCTCTTGACCTACTTTCAGAGAGATTGTATTACACAGAGCATGTGAGGATGTTTGGTCAGCAGAATAATTCGCAGAATTATACACTTCTCTCTGTTAATTTATCTGTTCATGAAATATACAGAATGACTGAGAACACTTATTAAAGTCCCTCGATTTGAACATTTATATGATAGCATAGTCCAAGGGGATGCAGCTAAAATGAACAATAACAACATCAGCAACGACAACGACACAAACCCAGGGCAGAATTTAGCACAGATATTAATAGTGCCATTTTAATTCAAATACTTACTGCTCACATTCATTATATAAAACACTATAATAACATGAATGCACATACTGTTCACTTCTGTCCTTGACTACATGTCCCTGAAATTCTCAATGATGCAACCAGCTTTGTAATTATAGACACCATTGATGAAGATGGAGTAATAAGATCATTAAAAAACTTAACTAGTTCAACCTCACACTCACAACATAGGAACAATTAACCATTAAGTAAGTTTACTGATAAAAACAAAACCAGACATTTAACAACCTATAGCATGATAAGAAATTCATACGTATGTAACGTCTCATGTGTTGTGTTCCCTGTACTTTTATTTTGAAGTGTTTGAGTCAGTTGGGTGTTGCCCTGGTGTGTCATGTCTGTCAGGTGATTTGTCATGTGATCTCCCCAGGTGTGTCTTGTTTGTCTCAGTGTATTTAAGTTGCTGGTGTGT
>JBBIGC010000041.1:13204739-13241223 GCA_037576955.1 Lepidarchus adonis
GCTGGTAGACATGATCAAAGAACGTACCGTTTTAATCCTGTGTAGACAGAGAGAAAACTTTCACTCCTTGCTGTTGCAGGTTCAGGTGGGAAAACGCGCTCCTCGAATGAAAGAATGTAGGGTGTGGAGGCTCGAAAAACTCCAAACGCTCTCACTCACAGCGTGCAGCAGTAACGAGCTGCACCTGCAACCACTCTGACATGCGCAGATTGGCCACACAGAGCGTCACAGAGTGTCACAGCCTCTCCATGTCCTTAGTCTGCTTGTCCTCAGTAAACTGTTTGAGGGTTTTCTTGTGCATCATCATTAGAGGTTTCCTTCTGGGATGACAGCCATGCAGACCAACCTGATGCAGTGTGTACCGTACGGTCTGAACACTGACAGGTTGAACCCCCACCCCTACATCCTCTGCAGCAATGCTGGCAGCACTGATACATCTATTTTCAAAAGACAATCTCTAGAGAGGATGCTGAGCACGTGCACGTAACTTCTTTGGTCGACCATGGTGAGGCCTGTTCTGAGTGGACCCTGTTAAACTGCTGTATGTTCTTGGCCATCCTGCTGCAGCTCAGTTTCAGGGTGTTGGCAATCTTATTATCATCTAGACCAGGGGTGCTCACACTTTTTTGGCTTGTGAGCTACTTTTAAATTGACCAAATCAAAAAGATCTACCAACAATAAAAATGCTAAAAAAAAAGAGAGAGAGAGAGAAAAAGAGAGGTATTGTTTACCTTGCATAGCAGCATGAACATGTTAGGCTCAATGCAGTGATGTACATTTATGACCATCAACAGCCAGATCTACATAGTGTGAATATACAGTAATCCCCTCTCTTTTCAGTGTGTAGTTAGTGTTGTACTTTTTAATGAACAGTCTGGTTTTGGTTTCTTACTTGGTTCAGCTCCCCCACTCATTTTTACTCCCTTTCTTTAGAAGTAAATAAACCGTTAGCCGCTAACTATGTGACTCTGGAGTTTGTACTAGCGAGCGGTTGACCGAGCATGCACGGTGACGCTTGTTACAACTGATGACGCTTCATTAGCTGGTCTGTATGTCAATCAACTGCCAAATGCCACAGTGGGGATGGATGATTGGTTCCATCTGTACTGCAGTGTTTTCTGTGGCTCAGGGATCACTTGTGTTTACGCTGTGTTGTCTCACGTGTGCTGTAGTTTATGTTGAATGGCAGCATTCCGCAATCGACTACCGACTACCGCGATCGACCGGTAGCTCGCAATCGACATATTGAGCACCCCTGGTCTAGACCATCTTTATGTAGACCAACAATTATTTTTTCAGATCCTCAGAGTTGTTTGCCATGAGGTGCCATGTTGAACTTCCAGTGACCAGTATGAGAGAGTGTGAGAAATTTAACACATATGCTCCCTATTCACCCCTGACACCTTGTACGTGATGCAACAAGACAACAATTCAAAACACACATCATTCTATGCAAAAATGGTTAAAGAAGAAAAAATGGAAAGATCTGTAAGTCAAGATCCTGACCTTAATCCAACTGAAATGTTCTGGAAATACATATAGCGTGGGTTCATGTGAGGAAATCCTCCAACATCCATGAGTTGAAGCTGTTTTGTGTCGAAGGGGGTTGATATGCAGGTCTGATCAACAGTTACTGCAAACATTTAGTTCACACCAGATACTGAAAGCACAGGTACACTTGCCTTTGCCTTATGTAGATATGTTATTAGAAATTAAATATAATAATTTGTCATTTGTTAGGTTTACTAGGATTACTTTCTTGACTTTTAGGACTTGTTTGAAAATCAAATGATGTTTTTGGTCACATTCATAAAAAATTACCACTGTACCTTTTAAATAAATGTGTCTAAGGGACAGTGCAGAATAACTGGGAAGTTTCTGGCAGCGTTAAAACTGAACTGCTTTGCTGTTTGCCTGGTTATGGTACAAGTGATTGATAAGGGCACACAGAGTAACCATTTAAGCCTGTAGCCTAGCTAAAGTGCCGATGGCATCTAATTACCTAGCTTCTCCCACCTGAACAAGCTGCCAAAGCTGCACATGTACACGCACCTGAGAACTTGCCTTTATTAACCTTCACCGGTGTTATTGGCAGTACTTTGACAGAAGCAAGACCCCAATTATTGTTAGAATCAAAGCTGCTGCTACTAAGCTCAAGCAGAAGCATATAGAAGCTTGTAGCGCTGGAGTGGCTTGTTAGGCCGCTTAGTGTTGACTCCACTGGGACTTTCTCTCAAGTACCTGTCTCTCCTAGCGTTGTTATTCGAACATAAAATCGACCGAGTGGACGTTGCTCCAGCCATTTTTGTCAAGTACAAGCAGTGCTGTTCTCAAGTGTTAGCAGCAATTTGTGCTGTATCCCATGTCAGTTACAGTTCTAATATCAGGTTGGTGGAGTCTCCCCCTAATTTGTTACTGTTGACATATAGATTGTGTGAGGTTGAGTGCATTATCACCAGCACTAATTAATTTAATGACAGATTCTATTTACTGTATTTGATTTGACTGATACTGTAAGTAGTTTCTCCAATAAGCTTGGTAAAACCATCTTTTGGGTTTTCAACCAACTTTCTTCATGCCTAGCAATCATTAAGTCCAAGCCTTCACTTTAATAAGCTCTGTCAAAGATTTTCTGCTTAGTTCTTGATGTATCTGGAAAGAACATCAAAACCTTCAATTTGTTCTCATTTTTGTTTAAATAAAATGGATAACAGTTTCCCTTTAGATGGAACAAACCTTTTAGGATCAATAGGCCACTAGTAGTCATCCAACATAACATGCAATTATCAATACATTCAAGTTAGAAAGTGTTTTCTTCTTGAGTGAACTGTTTTTCATAGGCAGTGAGAATTTGTACTGAAAATTAAAACATTTTTTGTAAATCTGCAGAATCCATCTGTGGATGTATCATTATTGTCATTGTTTCATTTGTATATATTGATGTAAAACAAATTTCCACATAATTGGCATAATTCTGTCACTGAGAAATAAAGTTTTTTACATCTTTTAATTATGGTGGTGATAGGAACCAGGGGTCACAATTTCAACAACAGAAATGAAATACTGCTTAATCTTCAATGACACTGGCCCCTTCTAGATTTTAAGACAAAATGTTGATAGTGTTAAATAATGGTGAATCTGGAAAAAAAAATCAATAGGATACTACTTCACCTTACTACTCTTTACCGGTATCTGTATTTTAAACTATCATAACTATTATAAAACAATATTGTAGGCATCAGGCAGCATGTCTGTCATCACTAAGTGTCTATGACTGGCTCATTTCACATTAGATCTTTCAGAATTACTTGTTTTATACCTTTTAACCATTTAATGGCAGACATTTGGGAAATTTACTGCGTCTTTTCCACTTTGAGATCCTTGATGTAAAACATATTGAATAATCATTTTTTTTAGAGTAAGCCTGGGACAAGAACTGTGTTTTTTTTCTAAAAAATCTTAAGTTAGATTGCTGTGTAGCATTGGTTAATATTGGATTGGGTTACATGGATGTTTAGACCATTGATCAAATCACCATTCATGTGGTGGTACCATGTCCCTTTGTGATGTGTAAAAGCTGTGATCATGAACAAGGCCCTCCATTTGTAAGGCAAAACAGAAACAGAAGCAAAGGCTTGCTCAGGCCAGCTGTGTTTGTTAGGATGTCAGCATGTTTGTAGCGATGCATTCATCACTTCATTTCATAGATGCAGTCGGCTTTGTGTGTTTTGGTGAATTTGCATTCTAAATGTTTCATATCATGCAGACAATGGCAGCTACAGAGTCAGTGTAGTGTTCGGACACAGCCAGTCTGGAGAAATAGACTGACAAAAGGGCACATTGTGAAGTGTTGGCTGATGTATTTGTGCTTGATGAGTAGATGGTTATTCATTGACCTACTATTGGGATTTCAGGTTTAGTTCTAATGATGGCAGTTCAGGTTATAGCAACATGTTCTACCTGGTTTGTTGCGTGCAAAAGATAAGCTATTTCAAACTGAAGCAATCCTGTGACATTTATTTTTTCCCAATAAATGTGCAGACACATCATTTTAACACATTTATTATTACTCCATACTGAAAGAAAGCAGGTTAAGTTTGATTTATGGCTGGTCAATAAAATTCAGGCCAGAGGCAAATTACAGTTAATCTGAAGTGATCAATGGCTGATTTGTTCATTGACTAAATATTCTGTTACTATGGAATTAGTCACCATGGCAACTGCTGGTACTTATGGCAACACCATTTTCAGTAGCATGGAAAAGATACAAAAAATTTCAATCGAAGTGAGAAAACTTCACGGCAAGTTTATCACCGGCAGTTTGACAGTTCGATGAAGTAAAACACTACAGCAACTGTCCTGTTCAAATGATGATACTTTCCATTTGTTGCTAATGATTGGCACAATTACAATGCAATGTGGTTTTCAATAAACTCTAAATTTACACGTGACAAGTAGTTAAAATTATGCAATAATTTCCAGCAATAATGGTGAAACTCCAGTTTAGGTTTCTGAAATACAATTACAAAAAAGGAAACATGGTAAACAGCCACTATTACTTTGGGGTTTAGTACAAAGATCATCTTCGATTTAAGGTCCTTCCCTACACATCACAGAAGAAATCCACTCATTTTAGAAGACAGGTGATGGACTGTGACCTAGATAGCCACCTGAAGAAAATAATCCCATCACAATGCATTAGCCCTTCACTAACCCTTGGTTAATGATAGGGATGTACAGCCCACCCCATCATCTCTGCTCAGATATCTTTCACACTCAGAGCATCAAGACAAATAGAACAGACTCAGCCCATCAATGTTTGTTTGTGGGTTTTGTCAGTCAGGTTTGATTCTGTGTGAGCTAAAACACATAAAAAGAAATAGTTGTTATGAGAAAAAGGGATAAAGTACAAAGAAACAAAGCAGTACAACAGAGTTGTGGCCCTAAAGAAATTGACAACATAATTCTGAAAATGAAGATGAGAAGATGGTGATAGATACATTACACTGTAGCTGCCTTATTTGCACTGTGTAAAAAAATGTTCATTAATTGTTAGGGCTATTACTATTGATTATATTAGTCAATGAGGTTTTAAAAGGTCAGACAGTGCAAAACTCATTACATCGAACAATATCAAAATACAAAGTCAAAGATTTTAAAAATAATTTGCAGAGAAATATATAAACTAGTACTATAAAATACTCAATTGAAAAGCCATTGAGTGTGTCTATTTGTTGGTTTGTTGAGAATTTAATGTACTTTTATAGTCAACAATCACAATAAAATGAGCAAATGTTTTGGCACATTTGATAAAAATTGTAAAATAAATTTCCGCTTTTATATGTGTACCCTTTAGTGGATGTGTACTTGTTTTCATGTCAAATTAATTTTAACCATAGCACTTTTTTCAGCTGACACTGTCTCAAAGCAGTTCCGGGTCCAGGCCACTAATCAGCAAGCTGAAAAAGACAGAGGCAAGTACATTCACCTTAGCTGGATGAAAAAACATTGGAAGGAAAGTGGAATAGAGTTTATCCAAGGTGGTATCTGATGAACAGTGTCCTTGTAAGGTGAAATATATCCAGTATATGAACATGAAGCATATGAAGGACATAGAGATGGTTCGTGGTAGTTGATCTTGTATTGGACACTTGAGCATCAGGATGCAATGATGGGTGATCTGGTCAAAAGTACAAGAGGGGAAGCAGTTCCTAGTGTAGAGGTGGGCCATGATGACTGTCAATCACGTAGGGGCCGTATAGGACCTCCTCAGCAAGAGTGAGTGGTTTAAAGTGAACTCCAACCACGTAAGGCACCAGGATGGATCAGGCAGGTCTGGATATCAGGACAGGTCAGGATAAAATGGGTGATATGACCAGGGAAGCTCAAGCTTTTTTGTTACTGCCAGTTCAACACATTAGCTATGGCCATTATATGATCCTAAGAGGGTGAAGACCAACACACACGGTGGATACAGCTACTAAACCCCTTCAAACCACTGCTAGCGAAACATCATTTAAAGTTCAACACGCTTGGAGGGTAAAACTAACTGCTAATTTTGTTACATCAGCTTACAGATCCCCATGTTAGCTAGCATCATGCTAAGTGATAGGAGAAGGGAGACAGGGTCCACACAGGGAGAGCAAGGTCACTTGTACCTGTGGCAAAGATTGACTGTGGCATCACTGGTGATCGAACGCTTTGACTGGTGTGCCACTCTGGATCCCATGGGAAACCAAATTATTTATTTAATCGAGTAATGGAATGGAGTAATTGTGAAGACCCTATTACTCACTGTTTTCTATTTCAACAATGCATTTGTTTATGAACAATACGTTTTAGCCACAAAACTTTTGCACCAAAGACTGAATGTACAAAGCTGAAGAACATAGTTTATGGACCACAATGAATTGTCCTGTTAGGTTCCCTTTGAAGTGCTGCTTTCTTCGGGGTCTGGACAGCCCAATAAATCTCAACAGTGATCTCATCTGACCACACACCCAAGGCAAGCCCAGGCAGCAAACAAAAGCCACCTCATCCAGACTAGCTTCCTTCTAATCATTTCAGTGTCAAGATTTTTTAGAAGTTGGTAAGTGTATGAAAATATACATAGGACTTTTCAAACTTTATAGTCCAACTGTTCAATTATCCAGTTATAGACATTATAGACAGAAGATGAGGTCATGCTAGATTCCAGCAAGTGAATAGTTTCTGTGTTTCAAGCTGATTAAGGTGATGTTTTCAGAACTGTAAATGCCCAATTTAGTGTTTCTGAGGTTGGAACTTTTCTGGCATAATGAAAACGGAGCTTACCAGACATTCTTGACAACTTCCTTAGAACCGCAAGCAAACAACATCTAATAGACATTGTAGTTTTGCCAACAAAAAACATCTGAAGAACCTACTTTCTCTAAATTCTCAGAAGGATTTATGTTTTGAGTTTACCAATGCTGGAATAAGATTGTTAGTTAATAAATGTTATTATACCATATTACTTGTTGTTGCAGTTGTATTTTTAAGAGACAAAAATGTCCATATAGATCACTTTTCTCTGTGAATTAGAAAAGTTGTTTGCATTTTTATGTTGTGTGGACCTTGGGTGAGTAAAACTGACAGATGGTAGTTTTTGGATCTTTTAAACAGACTAATATCAAGGAGAACTCCACATGGTAAGAACACAGATCTCTTCTAATGTTTAAGATTTCAGCATATGAGTCTTCAGGAATTTATTAGCAATTTGCTAATATCAGATGCAAGTGCTCACTCATGAAGTTCTAAGGTGCTAAAATGATGAAAAAAATGAAATATGTAATGTACAAAATGCAATATGTACTTAAGTCAAGAAGAACTTCAGGATAAGCTTCTTTTTTTGCATCTGCATCTGCCTATTAATCCCACATCACTGCACTCTTAGTTTCTGTCAGTGATCTTAATCACATCGTTCCCATAGACAATACCATGTATGCTGTATCTATAATGAACTAAGAAGCCAATTAATTGCTATGTCTGGCTTATTACAGCACAGGTATATGCTGAAGTAGCTAATTGGTATTGACAAACCACAACCCAGTCTTTTCAGATCAGCTGAGCTAATCACCCCTGACAGCTATTAGGTGATTTTGGCATGGAATTTTACTCCTGGGGTGAAAGTTCATCAACTAATCAATGACTAATAAGAAAACAGAGAGAGGAGGCAGCCCCTTAGTGTTTCTTATACTAATGCCATTTTCAGATAAGTTGATATTATCCAAAATGCTATAAAAAAATCTGTGATATATTATTTTTCCACAAACCTTTATTTCAAGTACAAAAAAAATTGTTTTACTAACCAACTTAATTGTATTTTGGAAATATACACACATTTAAAATTGATGGCTGCAACACACTCAACAAAAGTTGGGAGAGAGGCCTGCTTACTGTTATGTTACATTATCTTTTTTGAAGAAAAAACAGCCTTTGTCTGATTCTCCTGCTCCGGAAGCTTCCATCATTTTCAATAAGACACAGCTCTGGACTGGCACCAGGCATCTACGAAGAGATTTTAGACTCAGAGAACAGTCTGCACAGTGTTCCTGTATCGAACTGATGCAATTCTTGATGCAGGGACAGAGTGTGTTAAGTGACAATGGTCTCCACACACAAAGTACTCCAGAACTCAAGTGGCTGTATTTGTCACAACAGCAAGATTACACACATTTAACAGTGGTTTCTGACCTTGCCCTTAAAGCACTGAGATGTTTAAGCACTGAATTCTTTGTATCTTTTCACAATATTATGTACTGTAGATGTTGACAGACCTGTGTGATCTTGCATTGAGATATGTTTCCTTAGAATTGACAAATAATTCACTCAATAATATTGTCATAAAGGAATGATCCAGGGCCCCTAACCTATTAGCAGTTATTCTGCTTAATATGGAGTCTTTAATATGCCACATATTATATGCACTTTTCAATCTTATTTGAACTCTTTTTTTGAACAACGTTTTATGAGTGTGTTGAAGTCGAGACTTTCTTACTTATAGAAAATTGAGCTCTCCGGACATTCTTGACCAGACAACCTGAAAACTGCAAGCAAGCAACAGTATAGTAGACAAAGCTACACTTCTTAACTATGCAGGTTTTCCAAGAAACACTCTTGAAAGAACAATTAAATTAAATTAATTGCACAAAATTATTTTTTGGTTGTATTTTTAAGATATAAAAAGGTACAAATACATCACTTCTCTCTGGGAAAGTAAAAGTGAACTATGTTTGCACTTTACACTCTGCATTGTGTGGATGAATAAAATCTATGCAGATAGTAGATTTTTTGTCTGTAGTGTAGGACATTTATTTGGGCAAAACCATGATGTCACACAATCAGGAGAACAAATAAATAAGGAAGCACAATGATATTGGAATCACCTCTGCTAGCTAGCAGAGAAAATAAGTCATGTTTTAAATTCAGGTAGGCATCATCTGAATTTCTCCATTAGGAGATACCTGATGTGTGTTGCATCCATAATAAACTAAGAAGCCAATTGATTGCTATGACTGGCTTACTGCAGCACAGGTATGTGTGGAAGTTATTTCTAGTTAATGCACCATGATCCTTCTTTTCAGATCAGCTGAACTAATCACCCATGACAGCTTTTAAGTGATTTTGGCTTGGAATTTTACCCCTGGGGTGAAAGTTTTAACAACTAACCAACGACTAATAAGAAAATGTGATATTTTCTAAAATGCTATAAAAACAAAAATCTGTGCTGTTATTTCACATGAATTTCCACACTTTTAATAACATTGTTTAACTGTTTTTGAAATGAGGATACAAATTGTAGTTTTGCAAAGGAAAATTCTCACTTGATTTACAGTGCCCTACACAATTATTGGCACCCCAGTTAAAATAGTTGTTCTTAGGCTTCTAATAAATTCATTTTGTATTCTGAAAAATATAGGCTCATAACACAAAAGAGAAAAAAAATCTAACCTTCAATTGCAGAATTTTGTGCCAAAAAGATTGCCCCCCATTCTGTTAATATTTCCCCTTTTGCCAACAAGACAACACTTAATGTTCTAATATAACATTTAATAAGGTTGGAGATTACAGAGACAGGAATTTTTGACCATTCCTCTTTGCACAATCTTTATAGATTGTCCAGAGTCATGGGTCCTCTCTTATGCACTCTCCTCTTCAGCTCAGCCCACTGGTTGTCAACTAGGGACTGAGATGGTCATGGGAGGTGCTTGATTTTGTGTCTGCTGAGCATTTTTTGGTAGATTTTGCCATATGTCTAGGGTCATTTTCCTGCTGGAAGACCCAGTGATGACATATCTTCAGTCCTGATATTTCAAGCAGTTTATGATACCCTGCACCCTAACAAGGTTCCCAAAGCTTTTGGAAGAGAAACAGCCTTATAGCATCACAGATCCTCCACCATACTTAACAATGGGCTTGAGCTGCTTTTCCGCATATTCATCCTTGGATTTACGCCCAACCCACAACCCACTTTGCCAAAAAGTGCAATTGTAGTCTCATCTGACCAAAGCACACTGCACCAGTTGAAGTCCATGTACAGCTTTTTGGCATCGAGACAGCATTTCATAGTTGACATACCACTCTTTGGAACAGTTCTCTAACAGTGAGCTTTGGAGAATTTTTTACTTCTCTTACCATCCTTCTTACTGTGTGTGGTGGCAAGATAAACGTGGGTCCTTGTCCTTGTCCTTTACACTGATCAATTATAAAAGCTAAAATAGAAATTACAAAATGCTTCAATTACATTTATATGAATTAATATAAATTCTTAGGGGTGCCAATAATTGTAGCACATGATTTGATTAAAAATGATTATTATTTTAAATGTCAGCTTTTTCTACAATTTTCAGTGTGAGATTATGCTCCCGCAATAAAAAATGAACTTATTTTAAGGCTTTTAACACAGGGGGGGACAATAATTGTTTAGGGCATTGTAAATCAATTCAACAATAACAATAACAACAAAAAAAACATTTTAGTTGATACCAAATGATGTTCAGTTTCTCATGGAAAGTTGAGTTTTAGAGATATGATATATAAATAAAAATGTAGAAATTTCTGGAATAGCAGAAATCAAGTTAGGGCCTGAAAGTCCAATTAGTCTACAAGTTGTAACTTGTAAGTATGCAGTTGGATTAGCAGCGACAAAATGACTCCCAACTCTGGTAATTTGACTTTTTGGGCACGTGAGCAGTTTAATGCCTGGCTGCTGTGGGAGTCTATTTGGGAAGCATGATGGATATGGTATAGTACTGCTTCAGGTCAGTCTAAAGTTTTTTGGATTCTAAGTCATTTGGGGAAAGCAAAATAATTGTCAAAGTATCTGCAGGAAAAGGTGGATGAACTCTATTAAACAGGAAAGGTATATAAGAAGAAAGGGATATAAGAACATATCAATGGAATGTAGAATGCCAATCAGCAGTGTTCAAACTCTAATTAAGAAATGGAAAATTAGGGGTTCTGTTGAAACCAAACCACAGTCAGGTAGACCAACTAAAATTTGTTCAGGATGCAAAGAAAAACCCACAAATAAGTTCAGGTGAAATACAGGACTCTCTGAAAAAAATTTGGCATGGTTGTTTCAAGATGCACAATAAGGAGGCACTTGAAGAAAGATGGGCTGCATTTTGAGTTACCAGAAGAAATCCATTACTACAAAAGTTTCACAAAGTATCCTGCTTACAATACGCCAAACAGCACAAAGCCTCAAACCTTCTGGCACAAACTCATTTGGAGTGAAGAGACTAAAGTTTTTGCCCACAACCATAAACCCTACATTTGGAGAGGAGTCAACAAGTCCTATGATGAAAGGTACACCATTCCTACTGTGAAACACGGTGGTGGATCACTGATGTTTTGGGGATGTGTGAGCTACAGAGGCACAGGAAATTTGGACAGAATTGATGGCAAGATGAATGCAGTAAGTTATCAAAAATACTGGAGAAACATTTGCACACATCAGCCCGGAAGCTGCACATGGGATATACTTGGACATTCCAACATGACAATGATCCAAAAACAAGGTCAACTCGACCTGTCATTGGCTAGAGCAAAATAAAGTGAAGGTTCTGGAGTGGTCATCTCAGTCTCCTGACCTCAATATCGATAAGCCAGTCTGGGCTTATCGATACACTGCTGGGATTGCTGAGAAATGCTGAGAATATTCAAACTTAACATAAGGGGTTTCACTCTCACACGTTTTAATTACAGAAACAATTCTCTAAAAAATGCACTGGTACATTCTTTAGGACAGTGCGTCTCAAACTGAGTCTTAGGGATCCAGACATTGTTTTTGCTCCAACCCAGTTTGTAACACAGAGATAGTGAAGGGAATGTGCGATGTCTAATAGAACCCTGAGGAAGCTTGCTTTAAGGAAAAAATGGGGGTTCTTCTGTGACATTGCTGAAGTTGAATAAAATACGATTCAATACTAAATAAAGTTGATATTGTTTTCTTAACTTATATACAAATTGCACTGAAATAATTTACAGAACCATCTAGTGAAGAGTACAGAAACAGCCTTGAGGCAAAAAAAAATCAACAAAAAACAGAAAAAAACAAACTCTTCCTGCACCTGTCCTCATGTCGGATTGATGAGCTCCCCTGCTTTATAGTAGCCATATTGATTGTGACGGTGGTTGTCAGTGGTGCATAAAATTAACACTGTGTTATAGGGCATGGATTTCTGTCAAGGCCTGACAAGATAACCCATTATCGGCCGATGCTGCTAATTTGTTTTTGTTTATTCTGAAGTGTAATGTAACACTGCTTGAGCTCACGATGATAACTCTATTACCTGCAAATCCCAGGCCAGACCATTGACAGCCACTAATCTTGGCCAGGCTCCTAATTACATCAGGTTCTCAGCCCTTAATTAACCAATCTTTACTCCATTTTAGTTGCTTAATGCTGCACACACCCCTGGCATCATTAGTTTAATTACCTGTGTTTGCAGAGTAGAATTTTGACCTTTGTCCTGCCAAATCATCTTTTTTCTCTTCATCCGTTTGTCTTTGCAGTTGTTACGTCAGCTAATGGCTGACCCCCCCCAAACAAACAAACAAACAAAAAAACCCAAACAGAAAGACAGACAGACAGACAAATATGCACCTGTGGCATATTTTTTGATTGCAATGAGGGTCAAACTGTTTATCAGGTTTAATGAACAGTAGTCACACAACTGGTATTAATTCTACACTTTTAAAAACATTTCTTATTTTAACATAGAGAGCTATAATGCTTTTCTAAAATTACAGTGATAAACCGATCAGATATAACATTAAATTCACTGCTTTTGACGTAGACTCTGTGTTCTCACATCTTTCTATCAGAGGTGATATTAAAATTTTGTGCTATAGAATCTATTCTTTGGGACAGACTAGCCTTCACTCCCCACATGTGTTTTTCTGCTTCTAACACATCAAATTTAAGAATTGACTGTTCATTTGCAGTCTAATTTAGCACACTCTTACAGATGCTATTGTAATGAAATAACTAGATACTCAATGTTATTCACTTGGTTTTAATGTCGTGGGTGATCTCTGAATGTAGCACAACCCAAATTCAAAAGAGTTGGGACGCTGTGTAAATGTAAATGAAAATAGATTGCAATGATTTGCAAACCTCATAAAACCATATTTTATTAACAATAGGACTGTAGGACAGTAGAACACATTAAAAGTTAGACATTAACGATTACATTAAAAATATTAACTCATTCTGAATTTAAAACATTCAAAAAATTAATTGGCACAACAAAGGGCTGTTAAAGTATGTGATTCTAAACAGAAAAACATTTTACAACTTATTAGGTTAACTGGCAACAGGGGCAGTAACATGACTGGTTTATAGAAAGAGAATCTTAGAGAAGCAGAAAGTCTCAGAAGTAAAGGTGGGCAGAGCTTCACCAACTGGCATAAAACTGTGTCTACAAATTGAGGAATAATTTCAGAATAATGATCCTCAATGTAATACTATGAAGACATTCAATAATCAAAATAATCAAAAGATTTAGAGAATCTGTAAAATTTTCTATGTGTAAAGGACAAGGTCGAAAATCAGTATTGAATTCCCTGGATCTTCAGACCCTCAGCTGGCACTGCATTGAAACGGTTGATTCTGTCATGGAAATAACTGCATGGGCTCAGGAAGACTTCTAGAAGTCAGTCTCTGTGAATACAGTTCACCATGCCATTCATGAATGCAGGGTATGTTCTATTATGCAGAGAAGAAGCCATATGTGAACATGAAACTTGACCATCTTCTCTGGCCTAAATCTCATTCAAATTGGACTGACGCAAAATATTCTGTTGTCTTATCAACTGAAATGTGATATATTTTTTGGCTTATTATCAGTGCTCAGTTCAAAAGCCTGTGTCTCCGATAGTATGAAGGAATTGGTTATGGAATTACAGCTTGCACATCTGGAAAGGGACCATCAATAATGAAAGATACAGCAGGTAAAATATGTATTGAACAAGGCACCAATTTGCAATTTACATTACATTCTCACCAGATGTTGGAAACAACCCATTTAATCAACACATGCAAATAAATCAGACCATATATGTCCACACATTAAGTTATGTATTGAACACTTGAAGAAAGGAATGTGCAAAATGGCATGGAAAGTCATGACACCAGCTGAAATATATCAGCACTTAGGAAGCAATCCAGCCACTCAAATATCCAAATTAATGGCTATAAAAAGGTGAGTTATTACCCATAAACATCTCATGATTGGGACCTTGTTTGGAGGTCAAAAAGCTCTGTATATCACCACAAACACACCAAACCAACAGTAAAGTTTGGAGGTTGGAACATCAAGGTGTGGGGTTGTTTTCCAGCATATGACACTGGCACACTTCATATAATTGAAGGAAGGATGAATGGAAAAATTCACAAAACATTCTTGATAAAAAAAAATGCTTTGCCATCTACCAGGGTGATGAATACGTGACAGTGGACGTTTCAGAAACACAATCTTCCCGAACACACAGCCAAGGAAACTCTCAATTGGTTTCATTCATTCATCCATCCATTACCCAAACCACTTAATCCATTTCAGGTCGCGGGGGAAGCCAGAGCCAACCCAGCAGACTACGGGCCAAGGCCAATTGGTTTCAGAGAAAGAGATTAAAGCTGCTAGAATGGTCCAGCCAATCACCTGACCTGAATTCTATAGAAAATCTATGGACAAGACTAAAGCTCAGAGTTTATAGAAGGGGCCAATTTTATCCATTTTATTGCACATAATGTATGAATATCTGTGGTTTAATTTCTTTGAGGAGGTGATTGGGTGGGATGTTGATGACATCAGATGAGAATTTCATGTTCATTAAATATATTTACTTAGAAATTTGGTGATGTGTTCAATATTTATTTTACCTGCTGTATACAGATATTATGGCAACATATGCAGTTACCCAGACTGGGACTGCATTGCATATTTCAGCAACACAATAAAATTCACAATACTTCAAAGGTGACCCAGGACTGTTGAGCAGCTATTAAGATTGGGACAACACTCCTCTCCCAAAACTCCAGCTACTGTTTTGCTCATTTCCAAGACATTTATGCATTGTTATTGAAAAAAGATGGAATACACAGTGGTATACATGACCCTGTCACAGCTTCTTTGAGATCTTGCTGCTACCAAATTCAAAATGAGCTAAAAATGTCAATGTAATAGTAATATGTATCACTTTCAAAACAGAACCTATTTTGAATAAAATATGGGTTTATAAAATGTACAAATCACTGCATTCTGTTTTTATTTACATTTTACACAGCAGCCCAACTTTTTTGGAATTGAGGTTGTACAATGTACATAATTATACACATGTATATTACATTCATTGGTTACCTCTTATAAGTTTAGGGTCTGGGCAATAGATAAAAGAAATATATTTTATTTTAGCTTTACAAAATCAAACATTTTTTTTTCATCAAACACAATTGATTCTACCTTCCCTCCTATGCCCCTATCAAACACAAACACACTCTGTTGCAGCCTGGATGGAATTTCTATCTTTAGCTAATTTGCTTTTCAGCATTTACTTTTTGATTTAATGGTAATTTTTTGATAAATGGTAACTTTACAACAGAGATTACATATTATATACAGTAAGCCAACACAATTTGGTAATAAATAATTTCACTTAAAGTTGTGACTTGTCTTTGTGAGCTGTTGCCGACTGTTTTCCCTATTCAGTTAAATAAAAGTGATTCCCCCTTGTGGAGAAACTTCTAAATGAACTAGTGAATGAATGTGTTCAAAAACGTCAGAGAAACTCTGTGATGGGAAACCATGGAATATTATTCTTGTGTTTTCTTAACTAGTTTGAAGTTAGGCTGTCGGGAAAAATAATTTTTCCTCAGATGGAATGTCAAACTATAGAAAACTTTCAGTAAAATGTTTGTGGAATTCACCATAGCTGGGTATTAATGCTGCATAGAAATCCAGATTTATCAGTAAGAGAAATAATGGTACATGTGAATTTATATTACTTAGGACGCTGATTAAAATTAAATATGTCATTTGTCTTCTATGTTTTTCACATGTATTTACACAAATACATAGTAAATCAAGCAGTAAATTACATTTACAAAAAATTTACAACCTACATCGACAGATTCAGAGTTTTCTGATATCTGTTTTTTTAATTTAAGAAACTATAAATGGTAAAATTTAAAAAGTATAAAATGATGCTAAACTGCAAAACAAAACTACATGTACAAGAATATACAGACTTATCAAAGCAAAATAACATCTCTTATTCTACTTACATACATAAATGTAGTTGAAAAAGTGTAGAATCTGTCCACAGAAAGTGTCGATTTGTTTCAATGAGCACAAAGTAAGAAATAACTGATAATAAATTATACTAAGCTGTTGTTGTTATGACCAGTCAAAATAACTTATACCAACTTCAAATGTTAAGTAATATGAAGAGAATTTTGTAGCAATGGTAGAGGTGTGTAACTAAACATTACAGGTGTTATCAGTTAATTATCAGTAGTTAATACTGGCATCATACTCCTCAGGTAATCCTGCACGACAAGAATAATCAATTGTGTTTTCAATTTTTTGACTATTTTTAAATAACAAAAACGTTTCAACCACAGGAGACTGGTGGGATATTTTTATGAATTTTGTAATAAAGTAAGGACTACATACAGGTGAATGGTAAAGTGGAAAGCAGTACTTTATTTCTAATTATGCTACAAGTTAATGGCAAAACAAACAAACAAACAAAAAATCTCTTTCACCTGTTTTTTTTTTTGTACTTTTTAACCCCTGAGCACCACAATCCAGCTTTCCCATAATGCACTGGATTTATCCAAAGTAAATAAAACAGAAATAAAATAAATGTTTGAAGCTTCATACACAGCGAATAGGATCTAAAATCTACCAGCATAGCATTGTTTACATATTTAACAAAGTAAACTTTTTTCCTCTTGTAAGCATGAGTGAACCCTTTTTTCTTAACCTTCAGCAAAATTATATAATTCTTTTACAAGGTTTCTGAAGGTTATCTTGTACTACAAGAACAAGCGAATGTTGTTTTTTTAAGGGAAAAAACTTTGGTTTCAGGAATCGTCTTCTTTCACAGTTGACAAACTTGCCAGAGATTTCAGCAAAGTTCTCTGTAGCTTAGCGATATGGGTTGAAGGAGGTGCTGACTGCTGTATGAGAGAATAGACTGTGCCAATGCAATGGGAAAAAATAATAAGAGCACATCCCTTGATATGTCAATCAAACAGCAAATTAGAATGAACAGTTGGAAATGGGACAGTTGTGCAATGATTGTGCTCCCTTTCTGTGTTCTAGATAAATATTTTCATGTTTTTCCTTCAATTTTTGCCTCTATACAATGTCAAAAGTGATCGTCAAGTTCATCATTGTGCTAAATTCTACATTGTGGAAACCTGAAGATGTTTCTAAAATGAGCAACTGTCAACCAAGGCCTGAAGTGGATACATGAACATGTTTCTCAGAATATTTTGGAGACCTGGGCTATAAATTCCAATAATAAACATTATGAAGATGGTTTCAGTTGAATCAGAATACATTAAGATCAGTATAAAAACTGTATTTGGGTTTGGACGAAGTTCTTCAATCTCTGATAACTAATGTTTCTACATACATTTCAACATTTAGCATTCATTTCATCCTTGAAAAAAATATTTTTTGGTTGTTTTGTCATCCAGTTAGAAGGGTCAGGTTCACTGCATTAGCATTTCACTCAGTTGCTAGAGCCCTTTCCTGGTGTAACCACTGGGCTGTGTTGCCTTTTTCAGTACTGCCACTGTTATAGTAACCCTCTATTCACTCAATGTACCCTTACAGGAGAAGGGACAAGCTTTCTTTAAATAGCTGCAAATAAGGAGTTACATTTTGGACCGTCTCTATAGATTTGGTATGAAATATTCATATACTTTGCATAAATTGCAGCTGACATTTTCAAAAACAAATTAGATGTTTAGGGGGGATTTGAAATGACGGTGACATGTGATAGTAGATCTAACCCTCATTCTCCTGAAGCGTAAAATATGTTTGTTGTGCATGAAAAACAGTGATTCAAGTAAACACTGGAATTGATAAAATATGCGCTCCAAACCACTGGGCATATACAGACACTTGAAATTCACACAAATATCAGTGGTTGTTGCTTTGCTCATATAGTATATTAGTAAGCATTTGGTGCAGAATAAAACCGCTTGCAGCACATTAACTGATCTACCAAATGTGTTGTTTACTAACCCTATCTCACATCTATATTTAATTGTAGAAGATTGTGTACACAAATAATCCTTCTAGCATCCTTTTACAAACACAAAACAATGCCACAGACAAAAGACACCAAGCAATGCAAATTACATCATGCTTTAAGCCTGGATGAAAAAGAAAAGAAAAAAAAAAAACACTTAGAAACTGACGATTGTGGTCGTGTTTGTTGGCACAGTCTATAACAAATGAGGTAGATGTGTGTTAATATATTCCCTTCTTTGGTATAACAATACAAAATAGGAAAAAAAATCCAGTGATCTGTTGAAACAAAACCATTGATTTTCAAGTGGATTCACAAAAATAATAGAAATGAAACAAATGAGGTATATCGTATTCATAATCTATTATATGTAAGTACAGGTAGATTTGTGAGGTATCTGGCTGTATGTAAAATATTTTTGGGGTCTAAAATAATGAACAAGGATCTGTCACATTGACAGAACCCGTGCTAAAAAAAAACATTAAGATGAAAATTATAATAATAAATAGAATCTGAATCATTTTTACAGACTTCCAAAAAAAAAAAGAAAGAAAAGTATTTCCTCCCAGTTCCCATACAGACAGAAATAAATGTAGCAAAGCATTTCACAAAGAGCGACAGTTGAAAGAGGGATTAAAGAAAGTAACTTTCAAGTTGTCGCTTCTAAGGATTTGTAAATCAGATCCTATTCATAATAAAGAAATGATCTCATGATTTACCCAATAGAATCGCATTTAACTCCGCTGCTGTTGTTGCATCAGAGAGATGCGTCGAAGTGCTCACCCATTTTTTTTTTTGCAATTCAATACAAAAGCCTGTCTGAACAGTTCTCAATGCAGCTTAATTTTCTTTTTCTCTTAAATTTAATTCTCAACACAGAGGCAAAAGTGGTGAGAAAGAAAGTATCTGTTACTCCAAAGATCTTTCTGAACATTTCTGACTAGAAACCAGGCAACAAATATGCCCAAAGTTATCCTTCTCTGCTTTTTTTCAGATCAGGACATAATAATTCCTGTTATTAAAAGTCGACATGAGAAAATAGACCCCTTTCATGATTTTTGATTATTATTCCCAAACACAAAATGATTAGATTGGGTACAGGCCTCAAAGGGGATATTCAACTGTTCTAATTTTTTCCTCTGAAACAAAAACGTCAAAGCTATAATATGGTACAGAAAATACACGTTTCCCTGACTGTTTGATGCCCTAAGTTACATTTGGGATGTGCTTAGTTATTTTATATTTATTTATATATATATATATATATATATATATATATATATATATAGTCTTATGCAAAAGTTTGGGAAGATTTTGGTGATTTTGTAATTGAAAATATGTTAACACAGCAAAAGTTTAGGCACCCTAACAGTTCCAAAGTCTCAGATTAAGATTTCCGACCTTAATCAGCTCATTAGATCTGATGCATAGCAAATACTTTACACATACTCTGACTCTTCAAACCTTGTGCACACACTTGGGTTCCACCATGGGTTCCTCTAAGCAGCTGTGTAAGACTCTAAAGATGAAAGTTATTGATGCCCACAATGCAGCAGAAGAGCTACAAGAAGATAGCAAAGCGCTGTCAGCTTGCAGTTTCCACAGTGAGAAATATAATTAAGAGATGGCAGTTCAGGGAAACTGTGGAGGACAAGATGAGATCTGGAAAGAAAAAGGAAAACTCTAGGAGAGAACTGCTCACATGCTGGTCAGAAAGACAAATCAAAATTCCCATTTGACTGCAAAAAACCTGCAGGAAGATTTAGCAGACTCAGGTGTGATGCTTGCACAGACAAGACCTTCATGAAAGAGTCAGCAGAAGTAAACCATACCTGCATCTCCATCATAAAATACAATGTAAGAAGTATGCAAAAGACCATCTACAGTAGCCTGATGTGTTTTGGAAACAAGTGCTGTTGACTGATGAAGTTAAAATAGAATTCTTTGGCCACAATCAGTAAAGGCATGTTTGGAGAAAAAAGGAGCAGCATTTCATGAAAAGAACACCTAACCAACCATTAAGCATGGGGGTGGATCTAACATGCTTTGGGGTTGTGTTGCACCCCGTGGCACAGGAAAGATTGCACAGGGGGATGGAAGAATGGATTCCACTAAATACCAGCAAATTCTGAAAGCAAACATCACACCATCTGTAAAAAAGCTGAAGCTGAAAAGAGAATGGCTTCTACAACAGGACGATGATCCTAAATATACCTCCATTCCTAATAAAATCCACCATGGACGACCTCAAGAGACGCAAGCTGAAGATATTTGAATGGTCATCACAGCCCCCGGATTTAAACATCATTGAACATTTGAACTGTGCATGAAAGACAAAAATATTACAGAACTAGAACCTTTTGAAAGGAAGAATAGGAGAAAATCCCAAGTACCAGAACTGAATAACTTTTAGCTCTAAAAGGAGTTTACAAGCTGTGATATCTGCCAGAAGTGTTACTAAGTACTGATTATGTATGGTGCCCAAACTTTTGCATAGTGACATAATAATGTTTTTATTTTTGTTCAATTTATGCATCAATGTTTGCTGAAAATATTGTGTATATTTTCCATGTCCTAGAGAAACTGTGTTAACATCTTTTCAATTAAAAAATCACCAAAATCTGCTATTTATCAAGAGATGCCCAAACTAGACTATATATAGAAAGAGAGAGAGATGAGAGAGAAAGAAAGAGAAAGAGAGAGAGAGAGAGAGAGAGAGAGAGAGAGGGAAAGAGAGAGAGCAAGAGAGAGAGAGAGAGATGCGGAGGGAGAGATACATACATATTTTTTTGCATGGGCATCATCTAAACATGAAGATAATGGGAGAAGCTGTGCATATGCAAAGGACATCTGACAGACACACACACCATCACAACGTTACCCATATGTTCTTTGGTTTTAGCTGAAAATCTGTTACTTGAGCCAACGATTCATGTGTACAGATACTTTAAAGTACCTAAAGAAAGATAAGGTTTATTTTCATGCTCAAAGGCAGATTAAGTTATGTCCTTCTGTGGAGAATCCTGCTGGAGCGATTCAGCTAACTGAAGCATTCTGTTCTTCAGCTTTTAGTCCTTTTTCCTTATCTTACAGCTGCTCGTGTTCGTGGCACTGTCATGCGGTGAACCTCGCAAAGAAGCTTCACGTTTAGAAACATGTCCTCAGAGGAAAAATAATAGCTTGCCCCATAAGAATATTAATGCACTTTCCACATGCTACTGTGAGTCACTGTTAAATTTGCCAGAACGAAGTGGTAACCTTTTTTCCTTTCATGGAAGTACTTTGCAAGAGACATATGTCAAAATCTGCCATAAGGATCACAGGAGGATGTGTAAAATAAAAAAAAGAAATAAAAATAAAAAAGGCGCCACCATCAGAGGATTCGAAGAAAGAGTTTAGCAGCCTGCCTTGCATCCGTGAGAGCAGGGGAGCAGGTTCGGTGGCTTTGGGGGAGTGGCTCAAGGTGAGGCAGCTGGTCCATGCAAGGAGGACGAAGAAGAGGAGGAGGAAGAGGACGGCTGGTTGTGGCTGCTTAGCCTGGGGCTGTTGCTCTTTCCCTGAGTGCCAGCGTTGTGCTGGACTCGCTGGCTGCCCGGCATGACTGAAATGGCTGGCTTGCGAGCAAACAGCACCCCTGCAGTCAGTGCAAGACAGTGAAACATCAGTATTTGGCCATTCAGCTGCATTAAATACCACATACAACACCATGCACTAACATCTCAAATGAAAAAATAATTGTTCATTGTGTTTATACTCAGCAGCTATCTTTAAAAAAGGATTGGAAGCGATTGGATCACCTGAATTTAATTATTTTATTAAGTGAGTTAATAATTTTGGCAATATAGTGTATTAATGTTTTAGCATTAGAAAAATCTATATTTAAAAATGTATCTTTAACAGAATATTATACAGAAACCAATTAGTGCATCCATTTTAGTGCATCTACCTGTTGCCCTTATTATAGCATCCATTCATTTCATGGAACTTTTTCCACACTTATTGGAATTCTTCTAGTTCAGTCATAGCAGTTGGTTGCATTTTGCATTCCAAATGCCAATTTCAAATGAACTCAGCATATTCAGTATTGAGTTGTCTTCTTACAGTGGGAGGATGTCACCTGTGGATTCTACAAATCTGAAGAAGGGGCCTAATTGTCCCTCACAGATGAATGCTTTAAGTGTTGTTTATATGGTGGTGACAGTTGGGCCACTTTATAATGTATCTTCCTTTGAACTTTCCCTTCCCTATTTAAGTGCATTATCACCAAAATAGTCTCACTGCATATGGGAAATAATTATGTGTGCTTTTTAAAGTTCTGCACTTTCCCAAAATTTGAATAAGTAGACTACCATATGCTATGACTGACTGGAAAGAAACAGAGCGATTGCAATATGCATGCACACACTTCAAATGGCTGAATCAGAAGTGGCTAAATTAAGAACACCTCCACTGGACCACATGTTGTTATGGTGAAACAGCCTCACGCTTTACAAAGAAATCAAAAAGAAATAGCAGCCGCCCCACACCATCATGCAATATCATCTTCTATCAATTGCTACATTTTAGCAGCAATCACTTGCACAATAGTTTAGGGCACTAAAGCAGTTGTGGATAATTTTTCATTGTTTTTTCCTCTTAATTTGTCATTCTACTGTGAACAAGAATGAAAACCTTTGAGATAAGTTTTGACTTGACTTGATATTGCTTTTGCAATAGGCCTCCATTAAAAAGAAACACTTTAACTTGGTCTCATTCTTAAGAAAAAAATAAACCTTTCCTGGCAAGCTTATGGAGGCCATTCTGATGGGCCATCTTCAGGTAATTACAGTCACTTGCTTGCCAGACACAAGCACTGTATCCACCTTAAGCAGGGGCCCTTTCCTCTCAGGCACGAAAGACAATAAGCCCCATCGACCTTGCAGCGCCTGGGCCCAATTTCGAGATATTTAACTTTTTTAACTCTATTGGACTTGCCACTTCATTACAATGGATTTTATAGCAAAGACATCAAATTGTGTGGAGGACTAAGCGCAGGGGGTGCTGCTATAACTTATTGAATTTCCTGCCTGCAATTACATCAGCAAACGGCCGCTCTATTTACCTGTGTAGACAACTCCATTTATTTCTATTGACATGTTGATGCTGCTAATGCCGTTGGTAGACAGGTTCAATGCGGTCTCTTGTCTATCATCTGTCAAGAGAGGAGCCGGAAAGCGAGGGAGAGAAAAACTCAATATGAGCATTTATAAAAGGAACACAAGAAGCAAGAGGAGCGCACCGCTGACTATCGGCGATAACTCATGAGTGACAGGATAAGGAGCAGTTTATTAAAAGAGTTCAGAAGGAAGAGAGGAAGTGGGGTAGGAGGGGAGGACTGTCAAAACCATGTTGCATCCATTTGAACTTTCTGGTTATCTCAGCAGAAGGTACTACACACAGAGTCTGTATCATAACACACAGAACCTTTTGAATACTGTTTTATGAACTAGAGAAATACACTCATAAATGTCATTTACCCTTAGTCGTAGTTATTGCACAGATAACAAAAGTGTAAAGCAATTTGGTCTGATTTCTCATACTCTTGCTAGTCATTGAACAAGTAAAAAGCATTGTGGATCCTAAAATAATAATCAATGCCACATTTGAATTCAGATATAGCACCAGAGTTCTTATTACTATTGAAATTTGATTAAATTTAATTTTAAATTTCTGTTGTCTGTAGTTCCTACCTTTTGAGGTTTTTGTGAAATATTGAAGTTATATATATTGAAGACAAAACAAATAAAAAATGTACAGTGTAAGTGAAATATATTACATTACAAATGACAAATCTAATTTCCAAAAATGCTAGGGCATCTTGTAAAATGCTAAAACATTTTTTTAACCATTATTCTCTATGTTGAACCTGACAAACATAAGAAATGATGTTGAATGTTCTGGCTGATTAACCTGATTGTATTATGTAAATATAAATACATTTTCCATCTGATGCCAACAAACCACTTAATAATAGTTGGGGCAGAACATAGTAAAAAAAAACAACAACAACCAAACAAACAAAAATAAAAATGTGAAAGTTTAAATTGTGGTATATATACACATTCCACAATAAGCAGATTTATTGGGAATAGGTAAGGGTATCATGATTGTGCATTAAAGGAGCATCCACCATAGGTGCAGCACATTTAAAAAAGAACATTTCTCAATGATCTGTTGCTGATTCAAAAAATGCAAACTCAAACTCTAATGAGCAGAAACACTGCCCAGGCTAAACTGAAATACACGCACTGTTGTCAGATGAGTTCAAATGTCTGTTTTTTTGGGGGGAAACAGATTTCTAGTTCTCTGGGCTAAAGACAAAATGGATCTAAATGATCCATGTTAAAAACCTTTATCAGTGAAAGGTGCTAAAGCCAACATCTGGAATGGCATAGGGATGCATCAGTGCCCACATGGGTGTTTTACATATGTGTGAAGGTCCCATTAACATGGAGATATTTAATAGGATTTAAAAGTACATGAAAAGTTCATGGTTATTTCAGCAACATAATGCAAAGCTTCATTCTGCATGTACCTAAACAGTGTGGCTTTGCAGACACAGGCTGTGTTTGCTTTACTGGCCTGCTGGCAGACTAGATATATCTCCTACTGAAATTGTAAGATGCATCACAAAGACTCTTTAGGAGCTGACGCCTTTTATAAAACATGAAAGGGCAAAAAATTCCACTTGCAGAACTGCAACAATTAGTAACAATAAGTATAATTTAAGGAAAGCCTATTAAATTGTATCGCAGGCATCAAATTCTGTATATATTTACAAAATACATTTAAGTTGGTAAATGATAAAATATTTTCTTTGTACTGTTATTAGTTTTAAAATTTTAAGAGAATGAACAAATCACAGATTCTTGTTTATTGCCATTTTATACATAATTTAAGGACATTTGAAGACCAGTGAACCATCAGAAATGTTCAAAAGAAAGCATTTCAAGAACATTTAGTTTTCTTTTAAAAGCTCAGAGGCCCAGATGTACAAGAATGGTAATATGCAAGAATGATTTTGATATGCTTATTGTGGGGAAAAAGCAAAAATGAAGCTGACAGAGGCAAAATATTTGTTGCATCATTTTCAGGGCTGCAGCTACAATAAAGAGTGTCTTAATGTCTATCATTTCTATCTCATGTGTCATTACTAGGGACGCCTCGATGTATTTCCAGACGTGGTTAAAGCAAATAACATTTAAAATAATCTTTAAATTGCAGAGTGTTTGACTGCATTACATCAAGGCCCTGCCCAGTGCTTTGGAATTATGTTTCATTTTCCCATCGTACAGTATATAAAGCACAGTCTGTCATTATGACTGATACAAGAGTAACACTCATGCAGAAATAACATATTGCTCATGGAGAGATAGACCCCACAATCTTCTCATGCACTCTCTCATTATGAAATGTATGACTTATGGCTCATCTTCAAGTCAGGTGTAGTGAAATCGTTATCATTTTATATGTATCTAGACAGCAGCATTTTTATTCATTTAGAAACGGCTCATATCTGACCAAAATGTGGCAGTTATTTCTCTATAGCACATACATACGTGGCACATAAAATATATTGAACGACATGTAATTGATCACAGGAAGCTTATATTTTGAAATTACACCCTGAACCTAGTTATCTGTTGAGACAGATGAGCAAAGCTCTATATCTGCTATTCTTTACTCTTCAAAAGCTCTCAAACACTTAAAAACGTTATTCAAAAATTTGCAGAGCCTCAGAAGGGATTTTTTTGCTACTGTAGGTGATTAGCAGCTGCTAACTGTCCAAGTGTCACAAGCAGTCTGAAGTAAACGACAAAACTTCCACCCAATCATTTAAAGCAATAAAAGCCTTTAGACGAAATATTTAAAGACAGATATATGTTTCAATTAATTAATTATTTAACTATATTACACATTGTTTAATTTTATACTTTATAATTCTGTTTTTTTGTTACTTTTGTACATTTTAATGCACAATTACTGTTTATTTAATGTGAATTTAAAATCTTTTCATGTTTTTTTCCATTATGACTATAAAAAGGAAATATGCAATACAATTAGAAGAAAATATTTATATTTTAGTATATGTGTACAGGATATGTATTGAACATTAACAAAGCACTATATATCAAAACATAATTGTTTTATGATTTGTTTTACAAAAATAACACTGTCATAACATAACACTGTCCATACTAAATTGTTAATCAAAATCAACTCCTCCAATGTCACTATTTACTTTTAACTGATTTATCAGCTTAATTTAAGAGACAAAATATGTTAAAATGTAATAATATTGCAGTCCTAAACAAAACCTCAAAATTCACTTTTATTTGATTGGAATAAAGTTAAACTCCATATTCAATATCTTAATTGGAGTGTTATTTAAAACTTATACTTTGAATATAAAATGTTACTAGTACTACTATTTACAGTAATGGAAAATACCACTAATAGAAAATGACAATATGCTTTTATTACTGGAGAATTTTAATTTGGGTAAGGAAGGTATTTTAACGACTGTGGCTATGAATTTATATGAAGATATGATTCCTTTAAATCATAGAACAGCTGCATGAGCTAATATGAGAAAGATTACAATGTTCTTCTGTGGATGATATGGTTGGTATGATAATGTGGTGCACTTTCCTTCATTGTGACATTAAAAATTACACATTTAATGACTGTCGGGAGTATTACTACTAATCTCAGCTCTTTAATTATAGTGCAACACGTAACTCAGTCAGATCTATCATTACTGGACTGCAAATGCTATAATTACAATGAAATATATACATTTTAATGGTAGGTGTAGTTTTCTCATGATCAATTCAATATCATTACATCTTTATTGAGATTTCTGGATTAGACACTGAAATGCCTATAATTAAACTATGGTTTAATGTAACAAGAATAGAACTCTCATATATATTCTTTCTGTACAGGAGTACACACCCCTACCTCCCCCCCCCCACACACACACACACACCTCTGTTGTTCAACTTGATGTTCATAGGCAGCTGGGTTGCCATGGCGAAGAGATTGTGCTGCAGTGCATGATGCATGATCCGCTGCTGTTCCTCAGCCATCAGCATCACCTTCTTTTCTGGAGGCTCCCCAGCCTCCAGCTTCTCTCTCAGCTGCTCTAGCGCAGCTGCCTGTACCGCGGCAGCTGCTGCAGCCTGTGCAGCCGCAGCCTGAGCCGCAGCTCCGTGGTGCCCTGCTAAAGATACAGGGATGCCCATCCGACTGGTCAGACATCCAGACAGCATGGAGTCTTCTGTAGAACAGAGCATAAGGACACAGTAAGACCAGCAGAAACAGAAAAAAAGAATGATCAAGTAGATGTGTACTTTTCTGACTTCATGATTTTTGTCCCACATATATCATATTTTTAATAAAGGCCCGATACGAGTTTATTCATCAAAAATAGTTCTACATCAACACAACATGTTCATCTTTAGAATAACACAACACAAGCTGTTTTGGTTTTTGTGCATTTAAGACCTATATACAGTATCTCAAAAAAATTGAGTACACCCCTAACATTTTTGTAAATATTTTATTATATTTTTTCATGGGACAACACTGAGGATATGACACTTTGATACAGTGTAAAGTAGTCAGTGTACAACTTTGCTGTAAATTTGCTGTCCCCTCAAAATAGCTCAATACACAGCCATTAATGTCTAAATCGCTGGCAACAAAAGTGAGTACACCCCTAAGTGAAAATGTCCAAACTGTGCCCAAAGTGTCAATATTTCATGTAGCCACCATTATTTGTATTTTTTAACTCTCTTGGGCATGAAGTTCACTAGAGCTTCACAGGTTGGCACTGGAATCCTCTTCCACTCCTCCATGACGACATCACAGAGCTGGTGGATGTTACACACCTTGTGGTCCTCCACCTTCCGTTTGAGGATGCCCCACAGATACAGGGTTTAGGTCTGGGGACAGTTATCCAGTTATCCATGTCCTTAGTCTGCTAGTCTTCAGCAAACCGTTTACAGGTTTTCTTGTGTATCAAGAAAGAGGCTTCTTTATGGGACAACAGCCATCTACCAATTTGATGCAGTGTGCAGCATATGGTTTGAGCACTGACAGGCTGCCCCTGCACCCCTGCAATAATGGCAACACTCATACATCTATTTTCACAAGACAACCTCTGGATAAGGCACTGTGCACTCAACTTCTTTGGTCGACCATGGCGAGGCCTGTTCTGATTAGAACCTGGTCACCATGCTGCAGCTTGGTTTTAGGGTGTAATCTTTTTATAGCCTAAGCCATCTTTATGGAGAACAACAATTATTTTTTCCAGATCCTCATAGAGTTCTTTGATATGTGGTGCCATGTTGAACTTCCAGTGACCAGTATGAAAGAGTGTGAGAGCGATAACACCAAGTTTAACACACCTGTTTCCCATTCACACCTGAGACTTTGTAACACAAATGAGTCACATAACACAGAGGAGGGAAAATGGCTAACTGGGCACAATTTCGCCATTTTCAAGTAGTGGTTTAGACTTAAATGGCTGTGTGTTTAGGTATTTTGAGGGGACAGCAAATTTACTCTGACTACTTTACATTTTATCAAAGTGTCATATCTCAGTGTGAAAAGATATAATAAAATATTGACAAAAATGTGAGGGGTGTACTCACTTTTGTGAGATACTATCTAAATGATATGTGTTCAGATTGATTGTACTGGATTTTAGAACGCCTCAAACACTCTTTATAACCTCTATCAGAAGCAAAAAAGCAAATAAAACATGTCCTTGTTTTTGGTAGGTACTAACTACTGCATTCCTGGAATATAGGATCTGCTGTTTTGGAGATGCTCTGATGCATAAAACCATCACAATGAGGCCCTCATGAAATTGCCTCACTCTGCCATTTTTCCTGCTTCAAGCACATCAACTTCAAAATCTAATTTTTCACTTGCTGCCTAATATATCTCACCCATCACAGGTGCAAATTTTTTTTTAATAAATCAGACAGATGAAGCTTGCACCAAAAATACAGTTGCATGACATTTTTGCACTTCAGAGAGTCGTAAGTCTTGTGATCGTGAGAGTGAAACACCAAATCATGCATCTGATCTATTTTAATCTGCAGTGACCACCCTGTGAATAGTGGCAGACCTCAAAAAAGTCCTTTGATCCTTTAAGTAGAAACTTTGCGTGACTGTGTCTTTTTCCATATGGGATCTGCAATGAATCATTCTCACTGTGCTCCCACTGGTGTAATGCGGAAACTGGCAGCATGGGTAAGAGGAAGTCTTGCAAGCTGTTTCCTGTCTGAAGCCACGACCATCCCAGCCACAATGTGCAACGAGCATGAGTAAAACAAGGAACGTGCCATTGCACAAAAGAAGTGACTTCTCCTTTAATCCAGTTTTCTATATGAATTAGAACAAACACTCCACTCCAATTCCACTCCAATCTTGTACATCTATGTGGCCTGTCACAGTTAGTAAATAACTCAACCTAAAAATAATATTCTAATAAAATTCTCTTTATATGATGAAAATGCATATTCAATATACTCCTACTAGTCTCTAACAATAAAACAGCCTAATATAGACACTTATCTTTATGTTTTATTAAAAACTTTATAAGGCTATAATAATAAAGCATATTACATGTTTGTTAGGTCTTTATAGAAAGACTGAATAGTTTATTTACTGGATTACTAATACAGTGTTGTTAATTGCTTTAAAATATTTTTGTCCAGCTCCACTGCACAAAACCAATATGAATGTGTTTATATTTATATTTTATGCAGATGTATTCCTATTTATTTCCAATAGAATAATAATCAATCATAATAATAGTCAACATGTGTAGACACATCTTTTGAGTATGTATGATATATAATTTTTTAGCGCGTTTTGACGTCTGTTCTACTGTATTAATGTCATCAGTGGCATTTTCAGATATTTCAAACATTTAATTATGCTTTTAAATTAAAAAGATTAAATATATACTATATAGACTACAAGACTTAAAGGAACAGGTAGCGAAATGTAAAAGTAGTAAAAGCGGGCATCAGCAGTACAGAGCGAACTTTTGGTTTTACAAAGCCTGCACATGCTGGGTGACAGCATTCAGGTACAGTAACACATTGGTGTGAATTTCTATGGAGAAATGACTGAACTGTTTTGAGATAAAATATTTGACCAAAAAATGAGCATCTCAATATGTACAGTATGACACTTTACACAGCAACAGTATGTTAACAGAGTAGAGGTGTGTACCAAAAAATATAAAATATTTGGTACTTATGTATGGATGTTAACATAATTAATACTATAAAATGATTTTTATAGTATGAATCATTCACAACTGTCATCAAGTATCACAGTAAATACCATTTACTTCTTATTCAGATGACCGTGTCTGATCATTCGTGATTAATAAAAAATGATGCTCATTTAACTATCAAGCTATGGAATGTGATTTATAATTGTGCCAAATGTTATTATTAATTAATTTATTATACTGCTGCAAAATACAATCTTTTTCATTTAAACAATTTTGGTAATAAAGAAATCAGAAACTACCTTTTTTGATGACAGGTGTATGGGTCATTTGTGCTCCATTGGGACTGGGCATGCTGATGTGGGGCATGGTGAGCTTGGGCGAAGGCAGCAGGGTGGGCGTGCCCACAGGAGAGTAGTTAAAGAGGGCAGAGCCGTAGCTCTGTCTCCGGCCCTCGCGCCGATTGCTGTCAATAGCTGCCTGCAGCTCCCCGGGTGAGCTGAGTCCCCGCTTTTCACATTCGTAGGGATATAGATACTTCATATACCTAATAAAAAAGGGAGGACAATAGTCTGAGGACAGTGCAGATGGATGAAAACAGTTACAACACCTGCGCCTGTAATGCTCTCCGATAAGACAAATATAAAACAGGCCAACATTTTATTATTTAAATCTGTGGTCTGTCTAAAATCAAAGCACAAATAGGTTTGAGAACATGTCTTCAGCAACAGTGTACAACACCCAAGTAGAAATCATGTATCATTAGATATTTTTATTATAACAAGAAAGAAGTGTTACAATATCTTGAGCTCGATTGCACACAAGTTCTTAGAATGCCATTGTATATGCTTATGCCAATTTGCCTTCTTTGACGGTGTTGTCATTGCTTTAGATGACAGTTTAGTGAACAGACTTGCACACACAAGCTGTTTCAACTAAAAGGGCTCAAAATGCTTTATACAGAGCAGACCAGAACAGTTAGGTATGTCAAAACACAATATTTATTATTTAATATTTGATACCATATTAATGTATTTATTGTTGTAATTAAAAAAATATGTTGTTTTTTTATTGTGTTTACTTGACATTGTTTAGTCAAGATATCTTTGGCTTCCTGCTCTAAAAAGAGTAAGTTATTTAATTGACTTCAATACTTGAAATTACCTTGACATGAATAATATAAAATAAATATTGGTGCAATTTTATACAGTCAAGTATATTCTAGTAAATTCTGTGTATTTGTTTCTTTTGTGTGGCAACTGTATCTCTCTGGTCCAGTCGGGTGTTCACCTCAGCCATGTCAAATACACAGTATCCTGCACTCTCTACTTTAAAAGAGGATAATTGAATTTGACTTGACAGTCAAGAACCAAGTTGGGGTTATCAACAGGTTGAAGGTGTGAAAGGTTTATTGCACTCACTGGGTCCGGAGAGTGAAAGCTGCACTGGTGATAGAGGTAGGGAGGTTCAGGCCTTTGGTAATCTCGCGCCATATTTTCTTATTGATGACTTCCACTAAGCCGCCTTTTTCAGTGACAAGCTTGTAGAGAGTGTAGAGATCCAACACCTGCTTGGCCATGATAGGAATCCGATTCACTGGAGTTCCTGCAGAAGTGGGGAAGACGCACACACACACACACAGACACACAAAATATCCACAATCAATGCCATTAACTCTACCTCATCGATGGGTCTCAGCGCCGCTTATAAGGCCAATCAGTCTGGCATAAGTAAATTGTCCAGCATTCTCCCTCTCCAACTCTTTTCAACCACTTTTTCAAAAGTCTGTACTGTACGTTTACTGCCAACAAGTCTGTATTTATTTATTTATATATATTTATGATTAAAAAAAAATACAGGCTACGGAGATAACGTCAATACACGCTTTATCACAGTACAAAATGCCGTACCATACATAGTGTCACGTTAAGAGGCGTAATAATTGCATGGGTGACTTGTGTATATGTGAAGGGCCCATCACACAGATGCATATACAGGAATTTTAGAAAGACACATGCTGCTATCAATGTAACATCTTTTTCAGTGAACTCTATTTCCGAGCCTCTTTATGCACCCACTACAATAGCATGCCTGTGTAGACACAGTGTGTGTGCTTGCCAGGCCAGCCAGCAGTCCAGACCTGTCTCCTACTGAAAATATTATGAAGAGAAGTATCAGATAACAGTGATCATAGACTGCTGAGCAACTAAAGTCTTCACGCATAAATGGGTCAAAATTCCACTAAGAAAACTTCAACACTCAAATGAATAAAATGTAATTAAAGGGGACGGTGATGTTCCTTTTGAGTGTATTGCAGGCATTAAATTTTATCTTTTTCATATTAAGAAAATACATTTAGGTTGGTCATTGAATAGTCTACTTTTGTCAGTTAAACAGAGGATTAATATAAGTAAATCACTTGTTCTTTGGAAATGGGGTTTGAATACTTTTCTAAACATTTGAAAATACTGTCAAAAACTATTAGTTCTGTATGAATACACTCATTTTAATTATACACATTACATGAAACATGCTGTTGTCTGCCCAGCTCTGGTTAATAGCTTTTGATATAAGAACAGTGATGTATTTATTAAATATAGCTCTAACTAATTCCAAGAAATGAATAGAATTGAATTTCTTACATTAATATACAGAAACACCAGGCAATTTACACACAGACATCTGACATGTCTTAATATGTCATGACCGTTAAGTAAAAAAAAAAGCTTTACGTTTGAGCATAGAGATCACACTTGCAAATGTATTACCACAATTGTTGTTAAAAAGAAATTGTTCATAATTGTTGATTAACCAACAAAAAGATGCTGCCTAATACAAAAGCACATTTTGCCTCTTAATTTCCCTGAATCTCCTGTGATAATTTGTGCTCGCAATTTAATGCTAGGTCATAAAGAGCGAAGAAGACCGGCCCTTTGTGTGAATCAGAGGCTGGCTGACCTTAAGATAATTAACCTGTATTTTGCTGATAGAGTTCCATTGTGCCCATCGGATTTACCATAATAGCAATCAATACTCAGAGAAATATAGCACAAACAACAGCAAGCAGGGCTTTCGCCATGAAAAGGGTACAGGGAGTAGAGGGATAGTCCATAACAGTAAAAACACATCAATTAAGCCTTGTAATTACGGCTTCATTTTGCCTCTCTGGCATGTGAACTAAGAGACACTATTAAAACAAAAGATTTATCTGTCCACCTGCACAAGACAATGATGGAATTGCATTTAAACTAGCGGCACCATCTAAAACAATCAATTGCTATTTCTAACTTCACCCTAAACTGTCCATACATCACACTACCATTAAGAAAAAAAAGTTCAGGCTTTTCTGGGGGACTTCTCTGCAAGCTGTGCTTTGACAAGTAGTCTTTGTTATCACAGTAAGGGTGATGGTAAGTCTCTTGAAATTAGAAATGCTTGTTCATAACCTTGTTCTATGATAATTATATAAAGCTAGCAATACTAACAAACATATAACCTCACAAAAAACATTATTTACTTGAATGTAAGTAATTAAAAGGAAATGTTTATTAAGAGACACATGGTTTTCTTGGAGATGCTTAGTTTTATATGAATGACAATAAGCATTTCAGGTACATTTGTACTGCTTAAATGCAAATTCCTTATATTTGCTCTTTTCTTAAAAATGTCATGGTACTGTAAAGTGATGTAAAATTAAATCTGTAATCCTCCAAATGATCATCTCTCTTTTTAGGCTTAATTAGATGCTTTAAATTAAGTCACCTAACGATTACAAGTAAAATACCCCCTCGCCAGCCCTGCTTTAAAACAATAGACTTCATAATACACAGCACCCCAAAGAAAATCATTAAAACAATTATTTATCCACATACACAAAAGGCTAACCTAACAGAGCTTGGGGCAATAAATAAAAGCTGGCTCAACAAAAGCCAGTGTCTGGTTGAATCTGACCTGGGACAAGCCCCTTTTACAGTGAGATTTATGTGTGCTCGATTGCTGAGGTGATGCATTTGTCCCCTCTGATTCCCTGAAAGAGATACAGCAAATAAAAGCCAGAACGAGCTTTTGTCAGCCCGAAGAACCTGATGCAGCCATGCATCATTATGACAATGAGTGATTGTGGATCAGGGGGAGGAAAAAAGAAAAAAGGAAAACATTTGGCCAACCTCACCATGCTGTTAATTGCTTCTTCACTAAAAGTGTGTAATTGACAAAGTGGTGAAGGGAATAAGCTGCTGGTGGGGGCCAGTCATCTCGTTTCATTACTAACTTGTGTTTCCTACACTTCAGGCAGATAATGGAACAGAAACGTGTCCACGCTTACTCGCTCCTCCAAAGCATGAAACCTACGAATAAACAAACCTGCCTTCATTCAAGTGTATAAAACAGGAAATTGTATTGGTTTGCTTGAGAAAGTCTCTTCTAATGCGTTTGTCTGAAACAAACAACACAGGGATGAAGGGGGTGGTTTGCCTGTATCCCCATGCAGTTGAGCAAATGGTCTCCCTGGAGTGAAAGGAAAGCAGCCTGAGACAGGTTAAAGCCAAGCAGATAGTCAGCTTGAGCTTGTTTGCAGAGCTCCTTTAGAAGAAACTTACCCATGATCATTTAAAATAAATATAATAAACAGGCACATTATTGATGAAGGACTACAGTTATTATCACTCACTGGCTTTTTCCTGCAGGATGAGCTTATATTGCAAACGTACCCACTTCTGAAGGTGGTCAGATTCAAAGACACATGCACAAATAAATAAATAGCTTCCATAATAGTATCCATTGAATCTCTCTTGTTGACTAAATTTTTTAAAAAATGAATAGACTGAAATGCATTATAATCTATATTTATTAAGTTTGTACATTTATGCAACACCTTTTAGCACAAAGTTGCCATTATGCTATAATCTTCAAACTCAAATTTCCAAGCATCCACATGCAAGATTAAAAAATCAGTGTTAAAAGATGAGGTTTGACTCTATATGGTGTTGCATGACTCTTATCAAATAAGATATAAGCTATAAGAACTCATGCTAATATTTTTAAGCCATTTTGAAACAAATGATGAGAGAACATTTGGCCTTGTTTCTCAAAAGTATCTCTAAATATCTCTAAATATATCTAATAGTTAATAGGAGCATAACTCTGCAAAGTAGTTTTCTGTTTGTAAATATCATGCAAATCTGGTCTAGTGACAACAGATAATCAGCATATACCAAAACTTGATATTTTATGTTGCCAGCCACATGGCGTGTCCACCAGAGAATTTCAGGTATGTATTTGTAAAGTATAATTGCCTCAACATGAGAAAGGCTCAGAGGAAGGAAGGAAATAAGGGGAGAACACTGACAAATACAGGAACACTGAGCAACTTTCCTGAATATTTTAGTGCCACTGTTTGAAGATTCAGTCCTATTTAGAATCTCAATCGCCCTTTTATTCAGAACCTTATCATTTCAGTTACTAGCGCAAAAGCTGAAAAAAAACCCAGTTATCTTTAAAAGAAAAGAAAGAGAAAGTTGTATCTTTAACACAAAGTGCTGAGGTGCCCAAGATGTGGTCAGTTTATGGTTGGATCCTGGTAGAAATCATGAATCACTCTGGGTATTTATCAGAACACAATGGGCTATAACACCTGCATTGTTCTTGATGCTTAAAGATCAGATGTTGTAAATGGGCCCATCACTTCATGCTGCTGACATGACTGACATATGCATTCTTTAAACTTCATCCTTAAAATATCTTAAATACAATTTGAGGATTTACATGTGTTGTTCATCCACCTCATTCTTCAGCTTCTCAAGTACCAGCGTGACCATGACAGAGTCAGTGTTTAAAGAGATTTTCAGCTTGAATTAGTTATTTCCTGAACTGCACCTAGAAATCATTACT
>JBBIGC010000041.1:13247983-13261478 GCA_037576955.1 Lepidarchus adonis
ACACACACACACACACACACATACTCACACAGTATATTTCAGACTTCAAACTAAAATAAATTTATAATAAACGAAATAAATATGATCCCTGGGCATTCAACAAACATTTCAGCTATTTAAATCATGACAGTTGCTATAGAAATGTGCCTAAATATATAAAAGGTCGAAACATATGGAATCCACACTGCAGGTCAACATACAACTAAGACAGATATATAATAGAAATACATTTGAAAACATCTGGGTGGTTAAGCTAAAATGTACCATTATGGCAGTTGTAGTTATAAATACAATCTTGGAAGCCAGTCTGTGGAACCTTTCTGTGACAGCATATAGCTGAATTTAGCTCTAGTAATGTGACCACCGGCAACAAGAGCAGTACATTTTAGCCAATGCACATAATGTTGCTCAGTTCACCTGGCTATAAAAAGATGTTCATAAATACTTCTGATTCATGAGCATGTTTTATTGCCTATAAACTGCTGTCACACATAGCAGAATTAGAAGCTACAGCGTTGGCCAAAATCCTTTTTCTATTTTGAGAACCTTCTTAAATAAGTCATATTTTTTTCATTATAAATTATATTAGACAATGTATGAAACAATGATTAAACATTCTAGATCATAACCACCTGAGAGTTGAATACATTTAAATGAAAGGGAGGAGCTTTAAAAAATAATTATAATTTAAAAGATGATGTTAGTATCTTTAATTTTACATTTACTTTTCTTTGTTTTTAAACTTTCTGTGGTTTATAATGTTTTATGTGGTCTCTGATTTTTGGTCTCCACTGTGTGACAGGTAAAGTCAGTTTAGAGCAACTTTTATGTTTAGTACCACACCCCCTGTCCACAGTTCTAGCCATCTTCCAGTACAAGCCACACCTCTCCATCAGGACACACAGCACAGCTGAGGCTCATTAGTGGACTGTAAAGACCCTTTCTTAGACCCTCACTGTGTGACGTCTCTGTGGTCTTTCTGCCCAGTTACCCAGCCCAGTCTGGCAATTAGTTATTCTGTGCTTTTTTTGGCTTTGCCCCTCTGAGACTCTTTTTTACTGATGTTTACCCTTGTGCCTGTTTTCTCATGTGTGTTTTGATACTTGCATTAAAATGTCTTTTTATCTTACATGTGCCTATGTCCTGCTTCCCCATAAATGCTATAAAAGATGTTGCCACAACTTGAACACAGCATAAAAATGGCATCACCTGAAACAAAGTCCAGAGAGCTTCTCAAAACAGTTTTCAATCAAGGACGTTTACTAGGTGAGCACCACCAAAGGTTTGTGAGGCTTCGTTCTAGCAATGATCGATTGAGCTGCTACATCAATCAACACCACACCACTCACTTTATATCCCACACCACCCTTCAGGGATAGAGCAAAAGAAAATTTCAACATTGTTCAACATTGGGGTGCATGCTGGAACGGAAAATGGAGTTCAATTTTTAAACTTACTGTGAGTTTTGAGTCCAAGTTTAAAGCAGGTTTTGATCATTATGTTTACAGCAAAGATTACAGGGTGAACTTATTAAATTTCAAACAAGCTAATCATCCTGCTCACTTTCTCACTTTCACCATGATTGCAGCTATGAGTTAATGGAACAATTATATACTTGCTTTGCACCATATTTAGAAAAGGCTTGGGAGGAGTTACCGCCTCTTCACCTAAAATCTTCATTACTTTCCTCTAACCTCAGGAGAAGGGCATTGGCACCCACTGAGGTACCCTTGAGCAAGGTACAGTCCGACTACACTACTGCCCAGGCCCTGTTGAAAGATGCCTGCTGCTTTGCAGGTGTGATGAGTATAATGCAGAGGTCGCATTTTGCTATGGTGCAGACTGAGTGTGTTCACAATGACTTTCACTAAAGAGCTATACTTACCTTTCTCACAGCTGTTCCCATAATTTTCAGTAGTCACTGTCCTTGCCCGTGTTCAACACTGCTAGATGTCAAGAAGGGGAATTTGCTGCCTCATTAAAGATCTTCATATCTCAAATTCACACACCAATTTCACTCTACACCCTAGAGGTTAAGTCAATGGCTGCCATTTCCATTACAATCACCATAGGACATCAAGAAACATTTATTATTTGCCTTGTCTCTGACACTTTAACACCATTAAAGTATTACAAAAAGAGCTGATATATATATAACTTCAAGTACATAGGTGTGCAGACTACTTCTACAAACATTTGTGAAAGAATGGGTCGCTCTCAGGAGCTCAGTGAATTCCAGTGTGGTTCCGTGATAGGAGCCACCTGTGCAACAAGTCCAGTAGTATAGTTTCCTCACAACAAAATATTCCACAATCAACTGTCAGTGGTATTTGTAACGTGCTGGCGAGGGCCCAGCACAGAAATTTAAGTTTGAATCCAGATGCAGAGGCGGCCAGTAAATAAACAAATAAAAGGGGGAACCGGCCAAAATAAACAAAAACTGAACCAAGGCCAATCACTTCTACACCCAATTACACCAACTGGGAGTGACCTTTACTTTCACTTTAGGCGAGCTTTGAACCCGGGCCTCAGCGCTCCCTAAGCCTGTGCCCTATGCCTTGAGCTATTGGGCCGCTCAAACTGCCGCCGGAATACACAGCAGATGAGCGAGGCCGTATCGCCTGAATAGAGGTGGAAGAAAAAAACAAAATAGAAAACCCACCGCTACCAGGGAAATAGCACCGGAATAGAGGCGGAAGAAAAAACCAAAATAGAAAACCCACAGCTACCGGGGAAATAGCGCCGGAATAGAGGCGGGCAAAGAAAACTAAAGTGGGTCTAAAGTGACGTCGAACAGCCGGGTTCTGACGCTCCATGTCCCCCTTAGTGCCCCGTGTGGCCTGGCGAGGCACTGCGGGAACATGGCGGCGTGCAAACCTTACAGTATTATAACAAAGTGGAAGTGATTAGCACAAGAACAGTGCATAGGGAGCTTAATGGAATGGGTTTCCATGGCTGAGCAGCTGCATCCAAGCCAAACATCACCAAGTGCAATGCAAAGCATTGAAGGCAGTGTTGTAAAACACAGCCACTGGACTCTAGACACTACTGGAATGACGAATCAGACGTCTACATCTGGCAATCTGATGGACGATTCTGGGTTTGGCGGTAGCCAGGAGAACGGTGCTTGACTGCACCATGCCAAGTGTAAAGTTTGGTGGAGGGGGCATTATGGTGTGAGGTTGTTTTTCATGAGCTGGGCTTGGCCCATTAGTTCCAGTTAAAAGAACTATTATGATCCCAATAATACTGCAAGGCAACATGGGAGTTTTTTTCAATGGCCAAGCATGATAGGATCATTGGATTAAACCTGATTTAAGTCTAATTGAGCATGCTTTTCATATGTTGAAGAAGACAAAACAAAACAAGCAGGAGTTGAAGGTGGCTGCAGTAGAGGAATGGCAGAGCATCACCAGAGAAGATAGTAAGCACCTGTTGATATCTATGTGTCACAGACCTCAAGCAGCCATTGCATGCAACAAAATACTAAATAAGACTGCTTTCTAAATTGCGAAACAAAAAAAGTATTTCTGCAGCATTAATACCTTTTTCTTTTAATATTTCCTTTGTTTTACTAAAGCCAGTAATTGAATATCCTTTACCTTGCATGAGACCCAACAGATTCTTCAGAGAGCCAGTTGTTATGTTTTCAGCACTAAATAAACTTTAATACACAGTAGAGACAAAATAGAAACATGACTTCATTTCTATGGGATGTATTTCAATGGGAGTGCCAAACATTTCAAAAGCCTTGGCTGCACTGACGTATGCTATGATGTTGATACACCTTCAATATCATATTTATCTTGCTATCACCTGTCACTGTCAAAATACACACAGGCTTTTATTTAATTGAGTGCGACAGGATGGACATGGGGTGGGTCTGACATGAGAATGCAAAGGTGCACGTCAATAACTAGTATCGCTCACAAAATTTGCAGATGGATGTCACTCAGTCTTGCAAAGCTTGTTTGATAAGGTAGCAACTCAGAAAGTATACTAACCCTGAGCACAGTACACATGGTAGCCATCAATCAAAGCACACACAAAGCAACATATAATCTGCTTCATTTTGACCTGTCACAGTGTGGAACGTCAGTACCTGTAGAAGGTCTAATAAAAGGCTGATGATATGATTCAGCAGTGACAACTGTTGTTCACAAATCAACTTAATAACAAATGACAGCTCACTGACTCAGTTTCAGTATTATTCACACACCATATATAAGCTGTCCCAGTTATTTAATGAAACTTGACTGCTGGGTCTTCGATTAAATCTGCGATTACAATTTACCCTCTCAGTGATTAGCTGCCAATTTGCTTGTAAATAATGCAAAATTGTCTCCCTTATTTAAATACATTCCTATTTATATGCTTTTAACAGTAATTTCCTTTTCTGATAAAATATTTACATGTATATATTTCAATTATATATTTCAGGTTAAGTATTTTGGAGTCTTTAAAGAGCTCTGCTTGGTTGGTGTTGTTAAATTTAGTCCATATTTTTGTTACTAATTATTAACATTACTAATTTAATCATTAAAATAATCAGGACATTGCATTTTTACAAATATACAGTCATATGCAAAGGTTAAAAAAGGCTAAATTCATCAGGTAACAGTAATTGTACATTAAAATTCACAAACGTGTGTTCCAAGTGAGTAGATGTGTACTTTTTCCTTCAGAAAATCAACAAAACCACAGGCATCCAAACATCCGCATATGACTGTATAGTGACAGACATAAAACTGAACTCATATCAGTCATTCAGTCATTTTATTTCCTGAGACTCCAAAAATCTATATTAATGGACATTGTTTTAAATATTTAATCCAGGATATTCTTAAAGTGAACAAGGAAGACAAGGAGGAAGTAATCTTTAAGTGATAATGCTTGTACATTCTTGGACAATGCTGGTAACAATTTCCAAGAATTAAACAATGATTAAATTGTATGAATGTAGATAGAGCTGTAAGCTTTGATTCTATTAGTAATGAAGTACTTTGTGTTATATTAATGGACTAAAAACAATAACTGTGGACAGTCTTAGAATAATATATTTTGAAATCATTTTGGAGTCTAGCTTTTACTCCAATATAATAAATCTTAATAAATACATGTATAAAAAATATGTTTTCCAGATAAACTGGCTGAGCCTCTATTTAAAAACAGCACTTTTATCATTTTATATATTCTGGAGTCTAGTGTTGGGATGAAAGAGGCTTATACAGTCTGACACTAAGTTACGTGTTTTAATATGTTTTTTGTCTTTATGCATGAGGTGAAGTGAAAAGGACTCGCCCACTCCCACATTTTTATGGTATGGCATCACTAGACAGAGCGACTCCTGACTGCCTGTCTCGCTTGGATTAGCCAATGGTGCAACAACAACAGCTCAAGCCATGATAAAAACGACCCCCACATTCCTGTCATCAGAAATTTGACCACAGGACACAGAGGTGATTTTTGACTAGCTCCTCCCTGCTTTGCTCTGTTTTTCTCACTGTCAATAAAACAGACGCACTAGGGGCAAAGCTAACTGAAGACATTGAATGAATAATACTGGGAGTTCCAGCTTACACAAAAATGAGGCTAAATAAGTAAACTAAATAGCATCAAATTTGTTTATAATTTAACATGTTCCAGTGTAATTATAAGACAATAGCTTCAATGTAAAATGTAAAAACAAGCCTGCAGTAGGAGACTGTATAAATAATGAATAAATATTTAATGGTTTGCAGCTCATGGATTATAGCTGGCCAATGACAGTGTTCAATTTGCCCAACCTGGAAATTCCCCTCCCTCCACCCCAACACCCAATGAGAGCAGACATATTTTTATACTATGCATAAGTTTAAAAGTTTTGTATTAAATATAACTTACATAATAATATAATATCATAATTTAATGTTAAGTATTTTATTAACAAAATATCATGTCAATATTTCTTAATTTATGTATTGTTTTCAGCTTTTCTCTAATATCTGCTTGGTACACTGTTAAAATAATAAGATGACATAATTCAGTTTGAGTTTGTGCCAAAAAAAATGTAGAAGTAGATGTAAAAATACATTTTTATAAAATTTAAATAAGAAATAAGAAAAAAAGAAAAAAGGGGTGCAGGAGTGTTGTCAATGGTAGTGCAATGATTAGGGAGTTGACCCTCTGATTAACATATTGCGAAATTCTTTCAAAATCACATTCTTATGCCATAAACTCAGACAATTTGTTGAAAAAGGATTAGCAGTCACGGATATGTTGCAATAGCTCCTAGGGTACATTTTATATGGTCTATGAAGGCATTAGGATTGGTGCATCTGCAGCCTAAGGAGGAATGGAGTCACTGCCACAAAGTTCTAGGAATGATTCAGACAAAAAGGTAATGTTTCAGACTCTCAGGGATGCAAAGCTGTCATTAATGGATTAAGTGCTGGGCTCCTCTCAGCTCACCCCCCACTTCTTCACCTGAAGGAATTTGCGGGAGTCCGTTTGAGTGCACTTACTAAATGCTTACAGATTACTGAGCACGCCATCTCAAACACACACCTTTCACATCAGCATGTTTCAACTAATGCATATATCCCTCTGCATTTTATGACATCTGTCTGCAGGTTATGAGAAGGCAGAAAAACAAAAATAACTAAGCTGGACTTACCCAGTAATATCCCATATATATGACTCAATTCTCCTGTTAAGTCATAACGGCATAAACAACAATCACATTTATCTCTTTCACTTTAATCTGACCCTAATGAACAATTCCTCAGACTGTAACTTCTTTTCGATGATAATTTTCACTATTTAAAAAAATTGGAATCATGGACTATTATGCGTGATTCCACAAGTCAATGTAATTTTAACATTGTTACATTTTTATTCTTATAATTTCTTTTTATATTTATTATTTAGCATATAATATTAATGAATCACATCCTTAATTGTTCATAAATGAAGAAAATAATGAATGAAGCATAAAGTATAAAACTGTAAAAAAAAAAAAAAAAAAAGGCTTCTGCCATGAATTGTGGACATGCTGATGGCAGCTTTGATGGGGATAAACAATATTCTTTTTGAGAATGTTCATGAAATCCCATAAATGAACAAAAACATTTGTTCTCTAAAACAGTTCTGCGTTTAATTTTATATCCATCTTTTCCCCCATTGTCTGCTTTATGGGAAAAGAAAGAATTCCGGTGATATGGCTCCCTGCTCGTGAAGCTGGAAATGGCCACACCATGGCAAGCTAACATAATACCAGGATGTTGTCCTCCCCTCTGTGGCACAGTCTTCCCCTCTGGGCCATTTTCAAGTAATCTTAGCATAATTATAAAACAAACAGCAGCAACTTTTTTGATTCTGATAGCATCAATAGTGAGCTATGGCACTGCGATTGCAACCATGCTTCACAGAGCTGAAACTGAGCTTTAAGCAGGAAACTCAAACTAGCTATGCCATCTACCCAATCTGGATTTTTACTGAAACAATAAAACATAGATATCTATTGTTGACAATGCTGTGGCGTGACCAAATTTATGAGTCTTTGTCCATAAAGCTAATCCAGATGGCCCAGTTTAAGACAAACATTATAGCACATAGCGTTGTCAACATTACTTTTACATTTACATTTATATTTACATTTATTCATTTGGCTGACACTTTTTGTGCTACAAACCTGAACTATAAGTGGTATACTACTATCTGTGAATAAGTATAACACATTCCATATTATCATTAAGTGCTGTAAACATTAGAAATATAGAGACATAGTACACTCACACACTCAAATATACTGAATATTATACAGCTGCTAAAAAACAAAAGACTCAGCCAGGAAAAGAACTAACCATTTTCTAAAAATACAAGACACAACCACAGTACCTAATATTCACTGATATGTCACTTTCAGTTTTGCTTGTGTGTAATGGGAATGTGGTGCAATATGAAGAGAACAACAGCTCTTACCTCTTTTCTGCATGAAACTGAAGAGATCGTCAAGAAATTCTTTTCTTTTTTCGTCATCGTCTAGCTCATACAACTGTAATGTAAAAAAAGAGAAATATAGACAAAAATGTTAATATTGCAAAGGACTGTTCATTAGGGCTGAGCAATACACAATATTGGCCCTTTAGGTACTCATACTGCAAGAAGGTGCAATAAGCAAATGAGTACTCTTACTAATGACAACAGCTTTTTATATGTGCTGTGAGAATCGTTATCGACAGCCTATCACATTATGTAGACATACAATCTCAGTACTAGTTTTTTTTCCATATAACACCTCCCTACCGTCTTTAGTTGTATTAGACTTCATGCATATGTTAGCAAAAAATCTGATATTGTTTAGACACTTTCACACCTATACCACTGTATTTTAAGTGACTTTTCCTACTATTGGCATATCCATTATGTTCCCCGATTCTGCCCTATTCACTGAATAGACAAAGAGTCAAAGAGGCTTTTAAAAGCCACCTCCTGAAAGACTGGACTGCAACCTGATAGAAATATGCTCCTCAGCCTTCACTTTCAATAAGTCCCAGTCCATGTTACCGTGTGAGCAGGTCGATACAGGAAGACAGAAGGATGACCTTTGGAAAACAGCGGGGCACATGGAACGAGGCCCCAGAGATAATAACTGATCATTTAGAAGTGTATTAGCTGTCACCAATATTAAAGGACCAATGCAATCAATGCCCCAGGAAAAAAAAGAAAGCCTACAGGCCTATAGTGGGGGTGGAATTGTAAAGGGACCATGAGTGACATTTCAAATGTGTGGGAAAAAAAACTGAATTAACCAGAGATGTACAGCAAGACGGCTCGGAGGCAAAGGTAAATGTGCATTATATATATATCGCTTGAGCTATCTATATCAGACATTTTTGTTTTTCAATTGCAAAATCTGAGCCAATGTAAAGCACCTGGAAGGTAATCAGTAGGATGATCTGCCTCATATGAAACTAACACATAAGCTACAACATGGTCTAATAACTGCCAAAACTGTTAACAAAAAGAATATAATCACTGCAGCACGAGGCACAGAATGTGTAACTTGATAATCCTGCTTGTCCTGATGTAGTAAAAAAACACACAAAAGGTCACATATGAGGAATAATGCTCAAGGATGTCATTACTTAGAATGAATTGTCTTGGGTGTGTGAAAAAAATGCTAAATGTCACATTTTATGAAATACGACAGTGCCATAAATATACTCTTATTATCTACAATATTTATTTCATAATGTTATTTTTGATGTATACCCAGAATGAATGTGATGTAGGTGAGATGGCATTCTCCAGAAAGTCCACCAGTTAGCTGAGGCAGCAGAGATGGAGTAATTACGCCACAAGCTCTCAATCCGTGTGTCACAATACTTTACACCACAATGCTCATAGCATTTCATTAATTATTAAGTGATGGAAAATCCTGTACATTAGGCTTCTGCTTCCTTTCAGGACCAACGTTACATTCAATTTAAGCCTATTCAGAGCTTTCTCAGGGCATGGGCAGGAAAGCAGACATGGGGTCCATCAAGAACAAAGAGTTCAAATTTCAACTACTTTGATACATATATTTAATCTAAAATGTCATATTGCAATATATCAACTGCATCTAGTAGTAATTTACAGGCAAAGCAATGCAAGGCAAGTTTATTTATACAGCACATTATCATACACAGAGGTCATAGCATAAAGCATAAAAGACAACATTAAAGTGCAGAATAAAGGATAACATATAGAAGATAGAGATAAAAAATAATATAAAATAAAATAAAATAGAGCCTCTGTTTAATTAACGGCTGTTTGTTTATGTAATGACACTAATGCTAAATATCAACAGTATGTAAACATGCAATACACACAGGAGAAGCAAGCATTTCACTAAGATCAGGTTTACAGTTAACAGTTTGCAGCTCCAGTTAAACCTTATTTTACCCAGAACACACAAGGGGCAGTCTAAGTGACGCTCCAGGGCAGCAGGCCTTGAAGTGTGCAGTGACCCAGTCTTTCTCTCTAACAACGACTCAGCTGCTCTGTGTGTTGACTACAAGGCTTTTAAATTATTCCTCCCAGTCTTGAATGTCATGGGCTGCTCAATGTGTCAAACTCCTCTGGCTGCCCTAGCACTAAGCGATCATGCTCGGACTTGACCTTGAATGGTCTGCTGTTTGTGCAAGTACAGACAGAAAAACGCAAGTGCAAAGAGAGCAAAAAGACTTTGTGGCACAACTTTTGTATTATTCATTTCGATGCAAATTATTTATTGTTTGTAAATATTAATTTGTCCCCTTTGGCTTGAAAAAAGCCATAAAAAAGAATGTATAATAATAATAATAATAATAATAATAATAATAATAATAATAATCATCATCATCATCATAGACAACTTATTGCATGTTCATACCTGAGCAGTCTAAACACGTTCCCTAATAATCAGGTTTCAGCAGAGGGAGCCCTTTACAATACAATAAATCCATAAGAATTGTAATCTGTATACCGAAGATTGTCTTTAGGAACCAGGGTGCTCAGAAGAGCTTATTTCATTGTTATTAATTTCTGAATACATAATCAATTAAAACTAATGCCTATTTAGTAGCCTGTTTTTAAGAATATACTGGAGTCTGTGTGGCCAAAGTACCATTGTAAATGCTTGGGCTTGATTTGTTTTTCATTGTCAAAAACAACAGAAAGCAATGTGAGCAAAAACTCTGACTTTGAAAAGTTCAAATGAACCTTTAGGCGCTCTGAGCCTGTCCTGGAACATATCACACTGGAGCCTGGCTGGTCAACACACAGACAGGCTTGTTGACATAGAAATTTGGAAAGGCTTTTGATTCCATCATCCATCGCCCCCGTGACATTGCAAATATTGCACAGACTTTCACCAATGTGTGTAACTGACCGAAAGTCCAGCTCGGGGGAAAGCTGAAGCAAAAAGTCTTCAAAGTCAGATATTTGGTTTATTTAATTTAAGCAACTCGGTCCTGTTTACTGTAACTCCATGGTGATGCGTTGTCTGAAAAGGCCTTTTGAGCATTTGAGCAGGAATATATGGGCACCCTGTTTCATTAAATAAATAATGCTGTTGATTTATATCAGACAGGAAGAGGCAACAAAAGAATCTTTAAAGAGTCTGGACTCATACAGATGGTGTACAAATCTAGAAATGCTGAAAACCATTATGACCTTCAACAGGAGTGATGAACCCAAAGACTACTCCAAGAGCAAAGTGTGTAAAAGTGTGAGGAACCCTTGCTGTCTTCAAATGAACAAACAGCATTTCTTCCACTTCCACTAATGTTAATGTTCATTGGTCCAAAAATAGTGAACATGGCAGGGCTGCAAAGAAAAAGCCACTGTTCTCCAATGAACACTCCTACCTCTCTACAGTTTGCTAAAGAACATTTTAATACACTAGAAGATTATTGGGAAAGTGTTTTATATACTAATGAACCGAAAATAAACAAATAGTGAACTGAATCCTGAAATATGGGCATACAGTAAGACAATAAGCTAAAGCACAAAAGTCATACCAAAGAGTGGTTAAAGAAGAATAAAGCAAATGATCTGAACAGGCCAACAGCTTAACCTAAAGGAAACGTGGAAAGATCTGAAAAGAGCAATTTGTGAGGAAACCCACTACAATCCCTGAGTTTAAGCTGTTCTGCATGGATGAATGGGCCAAAATTCTACAAACCAATGTGAAGACCACAAGTTATCAAAAATTTAATTATCTGTGGTACTCAGAGTTCAACACATGGAGAGTACACAATATTATACACATTTCCCTCATAATGGAGCCATTTACTAACCATGCTTCTTTACAAAATCAACCACACTTCTTTACATGCATTACTTGCATATCAGCAGAGTGTCCAATGAATGTTCTTGACTTGAATAATCCTTCTTTTTTCTGCCATGTTTTTGAGATAAGAAACTTCCTGCATTCAGCTCACTGCACACGCTTTAGTCTCCACAAACATTTTGTCATGCGCACAATACTGACCGTTGAACGAGAATAGAACAGAGTTCACCTAAACTTATCTAAACTTCAAGTATAATAAATGTTTTAAATGCTTTTTTATATTGCCATTTTCAAATATATAAATGCAAATTTGATTAAAGAAAAACATTAACAGAATAAAATGTAATTTTAGATGCTGCTCTGCTGGTGAGTTTTTGGAACAGGTCCGTGGGCACCTCATGTGGTCCTTGGGGGCACCCTGGTGCCTGTGGCCACCATATTGGTGACCCCTGCTCTAAAACATTTGAAATCAAATCTGGCTCTGACAAACATTACAATTTGGTCCTTCAGATCATTTTTCCTACTTCTAAGACATCAATTTCAAGAACTGGCTGTTTACTTACTGCCTAATATATCCCCCCTGTGACAGGTGCAATTGTAACAAGATAATCAATGTCATTTACATTTGACAGTGGGTTTAATGCTGTGATGGATAATAGCATATGATCATTGATTGTGCAGAAAGAGGGTTTAAGTGGTATGGAATGTGGTATGGTAGTTGGTGCCAGAAGGGCTTGTCTGAGCATTTCAGAAACTACTGGGATTTTCATGCACAACCATCTCTAGGGTTTAAAGAGAATGGTCCAAAAAACAGAAAATATCCAGTGAATGCTGATGTTAGAGGTCAGATAAGAATGAGCACACTAGTTTGAGGTAATAGAAAAGTAACAGCAGCTCAAAAAACCACTCGTTACAACCAAGGTATGCATAACACCATCTCTGAGCACACTATATATTGAACCTTGAAGGAGATGGGCTACAGCAGCAGAAGACCACAGCGGGTGCCACTCCTGTAAGCTAAGAATAGAAACTTGTGGCTACAATTTGCACAGGCTCACCAAAATCGGACAACACAAGATGGAAAAAACGTTGCCTGGTCTGGTGAGTCTCAATTTCAGCTGCGACACTCAGATGGTAGAGTCAGAATTTGGCTTAAACAACAGGAAAGCATGGATCCATCCTGCCCAGTGTCAGTATTGTAGCTGACCATGTCCATCCCTTTTTGACCACACTGTACCCATCTTCTGATGGCTACTTCCAGCAGGATAATGCAACATGTCACTTCTCCAAGCTCACATCAACTCAATCAGGTTGGATTCTTGAACATGACAATGAGTTCACTGTACTCCAGTGGTCTCCACAGTCACCAGATCTCAATCCAACTGAGCACCTTTGGGTTGTAGTGGAATGGGGGATCTCTGAGGAATGTTTCCAACACCTTGTTTAATCTATGCCACAATTAATTCATGCAGTTCCGAAGGTAAAAAGTGGGTTCAACCTGAAACTAGCAAGGCGTATCTAATGAAGTGCCAGTGAGTGTATAAATTGAATTGTTTGACAAGCATTATTTGCTATATCCACCATTTCAATGATGGATATAACAGAATCAATCACAAAACCATCATTTCCCCTTTCTTTTCTCGTGCATGTGTGTGTGTGTGTGTGTGTGTGTGTGTGTGTGTGTGTGTGTGTGTG
>JBBIGC010000041.1:13263559-13289916 GCA_037576955.1 Lepidarchus adonis
TCACTCACACACACACACACACACACACACACACACACACACACACACACACACACACACACACACACACACACACTAGGATGTCCCTCCTAGCTGTGCGCTGACATAATGAGATGTCTAAGCTAATATAAAGCAGTAATCTTTGTCTCTCCTTGGTCGACAGAGCTCCTCCTAAAGGAGTCTGACCGGGTACTTGAGCTGATGGACTGGATTACGTGGCAGTAAGTTGCACTGGCAGAGCTAAGAGTAGAGACATCGCTTCTTCCCCAATGTCGCTCAGATGCAACGAATATGCTCACAAATATGAAAACCCCTGCTTCAACCCACCATTTTGTCAAATCATCCAATCACATTAAGTCATTGTCTTCATCAATATGCTACGATGTGTCAGAGTTATTAAAAGATTTGCCAGAGTAACTCAAAAGGCACCATATTAAAATGGATTAGCATGACCAGATTCTAAGCAAACATATGCACACATTAAGCAGAATTCATATTGACATGTATTTGCAATATCTTTGAATAAATGACTGGTAAATATGATCACATCAGACTTAAAACCCATTGATTGGTTATTTGCATATTTTCATATTTCAATAATAAATTCACACTTATTATTAAATACTAGGTACTGTAGGTTTAGGGTAACATGCGTTAGATTAACAAACTTTATTATCAGATCACAGGGCACAGTGAAGAATACAAGATAAATACTGGCACGCAAAAACTGATTGAAAAGTATATGAAATTTTTGTATTGGTTAAAATTAAAAACATAAAATCCGAAAATAATTCAATGGTTAATCTGAAAAGAAGCATTTTCTGAATAAAACAAGCCATCCTGTCATGTGAATTCTACTAAGCAGCAAATCAGCTGTAACTAGATAAGTACATCCCATAGCTACATCACAGTGAGTCTCCTACACATTGAGCCAGATTTGGCCATTTCCCAATGGGAGGCCTTTTACAGAGCTGGTTCTTCATATCCCATATAAATCACTCTAAACATGGCCACCTAAACATTTTCTCTAGGTTTTACCCCTCTATCTCGTAAAGTCTCCCTTGATATAGACAAGCTGTCTTCTGTGTGCTGGTGAAAACTGATCTCTGTTAACCCTGTGTGGTATTTCACTACACATGGCTCAAAGTCTAGCATGGCACTAATTTATCTCTGCATTTACAACTGATGTCCACAGACCCACTGCTATCATCTAACTCTGAAATAACTTTTTTTCTGCTTTATCAAATGTTAAATACCGTATTTCCCCAATGATAGGCCACCCCACATAGACTGCCCCATTCTATAAGCCACAGAAAATGCTCATTTATGTTGTAAAACTCTCTGAAATTACTGAAGTAAGAACATCTAATCTGGCATAAACAATAAAATTGATAACATTTTGTACTTATCAATATCATGCCACAACGCAAGAACTCTGCTGCAGAATTTAAGCTACAGGTCATTACTTTCACAAAACAATGTCTACAATATCTGAAAGTGTTACAAGTGATGACAATGATTTTTATGCATATGATTTTGAAGGATTTGAAGTAAGGTAAGCCTAGTGATTTTTGAATTTAAGTGCTGCTTTTTTTACACTGAAGAATTTATATGTAGACGGATGATTGACTACGCTGTACTGCTGTACCCCTTTAAATGAAAATTAAAACCTCATTTTTTCCCAGCCCACAATAAACTTTTGTTTCTTTTATTTTTGTTAAATTGAGATTTTTTTTGAGCTTGTATTATATACTAGGATTTAATGTAATGTAGCAAAGGGCTGAAAAAGTTAATAGAGGCTGGATGTGATTAAGTGACTAAAAATCGTCACTGATTTATCTTTACTTTGTGTTGCTTCTGAACTGTTCGTTACTGAAGTAAACATTTACGTTTAAATTCAACTAATCATTTGAGGATGTCGTATTTTTTGCACTGAATTTTACTTTTAGTGAATGTGTTTTCATGTTTTTAGAAAATACGTCCCATTGAAGCAAGCCGCACCCAACACCAGGTTTGTAAAACTTATGTAAAAGTTGCAGCCTGTTTTTGGGGAAATACAGTAATGGCACAGCCTAAGAGGTGCTGATTTTGCAGGGCAGGGAAGACAATCAGAGAAATCTAGTAGACAAATTCATGCAGACTTATCCTCCAATCTTAAAGTTATTAAAGACGCTAACACCAGTTTACATGGATTCACTGTGTAAATAAAGAGAAAAGTTTGTTTAACCATAAGGTATTCTGACCTTGATTGAATAAGCATCAGATAAAGATATTTTGGATATACAATTACCTCATGTGTATGTTATAAGGACATAGAAAGTATGTGAAAACATAGACCACCTGTCTTTACTCGAATATAGAGTAGAAATATATAATATATATAAAAAAACATAGAAAATTTAATGTAAGTTATTTGCATACATTTTAATTATATATTAGCTATCTGTTAGATCACTTTTTATACATAGTCACCTTCATTTTAAGGCATCATAATGTTTGGGACAATTGGCTTTACAGGTCTTTGTGATTACTCAAGTGTGTTTCACTGCTTCATTAGTGCAGGGTTATGATACCTAGGCTTTGGATTCTATTCTGTTAAGGAAGCTATTATGAAGCAGAAAAACAAGAATAAAAACAGCTGCAAAACAAGAATACAACCATTAGAGACATTGGTCAAACTTCAGAATGACCTAAATCAACTGTGTGGAATATAACTAAGAAGAAAGAATGCACTAGTGAACTCTGTAATTACAAATGGATGAGTAGACCAAGGAACACCACTGTACTTAAGCAAGCCTGCAGAGTTCTGGATAAAAGGTTTAAGGAAATACAGGATGAATACTCTATCAGAATGATAGCAAGAGAAGAGTGAACAGACTAAAAGAAACTGTCCAAGATACAAGGCAAACCAGCACATGTTAAACATGGTGGTGGGAGGGTTATGGCTTGGGCATGTATCGCTGTACTGGCACACGTATCTTCATTGATTATGTAACTGCTTATGGCTGTTGCACAATGAATGCTGAGGTATACAGAATCATGTTTTATGCTCTAGTTTCAGTAAATGCCTCTAAATTCATTGGACAGTGCTTTATCCTGAAACAAGATAACGATCACAAACGTACTGCTAAGGCAACATAGTTACTCTAAAGAATTCTTGAATTGCCAAGCCAGTCACCTGATTAAAATCCAATTGAGGGACAAGCAACCAGAACAAGCCAGACTTGAAAGTGGCTGCAGTAGAGCGTCACCACAAAAGAGGGCTCGGACCCAGATTCTGTAAAGCTGCTTTGTGGCAACATCTGTTATAAAAAGTGCTCTACAAATGAAATAAAACTGACTTGACCTGACAAGATACTCAGGACCTGGTATGAATCATAGACTTCAAACAGTCATTGCATGCAAGGGATATGCAACAAAGTACAAAACATGACAGCTTTAATATACCTACCATTACTTTGTCCCAAACATTATGGTGCCCTGAAATGAGGAGGACTATGTAATAATAACTTTAAATTTAAATATGTGCATTTACAGTATCATTGTCATCTTTTCAACATCAAATCATCTTTTTTGCTGATATTCTATAAATTAGCACAAAAGGTCAACTCTGAATAATCACCAGGATTTTCACAGTGATAACGACAGAAACATTCAGAGTTCTACAACATGTTCAGATATGCAACATGCACATGTAATGGCTTTTGGTAGAACCTCTCTGTTCAGAGACACAAGCCCCCTTTTAACCCCCTACACTGATATACTCCACATCTGGCTCTGATAAACTGACTTTTACCTTTTGCTTTGTTGGAAGTTTAATGTGATTCAGATTCCATGCGCAAGAGCTCCACTTTGACCTCCTTCATTAAAAAAGAAAGTGGGTCATTTGGCAAAAATTGAGACACTTTAATAGCATGTCCCCAAAGCGTAGTTTAAGGATTATACTTTAAACTGCACAGCACTTGTATTTTGTCCTTTAATTAAGGTAGGGGCAAAAGACACAGCAAATCATTCAGAGCCAGTCAAGCAATGCTGCATGAATTATATATTGTCTGATTGGGGACTGTTTCTTTACGCCTGTTTTCTATTAATAATTCAGTGTTATAGCTTGTATGCCTATTCAATTTATCTATCTTCTACTCCTTAAGGCAATAAGACACATTCAGACCATAGCGTGAGATTTTGTAGGACTTTCCACATTGGCCAAAGCTAATGTTCAACTTAAGTTAGTCTGTTTTATAACAGCAAAAACAGAAAATAAAAGCTAAAGATTAGATTGTCTGAGAGGTCACTATTGAGAAATGAGAGGTCAGACTGTGCTTTTTATACAATACAGAATTATCATTTATGAATTTAGATCATATTATTGTTTTGAGGGTTTGATCTATGTTAATAACTCTAACATTCGTCTGACTTTATATCTCAAACACTGATGTAACTTCATATTTTTTTCATGCTAACTTCACATGCTAAGTACATAAGAACAAATCTATATCACAATTTTGGTTGCACGTTTCAAATACTATTATAGGATCATGACTTTTCAACCCTCTGAAAATGACTGTTAATAATTCCTTTTTTCTTTCTTTTAAATAAGGGGTGAAAAATCCCACAAGAACCAGACATTTTTATGATGGGTGTGGGGGAAGTTTATGCCCCTTATCTACTCTGACCTTTGAGGCAGTAGTTTGAGCATATTAAGGCCTGCACAGACAGGTGCTAAATGGATAGGATTATCAAGCTGTGCTATTAGACAACTCAATGTCCTTTCTCCATACTAAAAAACTGTGTAAAAACCACAAAGGCCTCTGCAAATCAGCAATGAGCCATGCAGAAATACCACCATAGGTGGTGCTGAAAGAAGTCAGGAAACACTGCACACTACAGTGGCTGCATGATGCAACACTGTTGGGTCTGAGAGTCAGTCCAGCAACGTCAATTAGCTTTAAACTCATTGTGTGAACATTCTGTAGAAATATACCTGAAGTGTTGTGGTTCCTCAGACAAAAGGTTAATGTGGTTTGGACTGTGAAATTCATAAGGAAGTCCAATTCTAGTATAGGAATCTGAACGCTTATGGTCTTTAAATATAAAGCTCAAAGAAAACCACAAAAATTGCTATTCATGTCTTTCATCCTTTCATTTTCAGGGTTAAAAAAACTTGAGATATGTTAGACCCAGTTCACTTGCTACTTAGTGATCAATCCCTGGTTTTGGGAATTTTAATTTAGCTTAAAACCAGCAATGCTACACTGCCTCATACACTCTAAGGTCTGTATCTCATCCAAGCTAGTGGCATATGCTTTTAATGAAATGAAAAACACTGGGAATCAGGTAACCTTTCACTATCTACCATCTCATAATGCAGAAAGTAGAGACACTCCTTTCCCCGCAAAGACAGAGACTTTATAAACTTAATATATTGAGGACAATATGTCTGTCTTAACTGCCAGTCGGCTACTGTTCCAGTCAGAATGTACTTTGTCACAACCTAAAGGCTCCAAATGCCAACTGTACTGAGTGCCTAAGCAAAATGCCTGAATGGGGGCTGACATTTTATTTCTTCAGTTCGTACTGTACTGATGACACTGAAGAACAAACTGAGCTCACCAGCTTCCAAACTCAGACCAGAAGATGGTACTTTAATAATTTGAATGTAAGTGAGACGCTTGTATTCTGTGTCTCGAAAGGTTAAAGGTTAGCAAATAATACCTAGCCTTTCCCACACTCTGTTCTGCCTCTCTGCCCTCTGGTCCTATTATTACAAGCTTTCAAACTATTCCAATGCAGACCCAACTCCCTTAATCTTTGCCACTTCAAAGCCCTGTGCCCTGTGGCCCTATAATACAGATTCAACCTCATGGTAAATCATTTCGTCAAATCAGCTTATTGTCTCCTTTTGCCTTTTATCATGGGAGATATCCTATCTGATGTATTCTGCTCCTGTTTTAACACAGAACAATCCTCTTTCACATGTCACTGCTGGCCACTCCCTTAGAATTAAATATAGCCCACGTTAACATATCATATGCTCTTTTGAAACCAGGTTTTCAACATATAGGTCGGCCTGTCTTCCTTTAGCCATGGGAAGGGAATCTAATCTTTATAGATAAGAAAGCCCCCAGACATTAAATCAGACTTCTGGTAAATGGCACTGGCCTTAATTTGATTTTGCTGAATCATGACACACATTATCAAAGATCCAGGTAGATTTAGACAGGCTACAGATCACCTCCCAAGTACAATTAATGTGACAAACGTATGCTGGGTGTGTTTGATGTATTGTGTTTGCTCTTAAAGGTTCAATTTATACAACGCAGAATCTTAAAAGCTACATTAGCTTGTGACTTAAAACTCATGACTTTCTTTCTGGAACAAAAGTAGACAAGAAAAATAAGTAACAGTGATTTTATAAATAAGAGATATGAAAGATAATCCAACAATATCAGAAAAAAGTCAACAATGTCAAAAAAGATATCAAACAGAAATCACTGCTCAATAATTCTATTTATATATAAACAAATGGCAATTTTACAATAATGCAACGTAACACCTTTGTTTAAGGAAATCGTATGTAAATCGATCTTTGAATTTTTTAGTCATTAAATTTGAATGCGCCTACAGACAATGTCTGGCATCTAATAGCATATTCTCACGGATTTCAAGGAACGCTTCTTTGAAAGTGGCCTCAACACAACTACACCAAAATAATGTTTCGTTCAGGCTTTGAAATCAGACACATTTCACATTTCATCTGTATTGCAATGTTCTTTAAGTATATTCATCATTTTCATTGAATTATATCATAATCACTTGAGCCATATATGTCTATAAAGAGAAATATCCCATTTTAACCATGTACTAAATATCTTAATACACAAAAAGGCCTGCACTGTCCCTTTAAATAAGAATAAGACATAATGCAATAAGCGATATACAGTAGTTTCTATATCTTGATGTGATTGTAGTTTGAAAGGTGAGCTAAGATTAGCTTTAAGCATAGAGGTGCAAATTCAATAACAGACTTGAGAGAAAATACAGCATATAGAATTTAAATGTCAATCAATAATCACCTCATGATGCCTTAAATAGCCTCAAAGCACAAACATAAAGGGTGGTCTTTAACATATGACTGGATTGTTATATTGACTACCCCTGATGTCAGTCATTAATTTATGGAAAAATACAATGAGAGTAGCCTTGGAAATTAAAACGATTTTTGCTGAGGTGTGAGTAAACAATGATGGCATCCCTAAACCCCTCAGCCCTGTGCTTCAACCTCAGGTCATTAGGAGGAAGCTAGAGCTCTGTAGTGATAATAATGTGGCTGTTGGAGACTGCAAGGTCCTCAAGGGAAATGAAAACCTGCTAGTGGTGGCATATGTGTGTGCATGATTTTTTTTGGACTATAATGTGAAAAAAAGAGAAAAACAGGAATAACCTGTAGTATCTCTTTTGTTATTATTAATTATATTACAAGAGCAGAAAAAACTTAAATATTGTCACAGAAGTGGGTTTTGTTATTTAAGTATGTACATTTGGCTGACTTCAGCAGTCCTTTTTGTTAAAGACCAATCTTGTCAAGTCTGATTTTCACATTTCTAAATAAGATTCTTTATATTAGACCCAAAAGGCTAAAAAAATAATTTAGAAACAAAATAAATATATCAATCCTATGTCCTGAAAATGTTAAAAAACAAACATGTATTTACTGACTCAAGCTAACAACAAAAACAAGGTATTCTTAATGTACTATGTTACTGCATTACTGAACATGGGCATTACTCAAATGTGAAGAAAAAAAAAGAAAAATTAAAATATATCGACCAAACTTTTACACTGTTAAAAATACTTCTGTAATACCAAAAACCTATAACATAAGCCAGAAAAATAATATATTTTTTTAATTTCACTGTAACCATTTCCCTACCCAGCTGTTAAATACTACCATGTTCTGGTTTATAGTACGCCAGTGGCAAACATTTACAGTACAATCACTCCACTACAGAACATCTCTCACCCATCACTGTCTTCAGTGACACCATGAGAAAAAATGTGAAGAATGTCACTTGGCAAATTTACAACAATGCACACTGAGAATCTGATCCTGCGACACAGCAAGAGACCAGTAGAGAAGTTCATTGCTAAGCTAAGCTAAGCTACCTCAAAAACTAGCATAAGGACATAGCCTAGCCTATAGACCTCACACAGAACAAGGTCTTGTTGATTACTTGATCAGAAGGTTTTTTTAGTCAGAAGTAGCTATTTCTACTATAAAGCATACATATTTATCAGAAACTAAATTAAACTAAACTAATCTGAATGTTATCAGAAAGTAGATTTATGACAAAGCTTGATTACACCAAAAACCACTTTCCAGTGCTAGAACCTGGGCTATTGGACTTTGGCACCTATGTCCATGTGATACAGTTGCACACACTATGCCATCATTAAGCCCTTTTTTTCTTACTTACCCACCCCCCCACCCCCCACGACCACCACTTTTCGTCCGGTGCTTGGGCCCCTCCTCCATCCTGTTGTAATTGTATGATGTTTACCCTCTCAGCCCAAGGCCGTGTCTCTAATTATCCCCACATGAAAACTGGAATGTCCAGCACTGTCATTAAAAATAGAACTAATACCCAAAGCCCAGCTAGCAGCAAAAACAGGTGTGATCGTTATATCCCAAACCTGTTTTTTTTTTTTTTTTTTTTTTTTTTTTACATTTTTTTGTTTTGTTTGAAACTTTGTTAGAACTAACAGTTAAAACAATGTCAAGTTTTTAAAATCTTGCTTTTAATAGTAATTAATAGTAATCTTTGACGTTAATATTATAATTATTAGAATCTTGTGCACATCAATAGAGGAACATTAAATAATTACTGTAAAATAATATGCAGTTCAAAGTTGATTGATTAGAACAAAAATATTTATTTAGGATGATTTGGCTTTTTCTTTTTTTTCCGAAGCCAAATAATATAGATGGACTCGACAATAGCGTTATAAAAAGGGAAAAAAAGAAACTTTGAGGTATACTGATAAAAACGAAAATAACTAAACTAAAATAAACTGTAGCCAAAAAACAACAACACCTATATGGATATGTCCATAAGGCCCATAAATAATCACTTACTATTGAGACTGGTAAAAAAAATGTAACAGACTTGTTACATGCCAAATAATACATTTTTTTATTCTGTGAGAGGGTAATTTGAATAGATTTTTCTTAATTGAGTGTGATGGTCCTACAATAAATGATGATAATTGAACTTCACCAGTTATACATTATAATTTTTTCATGCTGGTTCTTTTTCACTGAATGTATACAGGGATAGCTAACCTGTCTAGGCTGATTCTGCAATGAGTGGTTTAGGCTAACAATGCACACTAATGTTTAATGCACAAACATTACATGGGACATGGGCAGCAGTGTGGGGCCATGGCCAGAGAACAGTGCAAATGCAACCTCAGCAGGAGCTCTCAATGGCCAAAACAATGCAGCTGTGAGAGTGCGCATACATAGAAGCTGCTCCATATTTCGGTTTCGCTGACATGCACGGGTGTGATATAATTCATTGAGGGTGGGATAGGGTGGTGTAGCACACATGGTGGGGGGCTGACTGCATTGAATTTCTCATTCATAGCAGAGTACTGGTAAAACTGACTTTCAGGTAGATTCTACAATGTGTTTTAGCCTGAACATTAGTGATGTTTAGACCGTGGTGAACAAGAAGCCAAAAGATTTTTTCACAGCGCACATTCACTTAAACAATGAGTCATATTAAGATCAGTGCTGTGCTCTTAAGCTGTATAAATGACTAACCAGCAAAGTCACAAAGAACACCTTGACCCAGTGTTAATCAGTACCTGGAATAAACCATTTTGCATTTGATATTTTGAGATGCAGCTTCACGCTAGTTGGCTGCAAAAGAACGCAACTTGAGTTTAATGTTTTCTAATTGTTCTGTTTTCCCTTCAGACTGTTTCCTGCCCTGGATTAATGTTTAGGAGTTAAAGCTAAATGAAAAGCATGTGATGTCTGGCCAAGTACGGAAAATGGGCAGTTACTGCTAATGGGTTTCCAAGAACATGGAGGATGCTAATATAAGCTACCGCATGTACAACTATGAAATTCTCTCTTTGTGCCTTAAATATATTTTACCACTGTATTAAAGGACAACACACTGTTAGAAAATAGTGTATTGTCTAGGTAATTGTTAGTCCCCCGCAAAAGTATAATTACATTGTATACTCAAGTATTTAAAATGATCCTTAATGTTCAACTGTGTACTATAAAAGAATTTTAAATGAATATTACCTTGCTTTTTTCCAGTAGCATGAGGTGAATGTATACCTTTTCATAGCACATAACACATGTTTTAACAGGTGCAAAAAAGTTTGTGAGTGAAATTGAGAACAATTGATTCAGTGCAACTCATAAAATGGCAGCGCAAAGGAACATGGGAAAGCATATTTAACTATAGGTACTGCTTGTGCATAAACCATTAATGCTTATATTGTACACTGAATAAAAAAGCTGACACAGATAACAGATTAAAAGCTAACAATGTGACTATTGCCTAAGCTTTATGAGTATTTGTAAAACAAATAATAAAAATGTTGTTTATGAAGTCAAAACTGTCTGCTTTCTTGTTAATTAAGCATGTATTGAGAAAGAGGCATTCTACACACTGGGTCACACATTACAAACTTTGCACACATGTTTTGTCTTGTTAACTGTGCCTGGAATCATCAATTTTGCAAACTCTACGCCACCAAAGCTATTAATACTGTACATGTGAGAAAAAATATCTCACTGTTTTCATAAGTGGTCAGGACTTTTGATTACACAAGCGTGTCGAAATGTCGAAAGTGTGAAGATTAACTGAAAAAAAACACATATTTTTCAACATATATGACCACAAACATCACAGTTAAATGAAGCTGTGGTCACAATAAGGTTTAAATAATGGCTGTTAAATGAAGAAGTGGGCAGGAATGTGCCATTGCAGCTTTTGTAACATGACATAGTTGTGTTGATAAGGTGGTGACACTTTGTATTGGTGTTAGCAAACTGGCATTTTTTGATTACTGTGACCAAAGGTCTAGCAAAAAGAAATGGATGTATATGTCTGTTCATGTGAATTCATACATTCATTAAAGTGACATCAGGTCGAATATAAAGGAATCAGTTTGCAATAATAGATCAAAATACCTCTATGGATGAAGTGCGTAAACAGCTTGGTCAAACATCTAACCAGAATATTGCTAAAACTTGTAAAAAGGTCCCATGTCTCATCTGAATCAACAGATAAAGCAATTTCCTTTCTCTGTAAATTCCAATGGTGAGTACACATGGAAGATTTGCCTTTTAGGATAAGGAACCTTTGACACATGGTAAATACTCTAGCAACAATGTCCGATAGTCTGATCAGCCAAGGGCTGCTGCCTGAAGTACCCACACAAAATGGAGCTCTTTAATGGGTAATGAGAACAGAAACACATAGGCCATACCTAGGAATAATGTTATTATGTACAATGAAAAGATTCGTTAAATTGGGTTTGATTTGCACAATGTAAAATTGTTCTTACAATGAGTGAGAGGAGAGTGTATTAGCAGTTGCCACTGAAATGTTATCAGCAACAGAATTCACTTTACTAAGCATGTGAATAATGAAAATGTGAAAAGTTTCATGATGATATGTATTCGATATTGTCCAGTTTTAGTATAAATATCTGTCAAGTGAAGTGCAAAAGTTAATGCAGCCAGGGTTATCAAACTTTGCAATGGGTATTGGTTACGCTTAGCTTCTGATTAATTTTCTTCCACTGAGAACCGAACATCAAAAGTTATTCATTGCTACTTAAACCCAGTGACACAGAGAGAGACCAGCAACATCAAAGTTTCCTGAATGATGTTCTTTAGGTTGGGGGTCAGCAGCTCAACTCTACAACCTAACCTATATCAGATAGGAAAGAATCTCCACCTTTAGAGATCTAACTGTATATGTCATACAGTACCAACTTCAATTCATCTATAATGTTTTGTATCTCAAATATGCAAATCTTCACTTAAAATTGAGTTCAAAAACATAATGACCAACCAAGAAAAATAAATACCAATTAAAAGCTGTTATAAAAAGCATCAAGAAGTAGATACATGGTAAAAGAAAAAGACTTCAAATAAAATAAACAACACAAAGAAATCAGAGACTCATTTTCTTTCTTGGCTTGGCAATAAACCGCCCATTGTTTAAGAGTGGTGCCTTTGCATGGTCATGCCTTGCTATAACTTGTCTAATGTTTAACTGTTCCAACTGAGAGTGGTTTAATGTACAGTGATAAAGCATTCATTTATATGCTTATTATTAATAGTAACGATCCATTGGGCCTACAAAAAACAGCATGTTAATCTGAAGTACACTGTGACCTTTATAACTTACTTAACATTACCCATGACTTCAATTCAAACATTAACCTGAGATCACATTACAGAAAAAAGACAAATCATTAAAGTACTGTGGGGAAAAAAACAAAACAATAACATGTCCTTGTCCATTGTAGCTAGCCAAATGTGTGGTATCCTTGCTTTCAGATAACAATTAACCTGTCCTGCTTTGCGAATCAGGCCTTTGAATAGCAAATGGAGGATGAGTTTTACTTATTTAATTTCTTAACAACAACGTCAGGGAAATCTGTGGTTTCTCTAGACAGTGACGGCATTTCTTTAAGGTGCCCGATTCTTAAAGCAAATATTTGCATTACCAAATCACAAACACTCCACTCTCATTGACAGTGGCAACTTTTTACACACTGGCATACAGTGGTGCTTTAAAGTCACTATATAAAGAAAATGTTCTGACTGAAAACATATATTTCTAAACAGTCCTAAAAGTAGAAGAAAACAATAAAGAAAATAAAGATAAATTATAAAAAAAAGGATCCTTAATTTAATTTGAAGGTGAATTCAGAGTCTGGCAATCCAGTGAGTGCGAGACCCAGTTTAATTTAAAGAACAAGGATCGAGCAACACTGATTAAACATACAACGCATTTGTGAAAGTGTAGCATGGCTGTTTATATGTGTATAAGAACCTCAGAGTTGTTGATGCCCATAAAGCTGGAAAAGGTTTCAAGACCATATCTAAAGAATTTGAAATTTGGACAATGTTAATGTTTATGAGACTATTAGCAAAAAACAAGAACACAAAACACTGATTAACACTGGTAAGAATGACAGGACTGGTCATTTATAGTTTACTGAAGATCATGTGGACAAATTAGAAGGATACTGGAAGAATGTTTTGTGGACGGATGAAGCCAAATTTTGGATTAAATGAGGAGTGTTACATTTGGAGAAAGAAACACACTGCATTACAGCAAAAGAACCTTATTTCATCTGTGAAACATGGTGATGGGAGTGTTCTGTTTGGGGCTTGTTTTGCTGCATTTGGTCCTGGATAGGACAATGAATTCTGAAAAATACTAGAACATTTTAAAAAAAAAAGTGAAAAATCTGTCCATCAACTGAATCTCAAGTGATTGAGAGAGTGGGTCATGCAGTAAGACAATGATCCTAAACAAACAAGTAGATCTTCCAAAGAATGGTTAAAGAAGAATAAAGTGAATGTTCTGGAATGGTATGAAAGTCAAAGTCCTGATCTTAATCCAATTTGTTAAAAAAAACTAAAGTGAGCAGTTGATGTGAGGAAATCCACCAACAACAAAAAAAAGCCATTGTGCATGGAGGAATTGCATCGATGTGCATATGTGACCAGACAATAATATTTTTGTTTCATTTGTTTAGCTTGGTGTTCTTCATCTACTTTTCAGATTATGTTTTTCAAACTTTCAAGAACATCTGTATATTAAAAATATTTGGGTGTAATTTATTAGCGGAAATATATTTTTAGATTGATCGCAGCAAATGAATACAGTAAAAGGGAATTCTGAAATATTTCCAATTATATATGCAGTCCTATATTATATAATGAGCCACTCCTTACCAAACAGACCACCCAGTTTATGTAATAGATTTTCTTGAAAAAAATCTTTTTAAAAAGTTTTTAAAGACCTTGTATATAACTCGCCTCCAAATACTTTTAGTCATGAATTGTTGAAGTCTTGCCCACAGAGATAAATATTTTTTATTATTTGCAAGCCTAGCCCATTACTTATTTTTTATTGGACTTATCTGAAATTCATACTCATCATCCAAAAAACCACAAGGATAAAATGATTTAACAATGTTTTAGGTAACTTTATCTTCAAAAAAAAAAGGCCAGCATTAGGATCTCAGTGACTTTGACTAGGGCTTGCTGACTGGATCTACCCTGATGCATTTAACTTTCCTTTTTATTTATTTACTTTTGATCATCAGTGCTAGCGGCTCTCACTGCCAAACTAAGCAATAGCCCCATGGCACGCAATGCATCAGACAATGCTTTTTAAACAATGCCAGTGTCCAATGACGCTGGATGTGTAGCACATGGTGTTTCCATTCAGCTGAATATGTTTATATCTTTCTACATCCTTCGGGGAGTCATACAATACCTTATAAAGTGTGGGATCTACAACACATATTAAAACCCATTGTGCTGTTAATGTAGCATTACTGCATGTTGCTTGGAAACCACAGGCTTTGCTAGCAAACTGCTCTGCTTGATGGAAAAAATGTATCGTGATTGACTATTTGGTGTTCATGTCATTTTGTTTGTTGTCTTCATATTTAGCTTTGCATTGTGTCGAATAACATTACAACAACACAATAGTGTACCAATAATGAAACCTGTTGTATCAGCCATAACTAAGGCCCTACACTTAAAACGAGAATGTTAAAATTAAATCGTTCAAGCTATTCAAGCACACTGCTATCTCACAGCAAGAAATACACATATCATCACAGTGTCAAACTAGTTTATTAAAGTACTAGATCGAATTCAGTCTTTTTACCTCTGATGTCTGATTTAGCCTTGTGTACTGATATTAAACCAATATCTTGTATCAGATCAGTACTATGTCACACAATACTGTGTCACACAGCTTCTCGTAGCTTTACTATACATGGCACATATGGTTTACATGGTATTGATGTTTTATGAGGGGCTGAAATTATACCACTGTAACTAAACACTCCTTGATGTGAATATAAAACCTGGAAACCTAAGTTTCTGAAACAGACAGATTCATTTTCAGTTATGTTTTTGAGCATGAAAGCGTGATGGGTCATTTTTGTCTGAACACTGGTGGTATTGTTCTGTATTGCATGTGCTCAAACTGTTTACCATGTGTGTTTATACTGGACAGACTGGACATACAAATGCCTTATCAAGAGCAAAGATAATGTCTTCTGCTGCTGTGCAGGAGATGGAAACCAGTCGATAGGTTTCTGTCAGCACCGGAATGTGAGCAGCAGTAATTTACTCACGGCCTGGGACTGTGCTGGCCATACAAGCCTTCGATATGGTGAGCTGCTGCTGGGAAAAGAGCTGCCCACCACAGCACTGTAACCTTCCTTTTCTGCCAGCAAAACATTCTTAATCTAGACAGCATTTTGTGATTTTGAAATTATCTGGTAGATGTAGTAATAATTATGATAATTATGTTCATGTTGAGCGAAGCTGGTCCTTTAATTTTCAGGTAGGTAAATGAAGGTAAATGAAGATCTACAGTGTTCCCATTTCTGCTTTGCATATTAACCATGCATATATTAAAGCTTGAATCTTATATAGTAGCTTCTCATTCCATGTGTTTTGCTGTTAATTTGTTATTGTTCAGAGCATTTGTTGCATTCGATCTAGAAGAAATTCCTCTAAAATAACAACATACTATAGGGTCTTGAAGTCAATGTTAGAAGATCCACAGCTTCTCCGTTTTTTGGAATAACAATAAGGTAGAGAAGTTTGTTAAGCTGTATTTACGTGTAATGCAAAGCCTACATTCAAAATTTTACCAAACAGCTAAAGAAAAACTCTGTCTGCCAAATGGAGGGGACAAAAGGAGCTTGCAGGAGATGATAGGTAATTTCACTGCTATAAAACTGCAAAGCTGCAATCCAGGCCAGCGATTAGGTCAGTTTCACCCCCCCTCCTCCATGGAACCACACCCAGACATTGAGACAGACAAGTCAAATGCTCCGTGCGAGAGAGGCATAAACCCTAAACCCATTCCACATGCTTGACTGCTCCTCAATGAATGCTTGCTCTAGCAATGATAATGAAGGTGTCTAGTCTAGAGATGCGTATTTGTGTATACCTGTGTATACTGAGTAGGAGTAAGCAAAAATCTCTATGACTTTGGCATTCATTTCATATAATCAAAACACATTGTGTGTTTTCAATTCATGCCCTCGGTTTCTATGGTTGAACTGATATAAATAAAGCTTAAAGAAATACCTTCCTGTGTTATTCTTACTCAACGCTGACAACCAAATGACACAATAGCAATCCCTTTTACCCACCTATTTTCCAAGCCCATGCTAAACCAGAAGGTCTCACAGATGTGTTCAGTAGTCTAGCTTCCTGTAAACAATTCAAACACAAGGCCCTGTGCTTGTCCGTGGCCGAAGAAACCTCAAAATGGAACATACATCCCAATGCCATTTAGATGGTCTTAAAAACACTGAAACCATTTGCTTTGACTTCCAGCCTTGCAGGTTTGAACATGCTTTCACTGCTCCTTATTAGAACACAATAAATGACTGGAATGGAATGGGAGGCCACTCCTCAAGCCCAAAATGCACTCAAAGCCAAAGCATTTCAGATAATTAGGCATAGCTCTTTGATGCTTGTGCAAGAAGTTGAGTTATTGGCTCATTGCTAACAAAAAATGTGGCTGGTAGTGCCTGTGGAGGTAGGAGAATCATCAAGAAGAAACAACAACATTTTATTTAACTGAGCCCTATCAGGGACTTTACGCCTAAGATTCCATTATCCACAGGATAAATGAGTTCACAACTTGGCTATTTTAGGCTCAAGACAAGAAGCTGCCATCTGTCTGTGTCTGTTTCTGCTGTAAACCAGTTAGTGGCCAGTTCTGCTGCAAACCAGTTTTGTTTTGTTTTTCTTAAAGTAACCAAAGCTCTCATCTGTGATGGAAGAACTAACATAGCAAGAAAAATTCAAACTGGATTTTTTTATTCTCCACATTCAGGGTCCTCAAGAATAAATGAAAGCCTTAATCTTGTTGGTTTAATTGCAAATGGCAAAACCATAAGACTATTTGTAATTACAGTTGTGCAATTATGGTATAACTACACCAATTGTCACTGAAAATCATCAAAAGATATTAATGAAAACTGTAAATGCAGGACTCCACATTCAGAATGTAAATAGATAAGAAAGATAAGACCATACCTCCAAATACGAGATCACTAATTTAAATCACTTATTTAAAATAAAGCTCTTTCATTTGTTTTCAGGCAAAGTGACAATCTACTGATCACGTTTTGCTATTTGCCGTTCAAGCCCTGTCATCATTAGAACATATTTACCCAGATGACTGGAGTGTACTCAATGTTTTTCCTTTACTACCTCTGCTGACACATCCTGGGACAAAAGGAGCCTGTCATGGTGGGAGGTCCTCTTTTGGTAAGTGGCCCACTCCTCTATGTTGTCAGTCTTGGCGACATGCCCACTGGCCCCCTGACACCGAGCAATAATGATATTAGTGGAAGGTGGAGGAGACAGGACGTCAATGGGCAGATTTGTTCAATTTAACCCCTTTGACCCCAGCCCGGCCCCCTCAATCTGTCAGCCAGACCCCTCCCCTCAACGCTAAGTAGCCTTTTAGAGCTTGGATGAGAAGAAAATAAGGGGAGAGAGTGATAGAGAGTGAGAGGATTGATTTGCGAATTGCACCCCTCCACAATACTGATATTGCAAAAGCCAATACCACGATAGCAATTAACAATTAAGGCTTATTGTGTATTCATAGACCACAAGTAGCACAGGACATTCGCATCATACTCTTGGTTTCACCCCCTATAATAAACTCAGCTGCTACTACGGTTTAATTTTTAGATGCCCTGAAGTTCTCCAGTTCTCCTCTCCTTGAATTCTGAAGTGGTTGAATGGGAGTAATTTCCCAAATCTTGAACATGAATATAAAAAAACTAAAAAAGTCAGCTGCTAACTTGCACAGAGGATCAGCTGAGCACTTGGCTGCACCATTTTATTCCCTCAACCTCTGCTTCCCTCTGCTGTAAAGCGTAAATCTTGCTCCCTGCAGTCTGGCATCTGTAGTGGATCGCCTGCCAGTTGCAGCAGCAACAGCAGCAGCAGCCAGCTGGAGCCAGGCCAACAAAACGCTGCCAGATAAGTCAGCGGGCCACAAGTGTGAGCAAACACTATGGAGAGAGGTCAAACAAAGTGTTGCATGACGCAGACCTTGGCAAAAGCTTGGGATTGTGGGGGGGTGGGGGGTCTCAGTATTGCTGGATCTGGAAACCAGTTTTGACGGATGGCTGTTTCATGCGCGAGCAGCTGCAGCTGCTTTGGAAGAAGCTGTGCAAACAGGCCTCGATTCTAAATAGGACTGTTTGAGACAACATGAAAAAGCTTAGAGCAAAGTCATAACAGATGTCTTATTAATCTGCTTGATTGATAAATTCACATTTAATGTGCTCGTATTCACATAATGTTTGGAGGTCAATATACCCCACCATCCAGCACAAACATGCAGTTGAATTCAGGTTTCAAGATGGCCTGCTAGTGTTGCTTACTAGTACCTCTTTTTACAAGGTTTGAGACCTTAATCAGCTGTTAGATCTGATGCATAGCAACAGCTGTCATTAGTAAATGTCAGCTGGTCCCAATTTCAAAGCTTTACAAATACTCAGACTCTTCAAACCTTGGAACCTCAAACATGGGTTCCTCTAAGCAGCTGTGTAAGACTCTGAAAATGAAAGTTATTAATGCCCACAATGAAAGAGAAGATTAGAGTAAAGCATTGTCAGCTTGTAGTTTCCACAGTGAGAAATGTTATTAAGAGATGGCAGTTCAGGTGAACTGTGGAGGTCAAGATGAGATCTGGAAGACCAAGAAAACTCTCGGAGAGAACTGCTGGTCAGAAAGACAAATCAAAATCCCCATTTGACTGCAAAAAACCTGCAGGAATATTTAGCAGACTCAGGAGTGGTGGTGCACCGTTCCACTGTGTATTCATGTTTGCACAGAAAAGACCTTCATGGAAGAGTCAGCAGAAGAAAACCTTACCTGCATCCCCATCATAAAATCCAACATCAAAAGTATGCAACAGAACGTCTACAGAAGCCTTTTGAAGTTAAAATAGAACTCTTTGGCCACAATCAGTAAAAACATGTGTAGAGAATAAAAGGAGCAACACCTTGCCAACCATTAAGCATAAGGGTGGGTCTATCATGCTTTGGGGTTGTGTTGCAGCCAGTGGAACAGGAAACATTGTATGGGTGGAGAGAAGAATGGATTCCACTAAATACCAGCAAATTCTGAAAGCAAACATCACACCATCTGTAAAAAAGCTAAAGCTGAAAAAGGATAGCTTCTACAACAGGACAATGATTCTAAACATACCTCAAAATCCACCATGGACGACCTTAAGAGATGCAAAGTTGAAGGTTTTGAATAGGCCATTACAGTCCCCAGATTTAAACATCATTGAAAATTTGAGGGGGTGAGCTGTGCATGAAGGACGAATAAAGAATATTACAGACCTAGAAGCCTTTTGCAAGGAAAAATGAGAAAAAGCCCCAAGTACAAGAATTAAAAGACTTTTAGCCATAAAAAGCGTTTGTAATCTTTGATATCTGCCAGAGGAGGTGTTACTAAGTACTGATTATATAGGGTGACCAAGCTTTTGCACAGTGCCAAATTATTGCTTTTATTTTTATCTTTGTTCAGTTTATAACATAAAAAGTAATTATGCATCAATGTTTACTGAAAATATTATGCATTTTTTTCCATTTCCTAGAGAGACTGTGTTTATTATAATTTTATTAATAATAGTAATGCTAGGACACTAGCTTCCATAAATTGCCAATAATTAGCCTCTTAGCTCCAGGGCAAAAACCAAATACGTTCACTTTGGACACCAAAAATGCCAAGGCCGACATCCACCAGGGGCAGTGATGGCCTAGTGATTAGGACTTTACCCCTGGAATCCAAAGGTTGCAGATTCAAGTCCCAACATGGGCACGAGTAAGGTAACCCTTGAGCAAGGTACCACCCCAACTTCATTGCTCCCTGGGCGCTGTTGATAGCTGCCTGCTGCTCCAGGTGTGCATGTGTGATGGGTTAAATGTAGAGGTCACATTTTGTTGTGGTGCACTGTGTGTGATGCTGTTTGCAATGACAAATAGTTTACTATATGAGGAACATTGTACAAATTGCATATTTCCTCTTTATTTTTTATGCCAAAAAGAAAGAATTTTTGAACAAAAACGTATTCAATCCAACCACTGAATGCTTATTATAAATGCCCCTCCCCCACTATATTTACAGCCTGAGTGACTGTGCGAAGAGAATCGAAGCTAAGCAAAAAGAAGTGAGAAACATTCAGCACTCTGAATGGAAGTTAGGTGACACAGCACTTCTGACTGCTCACTAACAGTATCCAAAAGTGTGAAGAGTCAGGCTGCATGATATTTCAAGTTATTCATCGAGTCAATCATTTTCAGACCAATCCAAACATCCACATGACCCAAACAACCAAAATAATTTTGGTTGCAAATAGTGAAGTAGTTCCCCACACTAGTTTCCCACATTCACAACTACAGCTTTATTTCTGCATGGTGACGGTTTGAAAAGCCAAGCAACTATGTGGTATTAACTATTGAAATGCAAAGTCACACCAGTGACAACGCAACTACTGATATTAAACTACTCTATGCAAAATATGCTTTCAACTGATGTCATAAATCCACAGTCTTGATATCTGAAGGTTATCTCTGGACTCTGAATTTTACCAGTAATTTACAACACTTCAATGTGGAAATTGCAGAAGTGGAAGCTGGATTAGTCATTTGGTGTTCTTTTCTTTTCCTGCTGGTTATTCTCTTGGGCAAATGCACAGTTAATCAGAGTGGCAGAGTAAAGTCTCTGAACATTTTTTGTCAAAAAAGAATCATTTGGCCAGGTGTTTGTAGTCTGCAACCTTGCAGTGTGCACTGGTGATTTCCTGTGTCTGTCAGGCAATCCATTCCAAAATAATTGCTCATCCTGTAAAAGCAGTCGTACTGTTGACTGAGATTTTAAACTTGCTAGTACTAGTTAAAGTCTGGAATACCTGCAGAATGAGACTAGGTTCTGCTAAGTGTTTTGTACATTTCAAAACTAATAAATAGATTTTAAGACATATGCACTGTACAGACATGATTTGTTCAATGTAGAGGTAAATCAGACATGGTTATTATTGGAAACATTTTTACATTTAGCTTATGTAGAGCTATTTAAAATTGTAGGTGAATGCAGTATCTTGATTTCTGTTCAATAACAATAAAAAGGGACTTTCCTTCCTGGAGTAGTAACTGAACCTTGAATATTGTGTATAGTAACAAGATTGAGAAGAACACACCAGAATTGTCACCACTAATATATACGTATTTGTCGAGGCATGACTTCAATCAAAACAATAATAATAACAGTTTATGTCCGAATACTACATGGGCTCCTGCTATTTCCTGCTTCTCTTATAATGAAACAACATTTGTGAAACTGGATTAAATAAACAGTGAATCTGTGGACTTCACAAAGATTAACAACCTGAGTTGTTAACTGCCTGGTGGCATGAAAAATGTAAACTCAGAGTCTGTATGTGGGGGTGGGTCTTACAAACTCCAACTGAAGATGTACACATACAGAGGAGTGGCTGCTCTGACATATCAACAGTCTGGCTCCTGTGTGAGGCAGCCTTTTATGGGTTTTGACAGCAGGGCTCGAGATGGTTACCATGCCTTTACCAGTGGACTTATTGCTCATCCTCACTACTTATACTGCGGATCTCATATTCATCAGACCAACAAAAAGCCATTTCATACACTTTTTCTCATTCTTTTCTGTACCCCTTCCTGCCATGAGTGTAGCTGTACTATAAAATGTCATTATTAAAGTTATCAATGTTTAGATTTTGTTTACATTATGTAATAGGTGGTTCTGCTCATTAGGCCCTACATAATGTTTGGGACAACACATTTTTCTTTCATTTAACCTTCTGCTCCTAAAGAACATTCCAGACATTAATTTATAGTTATTTGCATACTTCATAAAGCATGAAGTGCGCTAAGATTTCCTGGTAGATGCTCTGTTGACTGTGGACTTCAGAAAACACAGTGAGCAACACCAGCAGATGACCTGGCCCCCAAATCATCGCTGACTGTGGAAACTTCACACTGAACTTCAAGCAACGTGAATTTTGTGCCTCTCCACTCTTCCTTCAGATTCTGGGACCTTGATTTCATCTGAAAAGAGAGCTTTAGACACTGAGCAACAGTCCAGAGCTTTTTCTCCTTAGCTCAGGTAAGATGCTTCTGTTCAGGAGCGGCCCAACACAAGGGATGTGACATTTGTAGCCCATGTCTAGGATTCATCTGTGAGTAGTGGCCCATGATGCGATGACTTCAGCCTCAGTCCACTCCTTGTGAAATTCCCCCAAATTCTTAAATGGATTTTGCTTGGAAATCCTCTCAAGGCTGCGGTTGTCCCTGTTGCTGATTAAGGTCTCAAACCTTGTAAAAAGAGGTACTAGCAAGCTTCTTTAGCAATGACCTTTTGAGGCTTACCCTCCTTGTGGAGGGTGTCAATGACTGTCTTCTGGACATATGTCAAGTCAGCAGTTATCCCCATGATTGTGTAGCCTCCTGACCCAGACTGAGACCATTTAAAGGCTCAGGAAACCTTTACAGGTGTTTTGAGTTAATTAGCTGATTAGGGTGTGACACCATGACTTTCCAAGATTGAACTTTTTCACAATATTCAAATTTTCTGAGAGTGAATTTTGGGTTTTATTATCTGAAAGTCATAATAATCAAAATTCCAAAAAATAAAGGCCTGGCATATTTCACGCTATGTATAATGAATTTATATAATATATGGATTTCACTTTCTCAAAGGAATATCAAGAAATATTAAACTTTTTTCACAATCTTCTAAATTTTTGAGATGCACTAATATCTTATTCTACAAAATAAGACTCATAATGTTATCCTATTTATTTTTTTTATTTTTTATCTAATATTCTAAAAGCCACACTGAACACAATTTTCCTAAATGTTTCAATGGGCTCAAGTGAATAATAACTGATATTTCATTTCACTCCCAGCTTTTGTTAGCACTGACAATAAACACAAAAAGAGTTAAAACATTTGAAGGAATGAACAGATCATTAGACAAAAAAACAAATGCAACAAAAGAAGATAATGCCTTTTAGACTTTCTGCACAACCAGTAACAAACTGATATGGGTTGTTCTAGCATTCTGTACTCCCCTCATAACCAGTTTGTTTGGTTTTGTGGGTGTGGCATTACCAGCAATGTTGAGCCCCAACAGTAAACCAACTACATGCATTGTTTCTTCATATATATACTCTAAATGACGTTTTTTCTAGACTTTGAAATAAAGGTACCTAAATATTTCTAAGATTGGTTACAGGAACATGTTTAACTGGCATTAGAAGCTTCACATTACGTTGTTTTTTCACACTTTCATGTTTTCGTTAGTGAATCAAACCATTATTGCACCTTTATTTCTTAAGTGCAGCGCAAACCAAAATGACTAACATTTATTTCCAAGTCTTGCCAAGTAGGTAAATACTGCTGTCTTACTTCAGTAGATTTTAACACAAAAGTAAGCAATACATTTCTAGTTACTAGATACACATGCAACCATTTCTCCACTAATATCCCTCCCCCAGCTGCTGCAGGAGTTCTAACTTCATTATGATAACCTAATTTATATAACAGATTACCATAAATCAGGCCATAAATCAGCAGACACATGGCAACAAGACTTTAAATGACAGGAAATCACTGGATTCCTCTCATCAATTCTCTCCTCTTGTTGCTGATCACAATGGCCCAACAAACCTTTAGTAGAAAAAAGAATCTGCATATTTCAACAAAAATGCTGGGGAAGGGAACAGGGTGTATGGCTAGGCCACCAAATGCATCCCCTGTGACCACTTTCTGATGCTCTAAACAAATTGGAGCAGGGCAGGAATAATTAGCAGGCTGAATAATTGAAGGAAAGAGGTCAGTAATCCTGAGATGTGGGGGTCAAAAAGAAAGGATGAGGCAGTGGGGAAGGAGGAGCAAGGAAAAAGGAGGGAAAAGCAGGCTATTAAATTTATGACTGAGACTGCCACATCATCAGTTGGGGGGCTGCCATTTCCTTCCTGCTAGAGGACAAGTCCGTCTGGCATTGTGTAAGCAAATGGTGAAGATATCATCACAAATTGTACCTTCAACCTCTGTCTCCATTTGCAGTACGTTGAGAAAGAACATTGTGATAGCCATCTAATCCACTCTAGGCCCACACCCAGATGAAGGCTCTTCCCCTTGTTGTTAGTTGAAACATTGCACCAACACATATGCATTAAAAACTGCACTCTGGGTGATTATCAAGGGCGTTATATAAACAGGAAAATGACTTGTTTTGGTTTGAAGAATTTTAGGGACAATTAGGCAAGAGCTGAGCTCTATACTGAAAAAAACCCCACAGAATTATATTCTTAAGCTTATTCTTGGGTTATCAGTCCTCAAAACCAACAACATTACAGTTATGCAAATTCAGACCAAGCGTGTTGAGAAACTTAGTTAACTGTAGAACATGGTTTCTCATTTCAAGAAAAAATATAACTGGTGTATATCACCCTGCGATGAAGCAGTGACTTTCTTTATGATCTGTCTAGGTAGACAACATAACCACAGACAGGTTGACTCTATTGCTCTGCATATACTACAACAATCAGCCATGACTTCCCCAGCGGAACACTGAGTAGATCCACCACATGCTGTTGAAACAGCTCTGACTGTGGTATACTGGGTGTTCTGACCTCTTTGTTTCAGAGTATTCATCAGCATTTTGTAAAACAGGAGCTTTGGGATTGAAACAGACAGACTAGCCTTCACTTCCCACATGCATCAGTGAGCCTTGGGTGCCATTGACCCTGTTGACGATTGACCAGTTGTTTTTTGGATCACCATTGCTAGGTACTAACAACTGCACACCTGGAACACTCCATAAGACCTGCTGATTTGAAAATGCTTTCGTCCAGTCATCACAAGAAGACCATTGTCAAAGTGGCTCAGATGCCTTCAGCACAAGAAATCATCTTCAGCTTCAAGAATGTTTTTTTGGTAATGTGTATGGTACTGCATAAAAGGTAATGAACATTTGTTTGTTAAAAAAGCAACTTTACAAACCATTTTAAAACCTCTCTCTGTGGAAACCTAGTGTTTGCTGGAACCACCCAATATCTGCTTTAGCTAATCAGTCCTTCATTAGATAAAGTTAAAATATATATATATAAATATACAGTGGCTTGAGAGTGAGAGTGTGTTCTACTTGCATGAAAGTACAGTTTGTACATTGCAGTTGCTCATCATCAATTTGTAACATACATTCACACACTGGAACCTATTTGTTGCACAAATGTACCTCAGACATATTCATAAATAACTTTCTGCTGATCACTAGAAAGTAATGTCATATTTTCTGTTGATAACTGTTTGAACAAGACAACACACTGAAGTGGGACATTGAGTGAGCCAACGTAATGAGCCTGACAGAAGAGCAAGTTGGATAAGAGCTTTATGTCCCTGGCACAAAATAATTTAGGGACCATAAGTTCAAGTCACCTGAGAAGATAAAAGTGGACATTGAATTACAACACCCAAAAGATGTAGATCATACTGCAACTGCATAGAAATATAAGGAGCTTAAATTAAAAACAATGTATGACTCACCTTTTCTCAATTAACTTAATTACTGGATATTTAAAAATATTTTTCTCCGTGAATGAACAATTAATTAATAAGGTGATAATGAACATTTTCATTTCAATGGCACTCTCTTACTGTAAGAAAACAACCTGAACCATTTATATGCATTTTCCTTTCTACAGAGAGGTTTTATTAAAGAAGGTTTGGAGAAAGTCTGTGATTTATAATAGTTTAGTTAAGTCATTTAAAAAAATAATCTAAACTAAACTCTATTGCTTGAATAATTGTCAAAATAGTCAAGTGATTAGTAGTGACAGTGACAGCCCTAGTAGTAGCATGGAAATATAAGCCTAAATTACAAGACAAAGAACTGTTCTGTACACACACACACACACACACACACACACACACACACACACACACACACACACACACACACACACACA
>JBBIGC010000041.1:13295853-13312800 GCA_037576955.1 Lepidarchus adonis
CTATGTTCCCTAAAGGTACTGAATATGCAATCACCCCAGCGTAAGGGCTCATATTCTGAAAAGTACACTTTCTTCCATAGTGCATTTGAGCTAGAAGAAAAATAATTTTATCAGGAGGTTAATTTGATAAATGTATTATCGTATGTACTAAATAAAGTTGGAATAATACACCTGAACATATCAAACATAATACAGTTACATAATCACAATAGAACAGAAAAACATGACTTTTCTTAAAATGCTGCTGTCTCAGTCAGTAAACTTATTAGGTTGTAGTTTTCCAATGAATTGTGTGTGGTTTGTGCTTGTGTGGGTGGGGTGTAATGAGGAAGCTAATCCTGGAAACGTGAATATCTGATGTTGACCCTAAGCTTAAGACACTCAATGCTCGATTCCTGCCTATCTTACGTTACCACTCCTGCTCTTAATGAATGCTGACACGCGAGGCCATATGGAGCGAGACCGATGACATGCGGCCTCAGCTGCCTGCTCTCGCTCTACTGTCCTGACTACAGCACATACAGCAGCCCTGCAGGATTTCTTCACCTTTTACAATGTGGAAATCAATTCAGCAAATTGAGCAATCAATGCCGATACTATAGATCATTTAAACTTTTAAACTAAACTATTAAAATAAACATCATATGCACATACATTTAATATATTTAGCAAGTTGGATTCATGTTTACACGGATAACTTAAAAATAAGGACAAACGGATTCAGTGAAATAGCTGCCATAAATCAAATGAGTGTACTGTTGGTGTTAATGGTAATGTATAGCAGGTTTGACATAAGAATGTATCTGCTGAAATGGTGTAAGCTAGATCTCCCAAAAACACAAAACATACACTGTAAAAGTGAACAGAAACAGCTGCAGAATAAAAGTCTGTCATGTTACTTGACCACATTGCTAAGTCTTTTAGAGACGAATGCTCACATGTCGAATTGTACCATTTTAATGCCCAGTGAAATTTAAGCTATTACACCATCATACCATATGCCTGGACTTCAAATAGAAACTGCTCTATTCAGAGGACATATACACTTCCAACCCCATGTAAGCAAGGTCTACTTGTGGTTAAATGGACAACATGCGTCAGACTGTAATGGCAGATGTCCTACTATGCTTTGCAGAGTTACTTAATTCAAAGTAATGCTTTCCATAGCTGTGCAATGGCAATGCTGTGTAAATGATACAGACAATCTGTGGAGCAGCGGGCAGCCACCAACAGCACCTGGGGAGCATTGAAGTGGGGACGATACCTCACTCAAGGGTTGGAGGTGCAGAGGTACCTAGGTTGGGACTTGAACCTGGAGCAAAATCCTAACCACTTGGCCACAACTTCCCCCAATACTTTCACACACAAAAACTTTGCTTCTGGCCAATATTATCTCTCTAGTACTAGTGTAAATGAATGAACATGTAAGATATAGACAGTACAATAAAATACAATACAATACACAACACACAACCCCAATTCAAGTTGGAACACTGTGAAAAATATAAATAAAAACAGATTGCAATTATGCAAATTCCTTAAACACAACAGAACATAGAAAAAATATTGAATGTACCATTAAATTTGATGGTAGCAACACTAAAAAAGTTGGGACAGATCCATGTTTAACACTGCATAGAATACTGTCTTATTTTAACAATAGTCTGTTGTTAATCTAGGAAAACATGCAGTTTTTGTGCCTGGAGGCCCCAAAATCATGGGCATCCATTATGTCCCTTACTCACAAAGAACACACACGTTTTCGGCTATTGTGCGCTACAGATGATGAGATTTTAAATCTTTGCCATTTTACTTTGAGAAATATTATTGTCAAATTGTAGATGCACTTTTTCAACATTAAATCTTTACTTCTGAGAGACTCTACCTTTTTAAACCCAATCATGTTACTGATCTTTCTATTTAACTAATTAGTCATAAAATCCTCAATGTCAGTCCTTTTTTGTGGCTGCCCCAAACCAGAAAGCACACGGGACAGATTCACTGACTGCAGTATAAAACTGACACAGCAGCACCAATGACAGACCAAACTTTCTCAGTTGCTAGGGAAAGTACATCCTCAACTGAGTCATTCTGAGGATGGAGTTAATGTAAGGCTCTTATTTCAGGTCTTGGTAGTTACAATTTTAGGGCAGAGGGAAAAAAGAACATGGAAAAGAGCCAAGGACGCATCCTTGAGGGGCAGCAGTATTGACTTGTGGAACTCCAGAAGTAAAATACCTTGAGAGTATCGGGGTGAGGGTTGAGGGAGGGATGCCAGAGGTGTGAACAGGTCTGCTATCGAAATGTTGGAGTGGGTGAGGGGTGTGAATATATTCCTTTCAAACCTACATGGGGTTGGGGGGGAACTTCTAAAGTTAATTTTATTGTAGCCATTAGAAACCAAAGCAGTGAAAACCTGCTTTCTTAATAAGTGTCCTTATTCCTGGCCTACTTGTACTATACAGTGTCCCCACATCTGTAGGCATCTGTCTTTGCTCGGTGAAGCTATTCTAGTCCGAGAGTAAACAATGGCTTATTATTGTTGAATGTGCTAAATGTCTTGGTTTGCAGGTTGTCAGTTGGAGCTTTAGAAACACTTCAATCTGTGCAGTCAGAACAGTCTTGAAGTCTTTGTCCATTTCTGTGTGGTTTTTGAAGAAGTTTCTTCACAGGCTTTGCCAATTGAAATCTCTGCTTTTAGGCAGGAATTTGATGAACCATGCAGTGATCAGAGTGCCCCAAAGCTGTTGTTGTCTAACGGGGCAATTAATATGCTGTTAGTATTTAGGAGTTTGTGATTTAATTTAGCTTCCAACAGAAGTCTTCTGGAATTATTAAGCGATGTGTCTGAAGATTAAAGATGAAAGATCCACAAAACCCAACCTAGACCTCTCCAGTTCTAGTCCACTCCAAAACAATGGTCATCAGAAATAGCAACCCACAACAAAACAGAATAAATTAAATACTCAGAAAAATTGCAAACCAAATCAACTTAAATACTATATAAGCTACTTAAATACTATAAATACAGAACGGGCTGGATGTGGATGGCGAGCATTTGCCAAAATTAGCCCAAAATACTTCAACCATAATTATAATGTACCTTAAAACCATGCCTGGAACAAACAAACTACCTCACTGATACTTTGGATTTAAAGTAAAAAGTAAGTAAAAATCTCTTGACGCTGGGTTAAACCATGAAGCTTTTCACTCCTTTAAACTGTAATGATGCCATGTGGCCTGTGAGCTGTAGAGAATCACACCTCATTCTCAGACCAAGGGCACAGATCTGGAGATGTGTTACAAAAGCACAGAAAACAAAGTAAGTATAAACTAGAATGACTATACAGATCATAATGTGCAGTACCTCAAATACAGTGGTGCTCTGATGAGGTATGGATAAATATTTTGGCATTAAAAGTGGGAAAAAATGCCATAACTGGAAATAACTGTTTTCCATACACAAAATGACACTATAAACAAGTGATGCAAATTTATAGTGGAAACATTGCAGAGATGTACTGTATTCCTTAAATACAACACTGTTGTAAAAAATGGTGAAATGCTGAGATATATATATTTTTTGTAAAATAAATACATAATAATAATAATAATAATAATTTACAATAATTAGCTGTTGTCTCCAAAGCCTATTGAGAAAGTGGTCAGTATTTTGAGTTCTCTTGAGCAACCTATCTTTGAATATTGTAACAAGCATTCCATGGCTTTGTCAGCTTTACCGTATCTCCCCAATGATGGGCTGCCCCACATTATAGACCGCCCCATTCTATAAGCCATTTTTTATGTTTTAAAACTCTATGATAACCCGCCCCATGTTATTAGCCGCAGTGTTAATGAATTTACTGATCTGAAGTGAAAGCATCTAACGTGACATGCCACTAAAGCCTAATAATTTTTGCATTTTAGTGTGGCTAATTTTATACTGAAGAACTTACATGTAGATGGATGACTGACATCAGTGCATATTGGAGCAATGCAGAGCTGTTTTCCAGCAGCAAAGAAAGGCTTTTTTCTTCTTCTCGACAGAATATGACGACCAGATTGTGAGTATATACTTAGTAAAGCTAATCATTTGCTGCATTTTGATGAGATCAACTCTACAACCCCTTTTATTTTACAATACACAGAGAGTCTACATATTTTGGTGCATCGAGGACTACCATGACGGCTAACCGATGTTAGTTCTGGCACATTGTTTATTTCCGGGTTTCCAGTGGAGTGTTGTGGGGGGGTTAGCAGCGCATGTTGGAGCAGCTTTGAAATGGGAACGGGAAACAGAAATTGTGCTCTAAATAAATAAATACGGTCACAAGTCCCAAAACGGAACTCTGCCTATGAATGAGTCTCAGTGCTGGCTGTTTCAGATGAAGTGTGCACATTCGAAGTTGGGGAGTTACCCTGAGTTATAGCTAGTGGATCTCTGACCATGGTCACAGGACAAGCATGGGAAAGGTAACATGGCGCTTTACATGTTCCACATTTTTTACTGACCCGTCACTGATCTGTCTTTGCTTTGTATTGCTTTTTGAACTGTTTATTACTGCAGTAAACAGTACATAGTCAACTGTGTTAATGCAACAAGTCCAGTCATTGTTTAGCCAGTAATTTGCTCCTGAAAAATCATCCCTGAATGATCAGGAGTACGTGGACATTTCAGACTGACAATTGTGCAGCCATTGTAGCATGAATAAGCCCAGGCCAGTACGCTTTATGTACTTTTATTTTCTGGCAGAAGTTGGAACCTTTATGTTCTGCCAGAAGTTGGGCTTTGTGTCTGCACAAGAAACTGCAATTTGCATTCAACCAGGAATGACTGCTAAAACATTAGTGATAAGTAGTACTTACTAGCTCTATTACTACACCAAGTCTGTGCAATCATGAAAACAATCTCAGCATTTGCAAAATTATAGTACATTTGCTAAGTGACTATGGGAGGTAAAATATCATTCATTATTTAGTTACGTGATTACATGACTATATAATAAATCACAAAATTTTAGTGTTAGGGTTAGGGTTAGGGTTAGCCCTAACCCTAACCCTAATTGCCAATTAAAAAGACTGTAATATTATCTGATCATTATTGATTGAGAAATCATTTACATGGAATTTCACCAAGTTTCTGTTATTGGCAGTGATACCTGTGACTTCTAAGAATTAAGTGGGTTGGCCAGCCCTGAGTCTTCTTCAAGAAACACTGGGCAAACACAAATAAAATCACTCCTTGCAAGGCTGTTCAAACAAGCCGCCCTGCCTTACATTTAATGAATTAGGAGGCCTTTTCAAGAGTTCAATGGTACATTGTATGCCCATAGGCATTTTATTGGCACTCCTTGCTTGAGTTATGGCGAAAAAAAGTTCCACACATACTTTCACTGACATTGAGTGAAGTTTGAGGCTTTGACAAACACAGCCATACAACCGGACACTACGACAAGGGGCCAGTTGCCCAGCGACCCTCTTGGGTTTTCTGCTGTTTGTAAATACTGCACTGGCTGCAGAACTGAGAAAAGTTTTGTAGGTTTTCTCATAATGGTTAAGAGTTGGTCACAGAAGGTCTTCTTCAACCAGAACCTAGAGACCAGAACTTTGAGACAGAGAATGTAGTCTTTGTCATAATTTCTGTAGCAATTTCTTATATAAAAAGTCATCTGGGATGGTCAGATCTGCAGGAATGCTATTAAATATTTCCAGTGATGGCACATATTCAACAGTGAGTGCCCACAGCTGTTGAGTAAGCCTGTGTTGGCTCAAAACACAACTGCTGGGTGGAAAAACTCGGAAACTCCTTGCCATATGGAGGGTTTTGCTTCATGCATGTGTTTCAGCTTGACAGGGGCTGCATGCTGAGTGACTTAATGGATCTCCAGACTCAAAAGGTACAGCCTAAGCTCCATAATCAAGCAGAAGGGGCTACCATAGGGGTGGAAGGGGCACCATAAAAAGAAGAATTTCTTATATATTGATGTTGACGTTTCTGTATGTCTACTTGTGTCTATGTGAGACAGCAAGTGTTTTATGAAGATATAAATGGGTGTGCATTGAAAGAATGTTGAGACCATGCTTGGACAGATCATTTACCCCTTTAATGTCAAGGCAAAACAAATTCAGGTTTGATTGCTTTAAAGCTACACTTCTTTGTTAGCGATGTTGTCACATTTATTAAAGTAAAGAACTTAGGGTTAGACAAAGATAGACCTAAACTAAAAAATAAGCTACTCTGATTATGTGACATATGATATGTAGCCCTGCAAACACGACCATTAGTGTGACCACAAGTGTTACCTAAATTCTTTCTTGGCTTTTCAACCTCTCTGCCAAAAATACAAATTGGTCATTATTCTTCTATTAAATTTGAGTGGATTCTTTAATAAAACAAAGGTTATCGTAATCCTTCTGTCCAATAACAACCACAAAGCGTATTTCATCGTCCTGACTAAGGAGGAACACTGTCTTCCTTTCCGCGATTTCACAATTGCTTCATTTCCCAGTTTTGTCCAAGAGAGGTTTGGAACCTCCAGTTCCTCACTCTCTGAATTAGTTCACTGCCAGCTGTCTCTCTCCTGAGTAATCTGTTGTTATCATTTGTTTCATATCTGAGAAATAGGCTTTTTTGGCCAATTTTATGCCAAGCTGTGGATTTCTGGGCTGTCCTGATTGCTAGGATATTACAAGTAGAGATCTTGTAAGAAAAGAGAATATTTTTAGAATCTGTAAGCTAAATCTGAAACCTATTTTTTGTATTTATATTTATATATAACAAAATCTTAAATAAATATTTTTTGCATGAAGTGAGCATTCTAAAAACTCACTGATCTGCCTTTTTATTTGAATGTATTCATGAATACATTTTAGTTCTGGTAAAAGAAAACTCATACATTAATCCTAGAATAAATACTGCCCCCATTTTAAAGTTAACACTTTCAGAGTCAAGAAGCCAGCCATTAGCCCTGATCTACCAAAGCAAACAAAAGAGGGAAACACAAACCTTCTCTCGGCAGGGTTCTGTAGTGAAACCATACACCGCTGCTGCCTTTCCCTCCGCCCCCTTCATCGCCTCCCAGCCCCCTCTATGGCCAACTGATAGAGACTTGTTATGAGGCAAAAAGCCATTCTGTGAATTTTTTGTATTTGCGAGACATGGCATTGGGAGGAGAAGGGCAGGGGAGAGATCAAACACAAGCCCTGAATCCAAAGTTCACTCTGAAGAGAGCAACCAAAATTTTTTTCGTTCATAGAGGAGAAAAAATGCACCTTTTTCTGATTTATACTTTTGCACAATGACTATAATTGGTTTAAAAGGCTTCCAGAGTAATCTTTGTCAAACAACTTAAATGCTAAAATAAATAAATGGACTGCCAAATCATAGATTGATTTTTTAAAATTAAAATAAACATATTCTGCTCAAATAAATATCAAACCAAATTTGTTTTCAGTTTGCTTTTGTTAACTGTGTGGTTGTAATGTGTTTTAATGATGAACATACATATTACAATCAAGTACACATGTTACTTTATATTTGTTTAAAATAAAATAATATAATGTAAACTAAACACATACAAATTCATCAAATTCTCCAAAAACCTAGCAATCAGCGTCGTCAAAATGTCTCTGACTACAGTCAAAAGTGTGTCAGTAAATGCATATGTCTACCATGCGCTACTCTTTGTGGACACACATGCACGTTTGTATGGCTGGATTGTGTTGAAGTATGCAGTTTGCTCTTGTTTCGTAATGGATTGGCCGTGAGCCGACACACACGCATGCTGCCAGAGAGGGAGATCCCAGCTTTTTTGGGCGGGAGCCAGACTGGAATGCCACCAGGTCTAGTTTTCTGCACTTCTGCCAAACCTCTATGCAATGTCTTGCTTTTTTCCCCCTGTCTTTGCCTTGCTCTAACAATAAAAGTGTCATATAGCAAATGCGCCTGCTTTTTTTTTCACCTCTGTCTCTGTCTTTTCCTTTTCCAAAGTTTTGTTCTGTCTTTATTTGAGATATATATTATTTAAGACAAGCTATCTTTAAATGTGGGCTAAAATTGTAATGAAAAAATAATGACGCCAAAAACAATACATTATATAAATGATACAGTTCTGTAATATCACATTCTGGACATTAGAAAAGATAAAATACAACAACACAGCATGTTATTCTCCATTAATTAATTGGTTCTGCTTAAAATGCAGTATTTGTTTGTATGGTAGTTCAAAGTAGTTCACGGTATCTCAAACAAAATGCTATTATTTACTGTCATAAATGCAGAGATGAGGAATTTTGTCACAACATCCGACATAGGGCACCCCCCAGTCCAAGCCACATCTTGTTCTTATTTCAGAGAGGCATTTATTGCCTTTAAATGTGGTTTTCTTTTCCAATGTCAAAAACAGGCAGTATACTGGCTCCAGTGAGTCTGCCAAATGCCACCGGCATCCTTTCATTGTTCCTGTGTGTGACTTGATTTGTGGAAATACCTTAAGATGGATTACAAACGGCATGCTTTTAAGTCTGTAAAACAACAGTACTTATCTTATGGGTGGATGCAAAGTGAAAGTTCATACATTTTCACACACTTTTTCTGACCTGAATCAACTCAACAAATACATATAAGAAATCAGCAATATGAAAGATAAACGTAAACATACGAGTTAACATTTTGCCTGATTACTAATAGGCAATGTATAATAATTAATACATAACTCGACTATGCTGACTGGATAAAACGCCAAACTGCAGTCTCCACCATGCGTTCTCCATTGAAAGCTGGTTTCATTTGCGAATAAGACAAGAAGACTCCAATATCGTCATGTTCCATTTTATGACCCTCAATTAAGGCTCAAGCCCTTGTTTGAATTGCATTTCCACGCCTTAAATTACATCAGTGCATACACTAATGCAGCCCCCCTAATGTACATATCTCATTTAGCCATAGCTCTGAATGATCTATCATAAATAAAGAATGAAAAGTCCATCCAGGCCCACTCTATATAGATTTGTGTTAGCTTAAGAGCTCAGCCCTCATTATATCAATCTAAATTATCCTCTGAGAATACACTTGAGTTATCTTCTGGGGGAGATTATACGAGCACTATGCCAACACTACTGAAGTACGTAACTCTGCCATGCCATTACATGCATGTACTACATAACAAATATCCTAGTTTTCTTATGAGTATTTCCTGCAGGGGAATGAACATTGCAGTGCCTTGTCAGTGCAGTATCGCTGACCGAAATTAGATTTGCTCCTTTATTCAAGTAATCCTGATGCTTTTATGTTTAATGAACCACATTTAGGAAATTCTCCACATTGTTTAAGGTTGCTGGGTTGTACTTTGAGTGAAGTATAGTCAAAAGATCAAGTCTAGTCAAGCTAACTTTGAGGACATTATTAAGCGACTAATAAATAGCATCCAACATTTTTTTCTCACTCCATTTTCTCTAGTCACTCTATTAGTCAACGTTCCTACGATCACTGCCGTATCATGCCATATGATCTAGATTAACTGAGTAGGGGAGAGGTAGAAGAAGACACTGAGACATTTCTCAGACATACAGCAAAGCAGAGGCTCATAGCGTTCCAACTTTTGTAAAAACAGAACATTCTGTCATTCTCTGATATTACTATAACTTTAGCCCTTATCTAGGGTTTGGTGAACATAGGTATTGTGTGAATTAGGGAATAACAGACAGTGTGTTAGTTAATATCAGACATTAATGTCATAGGCCTTTCCCATATTCAATTTTCCACAAATTTTCCCTTTGCTCATTCAGAAAGATTATGTTAGTAAGTTCCAGCTGAAACTGAGTAAACAATAAGTTATTTTAACCTTAGCATTACTTACTGTAGGCACTTACTGTAAGCTGAAGTTTGCATAGAAAGAAGGAGCAAAACTTGGGGGAACACAAAATCACCCAATAGTGTCTCCTGTTACCTTACAGTCCATAAGGACTTCAGTCTGCACTATTTGTCTCTATGTAATCAGATGAATTTATTACTTCTGACTTAAATATCAGAGAACTGATTACCACAGACCCAATCTCAACAATGAAGAAAACAAAATGTTGGAAAGATGATCAATTTAGCCTGTTAAGAGTTTTAAATCTTGTTTGTTAACAATAAATACACTACAAACTATTAAAAATCAGAATAAACAGTGTCTCCTATTATCTGGTGTCCCATAATATGTGAATACGCCTTGTTTATCAGAATCTGTGTAGAACAGGATGCTGATTGTTGCTTAACCAGAACGTCCCAATCTACATTGTGTCCTATAATCCCTAAATGCGCTGGTACTGCCAGAACTGTAGTTGCCTGTATGTAAACAAATAAAAATAGTATTTCTGACTTGCTTAGTTAATTGTCTAAGTCTATTTTTTAGAATTTACCTGCTAATTTCTTGCAAAAACAATACTGAAGATAGGCTAAAATTTCACCAAACAAGTTTTAAGTGCCCTCTATTACTTCACCCTCACTGTAAATGATTACTTCTCTGCAAGGCAGCTGGGGAAAAGTGTTTTTAGAACATATATGTAGTATTTCTTCTTGCTAATTTAGAATTCAATAGTAAGAATCACCCCCTTCTACTCTGTGTACCAATATTGTCATCTCTATAAGAGTAACAGGAGGTATAAAGTAGGATTATACAGAGTATTTATACCCTACTTTATTTCCTCCTGAAAGAGGCAGTCTGGCCTCAAGCTAGTTGCCCTCTTACCTGCTTGAACTGCTCCTCGTAGGTCCACTCGTGCTGCTGCGGGTGTGTGTGAGCCGCCGGGTCGCTGGGTGACCCTGGCTGTCTGGGCGCCGCCGCGAACGGGGACTGCTGCACTCTGGGGAGGGGGAGAGCACTTTTCGGGGAATGGAGGCTATGTCGCGGCGGATAATGCGCCAGCACTCCTCCAACACCTTCCATCTCCTCTTCCAAATCGCCCTCGTTCGCACTGTCACCTTCCCCGATGTCATCGTCGTCGCCCTGACCGCCGTTTTCCTGCTCCTCCAACTCCTCCGCGTCCTGCTCCTCGTCCGTGTCGGAGCGCTTCGGGGGCCGCCTGAGGTCAAGCTGTCCCCCGCCGGCTAGGTATCTCTCGCCGGAACTGGTCGCCCCGGCTCCGGCCAACGCTCCGCGGACGGACGCGTGGTAGCGGCGGAAGGCGAGTGCCTGCTGTTGCATGTGGGTCTCCACGGCCGCTCTGAAGTCACCGTCGCGCTCGGCCTGTCGGAGCTTCTCTTCCAGGGCGAGGCGGGCAGCCTGCTGCCGCTGCAGGTTTTCCATGACCGCCTCCAGCTTCATACCGCCGCCGCCGTGAGGCTGCTGCTGCTGAGGCGACGCTGCGGGGAAGTGACCGTGCGAGGCGGTGGAAGAGGGGACGAGCAGGGGGAGGCTACTCGCCGACGAAAACGCGGCTTGCTGGGGATGGCAAAGAGAAAGGACATCAGCAAAACAAAAATATTACAACCCAAACAGAAAAGTTGTGACTGACTTCAGCGGAGGGAACATTTGTTACGCTACAATGACGTTAGCGCTGTGTTTTTGCAACGATAAATACATAAAAAACTGTTTAATATACGGAAAAACAGACGTTTTAGGCAACGATGATAAACGAACACGCTAAAAGTTTCATCCACACAGTTAACCTGCAATTACTAACATAAGAGAAAAACTACAACAACAAACAGTCCATAAAAAACAGAAAATAAAAACGCGGTTGTTTTTGGTATAAAAGTGGTATAGTTACTATAGCAACAGACAGACAGTACAGAAGTTTGTACTGTCTCACTGAAAACACGTGCGGAAAAGCAGCAGCACAAACAGCTCCACTTTTCAGTCCTAAATTAGCTGTTGTATATCGGATGCTCACCAGCGCTGACTTCGTTGCTATGCTCGTGTTGTCCACCATGCTTCTACCGTCAATGCGATTAATCTGCGCTAAAAGGATCCTCTTTTCAGACAAAGTCAGATGGCGATGTTCTCCTGTCACAACATCGACATGTGACGCGATTAAAATCGGACTGAGGAAAAAAGTCTGAATAAATATGTGTAAAGATCTGATTTCGTAGCGAGTCCACGGGCTCGGAGGGTTTTTTTGGCAACAAGTGGCAGCTGTGGGCGGAATGACCTCTGGAGGCGAGAGACAAGCCCTCCTGCTCCCATTCGCTTCCAGCACGTCAATGGGGCGAGAGGGAGGGAGGGCAGGGTCTCCTCTCAACCCTGAACCGCTCAGCGGAACAGTCAGCGGCCACGCACGGGTTAACTGATGCCCTCACACCTGACCGTTCACAAACTGCTGCTCGGACACTTCATTAAACGAGACGATCCGACCCCTTTTTCTTTAAGTAAATGGATATCTTGAAAATGATGCATTTATAAGACGTTTTATTTAGATTCTGCTCTTAATACCTAGCCTACTACCCTCATGTGAACATATATCCTTGTTTTTTGTGTGCTTTTCGCAGCTGGAACTGTCCCAAGACATGTTCCTGTTTCCCCCGTGGAATAAAGAACAGAAAGAAAGTAGAAGCAGTAGTGCAGACAGACAGGTTCCCATTGTGCCCGTTTTGGCCAACAGAGGGGGTGACTGTTCGCTCTAGCAGCTTCATATCACTCTTCTTCTACTAACCACTAGTTTTAGAGAAAACTGCTGTGTAAAACTCAAACCAGAAACTTCCAAGTGTCAAGTCAATCCACTACATCACATTTTCCAGCTTGGAGGTTCCCCATAAATATGACCCAATGGGACATATGTTTTTTATTTTATTTTTCATTTCATAGATGAAATCATTGGAGCTTTTATTGATACAGTATATCTCCCAACAGTCGCCCCAGTGTTTATTCAAAAAGTTATTCTGAAACCCAGGCGTTTAATAGAGACAGGCGTTTGTTGAAAACGGGCTATTATTCACCTCACAGACAAAATGGTGATGGGTATTTACAGCCACAAAATGTCATGCAGCTTCTTCGCATTTATTTTGACAGAAGATAACGATAATAAGAAAATAATAAAATAGTAGAAGATAACGGCTACTATTGGAGACTGGCATCTATTTGTCACGACATCTCTTCAAACCCTGGCATCAATAAGAGACAGGCTATTATTAGAAGATATACAGTAATATGAATGCTGAACTGTTAACATTACTGTAGTTGTGGTCACTCTATGGTATATTAGATTGATACAAATTTATTTTATTTATTTACTTGGTTTACTGATATCTATTTTGTTTAGATATAGACTAGTAAACATTTTTTGAGAGCTAAACTGTGTACAATCATACGTATTTTATGTTAAGATTTCCAATTATTATTACTTTTATTTTTTAATATTATTATTACATGACCATTATTATTGTTAGCGCTCCATTACTTACATCCTTGAAAAAAGGAGATCTTCATTGGTTCTTAGGCAATGGAGAACCAATGAAAACACATTGAATGTCTTTACATAGGTTCTCTCCTATGATGGAGAAACAGTTGTAATTGATTCTTTAACAAATCTTTTTAAAATGGTTCAACCTAGAACCATTTTCCAGTGAGCTTTTTGGTATTACATAGAACTCTTTTTTTTTTTTTGCTTTATGTGTATTGTTTTTTGTGCATTTGATGTGTGATACAACTATTGGTCATCACTAAAATGGTTATACTGTATATGTCAAATCTGACACTGTAGATGGAGCTTTAGCAGCATCTCCACTTGACGATGGGAATTTAACAGCAGGGTAAAATATGACATTAGAATGAGTGGTGGCTTTCTAGAAATATACCCTACTATCTGTAGAACCTATAATTGCCATGTGCCTTTCAATTAGATTTGTAATTATAAAGCCATTTTAAAGGCCTTTAGTGGCCTCGTGTAATTTAGTGAGGCAAATTAATCACCATCCCAGAGATCAGATATGGGCAGTAAGCATTTTGCAACCATGCTCATGTGATTACTGTCTTGTGTCTAAAACATGGACTACAGAGTAGATCAACAGCAGAGCAGATATATAGAACGATAGACAATAACTTTAAAAAGGAAACAGGACAATCTGTGGCTATTAATACATTTTTATACTCATTTGGGTCCAAATTAACAACTAAAGTTCATTCAATTTCTTATTTTCTTTGTATATCTCTCAGAAATAAGAATGCTTTAGCCTAACATCACCCCAACACTTAATGTCTAATTAAAACAGCACTAACGTGATTAAATGGCCAAAACCACAAAGTGCTTCCATTTATTTATTTATAATTGACACAGATATAGAAGCATGGCTAAAGTCTTGGCACCGAGATAAGGTCATATTAACTGGTGATAAATGTGGATCGACATGAACTGTATCCACAAGAAGATGATTCTGGTTCAAACCTTTGCAACTGTCTAAATAAAAAAAGTGATCCTGTTGAACATCTAATAGTGAGTTACAGAACAACTGTTTTTTCCGTTTTTGTAAAGACGTTCAATGAAGCAAATATTTTTAGTGTTTGTGGTTGACCATTAACTTTAGATGTGTAATTATTATGCTCTTTATTTCATTAGTGTATGACTATGGCATATGTTTTACATGCATAACTGTATTGTGAAATTTCATTGTAGGGTAGTGAAATGTTTCTCTGCTCAATTGAATGTTTTTCTTGAATATTTTTCTTGAATGTTCACCAAGAGCGCCATCTACTGTAATGAACATTTACATACAATTTCTTCATAAGAAGAGGTGTTTATTGACAGTTTTATTTTATTTTCTGTTTTAGAATTAATCACAAGCTCTTAATGATAGTGTAGAAATGTGTTTCTCTTTCAGGTAGTAATGTTGTAGCACCTGCACTGTTTTTATGACTAAGAAGATTATGTTGAACTCCCTGTAACTCGCACATCAGTATTGTCATGTCTGAATTTATGCTTGATTGTTCCTGTATCTGGAAGTCGCTTTGGACAAAAGTGTCAGCCAAATGAATATATGTAAATGTATTTTTATAATACTGTATAATATAATTGTTTTTTACTATTTTATTTATTCAGAATATTTTATTTAAAAAATTATGTGGCACAGTGAATGTATTTAACCTGCATTGTGTGCTGCATCTATCTGCTCTTGGTGGGCAGCTAATGGGTTAGGTGCCTTGGTCAAGAGCACGTCACCTGTGGAGGTGGTAGGGGAAAGTGATGTTTACTCACTCAGGACATTCAGATTGTCTCTGGCAATTTATTCTAAAACTGCGTACTTAATCGCATAGACGTCTTGTCATATTTTGAGTCTTTCCTGTGACTGGAGTGTAATGGAACTAGGAGTACTGTTTTTAATTTTCTTCATCTTCAACCTCACTTAGCTAATGAGAGATAGAAGCTAGTCTGATCAAGCTTTAAAATGTCAGCTTATGTAATATCTCTTGGTTTCACAGAAGCACTGCTGTGGAATTAGCTCTTCTTCTTGATAGCTGTCAGTCTTGTCTTCACTTCGCAGCTTCTGTTAGATTGTGATTGAGAAACTGGGATTTTTCAAGCAACGATTGATGTGTGTTGGGCGAATAGCTCCCCAGTGGACAACTTATCAGTTGGTTGCCATTCATCAACAACATGGGCCACGCCTGATCAAACCTTTACCACTGTAATCAGTAACCATAATCAATGGCAATAATTTTCTTGCGTACAATGAATCTGACATACTCCCAAAATCATTAATGGAAGATGGTAGTATATTTTGACTGGGAAAAGACACAGCCACACATACACATAAATAATCTAACACACACACCATTGCTACATTAAATAGACTATGATTGTATTGCGTGAGAACACTATATAATTTCTCACAAGAGCAACTTAAGGGTTAAATCAGTTGTTGTACTGATCGTCATTCAGGTAGATGTGCAAGATACCTAAAGCCTTTTCTTTTCATAGAATTCAGTAGCATAAAAAATATATGCTAAAGATTTGCAGGTTTGTGAAGCACGTGAAGATTTGATTATATGACCTTTTCAGATCTCTGTAGAGTCTGTGGTTTTTACACAACTGAACCGTCAATGCACTTCTAATATTCTACTACATGGACTGGTATTGATGATTCAGTTTGATTGCATCCTGCACTGAGGAACAGTTGCTCTTCTGTTTTTTCTTACATACGTATCACTGTAATGCAAGAGCATCTCACTCACTCTGTTTATTGTTATGTTTAATTTAGTCACTTTAGTCAAAAACAAATCTATTGAAACAGTATTTCTGATTGAAATTCCTGCCCTTCATGCTCAAACAATGAACCCCACCTTCTTATTCCAATCAAGGTCAGCTATCAGGGATCAGGGTATTTTGAACTGATCAGGATCAGCTCGAGCATTAACAAGCCTAAACATGATCCTTTGTTTTCCGTCAGTGCAGACAGGTTCTGTACATAGAGGGCTTTGTGGCAGCATGTGGTTAAAATGTCAGCAGTGTTAAAATATTAACTGGAACATTTCTAATAACTGGAAAATAAAAGCAGCCCAGTGGCCACGTGTAAGATGGTACCCAAGGCTCATTGATGCATGTGGGGAGCCAAAGTTGACTCCTGTATTTAAAAAAGTCTTGAATTTGGGCTGTTTTCCCATTTTACAGTGAGCAGATGTCCTTGAAGAACCTGGATTAGACTGATCCTGTTTGGCAGAAAGCAGGTGTTGGAAAAGACGAACTTTATACAGACTAATACACAACCATGGTAGATCAGCTTCAGGTAAATCTGACTCAAGGGAGGGAATGAAAATGACCTTGTCATCTTATCGTAGAATCTGACTAATTTCCCATGACAACACACACAACTGAGCACTTAATGTGCTGTGTCATTGCTTTAAAGATAATAATAATATTGTTTTTACATCACACAATAAGACAGGGCTTTTTATTGAGATGTTATTAACACACACACACACACACACACACACACACACACACACACACACACACACACACACACACACACACACA
>JBBIGC010000041.1:13312900-13340854 GCA_037576955.1 Lepidarchus adonis
GAGAAATGGTAATATTGTGTATCTGGAATGAGTTTTAGATCTTTAAGTCCATCTCCTGAAAAATCGGAGCAGAAACATTTATATTGCATTTATATTTTTGTTGAGTGTATTTTCAGATAAAGTATTTAAAGTTTTAAAAATCTCTATAGCTAAAAATCTTTTATACCAAAGTTTTATGAAATGCAGCACAATTTTGGATTCTGTAACACATCTGCTTGCACCCTCTCAAGTGACATGACACCACAGCCTGTTTAAGTATAGAATGACAGCTCACTGCATCCAAGTACACTTCCAACTCAACAGGTAGGTGCTGATATTCCCACCCACAGTCTAGAATCTGAGTATAAAACATGCAGCATTTGTGTGTATACATACACATGTCTGGTCTTATGTAGGTGTCATGCTCATTTTGACGTCTCTATCCACCATCGGTGTTCTGATCTTACATTTTTATGCCTCACAGTTTGTGGGTGTTCACTCACATTGAATGGAACATCTCAACAATGTCTTTCTTCTTCAATAATGGCACCTCATTGGAGCACATAAATGTTGAGGTCCTTTGTCTGATGCAACAATTTCTCTTGGCTTGTGTTTTACAGCTCTAACTTGACTTCAGATTCAGATTTGATTACTTTTACTCTTACTATTACCAGTCTGCTGGGCCATCACCATCATAATTTAAGACTGAATAAAAGCTTCCTGTCTGATAATGATGTAGATACTTCATACTTTTTCAGTAGCTACTTGCAGGTTTATGCTGTTTATGCTGTTTATGCTGTTCAGCTTGCCCAGCTCCAGACAGCTCTTCATTTTCTTCAACATTCTTGTTTGCCGCTGTATTACCTCTGGAACTTTCACAATCACATTGCTCTATTCTCCGTTTGGTTTACTCTTAGCAGTGTGTCATTGGAAGCCAAAGGCAACATGTTGAACAGTGGTTCCCAAGCAGACATGGATGATACCCAAACCATCCTATCACTGGAACTGTAGTATCCTTTTCCTGCATACTTCGGTTATCCCTTTCTAATCTCTACATGCGATTAAGCGACTGTGTTGAAGCAAAGAGCAAACTCTAAGAATGTAGCACGGCTGTTGCGTAATGGTCAACACTGTCCCTTTCGTGCAGCAGAATAGAGTTTGATTGTTTGTAGTGGCAAACATGCTAATCTACACCAACATGTGTCCTCAGACAAGACTCCAAAAGCGATATTAATTTTAATCAGTAACACAATTTGTAATGCATTCTAGATAAGAGTGTTTGCCGAATGCATAAATGTAAATTATATAGTAATGGGGTACTTCGAGACAAGTAAAAAGGTTTTGCTATCAGAATTCATCATTAAAAAGGTCTAAGGTCTTAAAAAATACTAAGGTCATTGTGTCATGCTATTTACCATGATTACTGTCCTTTTTATGTCTGAAGACTCTTCCTCCAAAGATTTAATTCAGAAAATTCCAGTAGCCAGAAGGTCTTTGACAGTACTTTTAAGATGACAAAAATATTGCTTAATTAATACTGATTCTGATTTTGTTTTCTACAAAGGTTTTCTTAGTTTTTTCCACTTGGAATTAAATCTTTAAAAAAAAAATTGAGGAGAACCACTACTTAGTACTGTGAAAAGAACAACAAAGCATTTCTTTAGAGACTGAATGTATACAAAATATGGGGTTGTGACCGAAGGAACCGGACAGCAGGCTGAAGTGCCCTTGAGCAAGGCACCTAACCCCCAACTGCTCAACATGTCCGTCACTCTGGATAAGAGTGTCTGCCTAATGCTGTAAATGTAAATGTAAATGTAAATGAAATGCCTCGTAAGACTCTGAACGGGGATTAGAGATTCAACTCCACTGAAATCATTAATAGAGAGAATGAAAATTAACGACGATATAAAGTATAAAGAACAAAGTCAGTGGTTTTTGATGCTACTCTTGGTAATAGGTGTAATACTTTATCATAATTACATGCCTGTGCAGATTGCCACATAGTTCTTTTTCTTGCCTGCAGTCATTTTTGTTAAGGATCTTTAAAAACAAGGTGAAAGTCGTCATTTGGACTTTTTCCAGCACCTCTGACGTCTGATTTCATTAAGCATTAGTGTTATTATCGACACTGGTGTTATTATATGTGTGTTTTTCAACCTTGAATCTGATGCAAGAACTGCAGCATATCATTAGGCGTAGCTGACAGCTGTGACGTCTGTAATCAGAATACAGATAATGCTAACTTGGCGAAGCAGATACATCTGCTTATGGTAATCTAAACGAAACTGTATGTACCATTTGTATTACAATTAAAGCAAGTACTGTTATGAGTGGGCAAAATATTATCGCAAAACCTTTCACTATGCACAGTATTCATCACAATATTCTGACAGACAAAATGTGCTTGTTTGAAGTTTCGTTTGCTCTTTAAATATATTCCACATTTTACACCTCTTAATAATGATACAATGTCATCATCACCTACTTAAACGTACAGCACAGTACAGCACAAACAACTTTTATTTAACTGAAAAAGCTCAAAGAAAAGATTTGCAGTGTTTCTACTGATCTGCTTAAATGTATTGTGTAAAACAAATGTACAATTTGATACCTGCAATACAGAGGCATGTTTAACACAATGTTCACTTCTTTCTTTAATTACACTGTTTAATCATTTGGAAACTAAGTAGACTAACTTGACAGGTCTGGTCGGCTGACAGGCCAGTGAAGCTCAATCACTCTCTGTGAAAGAAGCTGAGCTGCTGTACTGTAGCACATACAGAATGAAGAAAAAAGAAAGCAGAACCAAGTATAAGAGCAGAAATGATCTGAAGATCTACGCTTGTCAGTTGTCAGCAGTGAATTTTCAAATTAGATTTCACTTGTCATTTTTCATAATATATTATTACAACATTATTAATGAGACCATTAGATTATTTTGTTTTTGCTTCCATTTTTTCATAGATTTTTGGTTGACAATATGATACACACAGACTTCATCAATCCACAGGACACTTTGAATATAAGGCTGATATGAAGTAAGATGTTTTTATCCCTGGTTTTTACACTTTTCCCAGTAGTGTTATGCACAAAAACCTTAACAAACACATATTCTGAAATGTGTATTATGAGTTGGCTTCTAGAAAGGGAATGGTCCTAGATCATTAGGACTCATTTGTCTAGTAATGCCACTTGGTAAATATTGTCAGTGTCAAAATTCTAGCATTTAGCTTTTTCATTTGTTGTGACATTAAGATTAAATCTACATGATTAGACATGCCACATTACTACCACATTCTAAAAGCACACCAAATTTCTCGAAATTCTATCATAAGAGATGCTGCACCTGATATGTTTTCAAAAATGACCTAAAATTGTCTTCTCTGTTCTTAAAATGCTTGTTTCACCACCTGTATTTTAATAGTGGTAGTGAACTCAGCATGTCTTAGATCTGTCTAAATGTCTGTTTGTTTCTTGTTAGCAAAACCACAAAATACATCATTGTAGGAATAGATTGACATTTTATATCCAGGATGTTATATTTTAATGGTTTGAAATCAATATCGTGGCCACATTATAAACATATTCCTCTGAACAGTAGTAATAATAATAATAATAAAAAAATAACAACAACAACAATAATAATAACTATTTATATAATAATAATAATCCATATTTAAATAACGCCTTTCATAAACCCAAGGTCGCTTTAAAACACAACACAAAAAACACACAGTAGACTCAATATTCTAAGATAGATATTCATAGATGAAATATGACCATTTATTGTGTGATTTCTAAAGAGGTTTAGTTCAGCTTAACAGATTTTAAGTTTACTTTAAAGACAGGAGTGTCCAACTTTAACTCTGCATCCCTGCAGAGTTTAGTTCTGCAGCTAATCTAACACACCTGATTGCATTAATCATGGTCTTCAGGAACATCTGAATATTAAAACCAGGTGTGTTGCAAGACATCAGAAACCAGAAATCAGGAACAAATGACAAAGAAATCTATCAGAGATCTATCAGTCTGAAAAAGGTTATAAAGCCATTTCTAAAGTTTTGGGACTCCAGCGCACCACAGTGAGAGTCATTATCCACAAATGGCAAAAACATGGAACAGTGGTAACAACTCATCCAAAAGGTCCCAAAAGACCCAACAACATCCAAAGGCCTCACTCATGTACGGTCAGTGTTCATGACTCCACCATAAGAAAGAGACTTGGCACAAATGGCCTGCATGCAGAGTGCCAAGACGAAAACCACTGCTGTGCAAAAAGAACATTAAGGCTCATCTCAATTTTGCCAGAAAACAGCATGGTGATCCCCAAGACTTAAAAAAATGTAACTTTTTGAAAGGTGTGTCCCATTACATCTGGCATAAATGTAACAATGCATTTCTGAAAAAGAACATCATACCAACAGTAAAACATGGTGGTGGTAGTGTGATGGTCTGGGGCTGTTTTGCTGTTTCAGGACCTGAAAGACTTGCTGTGATAAATGGAACCATGAATTCTGCTGTCTACCAAAAACTCCTGAATGGGAATGTCCAGCCATCTGTTCATGACCTGAAGCTGAAATGAACTTGGGTTCTGCAGCAAGACAATGACCCTAAACACACAAGCATGTCCACCTCTGATTGGCTGAAGAAAAACACAATGAAGACTTTGGAGTGGCCTAATCAAAGTCCTGACCTGAATCCTATTAAGATGCTGTGGCATGACCTTAATAGGTGGTTCATGTTTGAAAACCCTCCATTGTGGCTGAACTGCAACAATTCTGCAAAGATGAGTGGGACAGAATTCCTCCACAGCTGTAAAAGACTCATTGCAAGTTAAACGCTTGATTGCCCCCTAAACCTAATAACTGGTTGGGCCTTTAGCAGCAACAACTGCAATCACTGTGTCACACAGGGCCATGTAGGTTTAGATTGTTTTCTCCCTTAATAATAAAAACCTTCACTTAAAAACACATTTTGTGTTTACTTGTGTTGTCTTTGACTGATATTTAAATTTGTTTGATGATCTGAAACATGTAAGTGTGACAAACATGGAAAAAAATAAAAAATTTCACGCCACTGTATATACCATTTTCATTTTTGTGGGCCATGTATTGTGTATTGTATCATATCATGAGATTAAATAATTATACAGGGGGTCCTTGAGTTACATCAGGGTTTACGTCAGAGTGCAACTCACAGTAAGTTGATTTTCAGCGCAAGTTGTAACTCGTGCAATAATGATGAATAATAATGTGTGTAATGATGCTTTATCAAACAGCACTGTGCTTTATTAATAGCCGACAACATGCTTGAACGAGTAACATGTGTTGTGAGATGTGGCATGTTTCATGGGGAGCAATGCATTATGGACTGTGTAGTGTGTGGAGCGGAGAACAGGTGAATAATGTGGGCGGATTTTGTGTAGTTAATCATGATTAATTATAAATCTGTTTAAAAGTGTGGATACATTATGTCTTATACTAAATGTACAACATGTACTGTTGTTCAAAATGAGAGTAGTCACTCATGTACTGGGTCGTGATTACTTAGAGAGGTCCAATAATCAGCGCTAAGTGCTAGCGTAGCTTTGAGTTCCACTAGCTAGTTTTCCCCTTTTTGTTTCATATAGTTTGTGAATCCTGAAGACGAGAGTGGATCTGGAGGGGAACTCATAAGATGGGTCATTGGAAGCAATCTGAATGATGCTGAGCAGAATCTGTCTGTACTTAATGTTCATTGGCTGCATGCTGTGGCTCCATTTAGCAATTGCTACTGTTAATATGTTGGAGGTTTGCTGACCCATTATTTGCCGTTGCTGTAGACTGTGGTACAGAGCTCAGGCTTCGGCTGCCAAATGTGCGCTTGGCTTGCATCTGAAATCTTAGGCTGGGTGTACTAGGATCATCTGGCAAAGTTTTGAATTAAAATTTTCCCTTTAAGGGGTCTTTCTGCATCACTCTCTTATTAACTACTTGAAGGCTGTGAGATGCCATACAAGTTGTTTTTTATCTGACAGAGGGGTTATGCAATTTTAAGTACCAAAAATGTCACTTTTCTTAAATATTTTGGGAATTGTGCAACTGTTGATTTGTGTGATATTTCTCTATGTTTGCAAAGATGTTCTTTAAAATATTATGTTCTTCAATAATTTTAGAGCATTTTATCGAGGCTTAACGATGGGACATGAACAATGAGCCAGACTGTGAGTGACTGGGAGTTTTTGTTGCAATGGATCAAGTGTACTTTGATGAGGATGGAATACAGTGTTCCAATGCTTTCACAGAGAATGACATGCACATCGAACCATGAGCTGACCCAGTGGAGGCCTACAAATTGGTCCTTGGGGGCATAGAAGAGGGAATTTAGAGCAGAGATTAGTTATTACACTGCCTACTTTGCATCACTCTCTGTGCTGATCTGCAGACTATAAACTCATAATCTCTGGCAACAGGCTGCAAGTTTGCACAACAGCTCTATTTTCATGCATTTGCAGCGTTATATGTTCAAATCGACTCCCAGACACACAAAAATGGCATGCCGGCAGTAAGTGTGCCATGTGCTGCCCCTCGCATTCCTCAGCTCATTTGTAACTAGCGTCAGTGGGAAAATCCAGATTTTTGAAATATTGCTGGCTGGGGCTGTACCCCATGGAATCGCCGGAGAGTGGACACAGGGCCCGTAGTGTGTGTGCACTCCATAATTAAAGGGTGCCATAGAGCAGGAGTACTGAGGTGAAGTGTGTCCCACTCAGCTGAGGATATTTCAGGCGGTACGCTACACTGACAGAGTTGTAGGGAATGTTCCAGCACTCTGAATCTTCCTATTTATGGGACACCTTGAGATTTTTTTTAAACTCTCTGTTTGCGTGCTTATTTGTTTGTTTATTTATTTTTGACTCCCTTGCTCCATGGGAAAATATTTTATACACCAGGTCGTCTGGTAGTCTGGTACTCTTTCTTGGTAGTCTGGACAAAAGGCAGTTATTCTTCAGTATTTACATGAAATTGTTTGTTTGTTGTTCAACTTTCCATGTACAAAAGACTTGGATACATGTAACTGGGGAATTAAGGAATCATTTGGCAAAAAATCTCATTTACATAATTTTCCACTTACCCTGAGGCAGTAAATCAGCCACACCTTGTTTCGAGTTGACATACCAACACAAATCAATAGTCACCCAAATCTTTCATATAAATATGTTACTTAAACTTCGTTGAAGTACATAAAATACATTTCTGGAATTTCTGAAAGATAACTTGACTTTTGCCATGACTTTTTGAAATTAGGTCTTATGTGTGAACTGTATTAGTTTGTTTTTAGCTTGTGTGTACTATGCCAAAAGATCATGTTTTATATGTAGGCTTAATTAATGGCCTATGCATTTGTAATGAGTGTGCTTTATTGTCCTACTACTTATGTCATAAGCCTAATAAGAAAATCATGTTGAAGTAATCTTCTGCTAAAGCCTGATGTTAAAATGGTTAGGACTTTACTCCTATGTTTTACTCTTACAAACATCATTGTAATTCATTTTTGTTTTCTCTGTTCACTTGCAGTGGTGATCATGTGCCTCCGTGCTGATGTAATACGAGAAATCATGCTAATGGCTCATCGACGAGGATTAACCAACAGCAACCGACTCTTCTTTAACATTGAGCTATTCAATTCCTCCTCTTATGGTAATGCTTGCCCCTCATTTTTTCTGTCTACTGATTACTAAGCTTATCTTCATGGTCAAGATGTTCTGCTGAAATGTCTGATTTCCCAACCTGACACTTTGCACAGTGAGGCTGCTCACCACAAAGAATTTCCAAGTCTTCAAGCCCTTCTGTTTGATAGAGATTTCATTCAGGAGCTGAAGGCTTTGAGGCATTTAGCTCAGCATAGCGGCTCTGAATATTGTCTGGTCTGTGCAGGCCATCAAGAGTTTCCATTGTAGTAAAGGATAGATGTTATCTTAAAAGAACCAATGATCATTAAAGGAGTAAAGTCTTTAAATGGGCAATAAAACATTTACGCCTAAATGCATCAACAAATCTGTTTAATGATGAAATATCCCAATCCACATTTAGGACAACAATGGTTTAGGACAAGATTAATGAGGGGAGCCATCATTGATGTTTAATTTCTTGTGAATTGTTCATGTAAAACCAAAGAATTATTTCACAGGGGATGGATCTTGGAGAAGAGGAGATAATCATGACTATCAGGCCAAGGCAGCCTACGCTCATCTGAACACAGTGACATTAATGAGGTCTACGAAACCTGAGTTTGAAGATTTCTCTTTAGAGATGAGAAAGTCCCAGCTGAAGATGGGTGTTAATGTTTGTGAAGACTGCAGTGATGTACGTAAGTCTTTGATACACATTAGTACAATATGGCTCTACAAAATGAAAATATACAGCATTAAACATTATAATATTGCCTATATATTTGTAGATATAATGTCGTAGTATTAAACACAAAACATGTTAATGGCTACGTACATGTACCAGAACATTAACACCACTGACAGGTAAGGTGAATAATGTTGAATAATATCTAGTTATGTTATTACAGTGGCACCTCTGGGGTGATATATTAGGCAGCAGGTGAACAGTCAGTTCTTGAAATTGATGTTTGAAAAATGGGCCAGCATAAAGATCTGAGACACATTGACAAGAGCCTTATTGTGATGGCTGGAGGTTTTTGTGGAGTGTTCCAGGTATGCAGTATTTAATACTTACCTAAAGTGATCCAGGGAAGGACAAGTGAAAAAACGTTGACAGGATGCATTGATGCATATGGGGAGTGAAGGCTAGCCTGTCTGGTCAGATCCCAAAGTGGAGCTACTATGATTAAAGGTGCTAGAATGCTCAGTAAACCACTTGGCAAGTGGTGTTAATGTCAAGGCTCCCTGGTGTGTGTATATATATATATATATACACACTTAATATTTTTCAGCTTTCTGAAAAATAATCCTTTCTTTAAACTGTGAAAAATATATAACGATAATTATCACTATATAAAATTTCTCAATATCAATATAAGACATGGTCAATTTAATGTTGAAAAATGTTTAAACTCATTCCATCCATGTTTTGACAAGCAACACAAAAAGCCAGTAATGAGAATAGCACTGCGCCGAACAAATCAAGTGGCTGGAATCACACATCAGTTTATCAGAAGTGGGAGTAGACGACATAAACACAAAACGTTAATGAAAACTTTTAACTACAGCAATATCGATGATGACATGTCAGTGGACACATCAAATTTTGTCTGTACAGTCAGAAGCAGAGAAGTTCGCACTGCACACTGTGTTTAAAGCATGTTCCCAAGTGTAATACAGCTAATATTTTTATCAACAGACGCAGTGTCATTCTTTATACTGTAAATTCCCTGAAAGTAACATTTCTCTCAAATGGCACGTCACCAGATTGTCAGTGCATTGTATATAAGCCTCACTGCCACTTCACTGAGCAAGACTGAAATCTGAAAAGCAAATCTGGGGTGTTCTCCTGTAGAACCTTAAAGCTATTGACTGATCAGAATTGAGTCTTTTTTAATATTTTGTATTATCTGTTTTTATTTGGAACTGACCAAAGAATTTAATTCTCCATTCTTTTTGTGTTCTCCTGTAATGCTTTTTGACTGGTTAGAATTAAGCTATTGGTTTAGTATATTTATACTTATTTTATCTATCTACAGTACAGGACAGTATCTTCAGACAGAAGATAAATAATTTACACCATAATAAAAGAAACACCATAATAAAAGAAACCTTTAAACTGGACAGAATTTGATTTATTGTGATATATATTGATATAGACTGAGGGGGGAAAAGGGAAAAAATTGTGATTTTTCCATATCGCCCAGCTCTAGTGAAAGGCTTGTTATTTAGGTGATCAATAGACAAGCCCATTACTGTCAGAACACAAACCTGTTGCATAACACTGTTTTCATCCTAATACAACTGAAACAGCACTGTATCCAAAAATGACTCAGCCTTGCTGCTAGAGTTAACATTTTTAAAAGTTACAAATATACTGAAAACAACTGACCCATTATGGAACGCCGTTTTGAATTAAGAGTGTCTTTTGTAATTATTCCCTTTCAATTACTCATTTATTCCCTCTCCTTCCATCCATTATTTTTGTCTATATTTAATGTGGTGAGAGCAAGTGGCTGATTCTCAGCCCAATCATCTGAAGTCAGAGTCTGCTCCTTTCACTTTGTGAGTACTTGTGAAAGCCTGAGTGAGGTAACCTGGGGTTCCATAAAGTGCTTGTATGAGTGCTTGCAGAGACATGGCTGTTCAACCCTGCTCCTTTGTCTGGGACATGTCAGCTGACTTTGAAAAGCCATCAGTGATTTGTCAGGGAAGGCAGTGGAAGCTGTCATGTCGAAACAAATAGTCGTTGATAAATCAACTTGCTGAGGTTAATAAGCTCAACGGGGTCTCTGGCACTTTCGACCGGTTCAATTGGTGGATCAACGAGGAGCCACAAAAGGCAGGAGGTGGCCCCCAACCGGAGGTTGTTTTTTTGTCCTAAAGAGCCACAGTCAAAAACCTCCTGCATGTGAACAAGGAGCATTCTAAATCTAATTATGAATGTCAAGCCTTCACTGTGCCCGGCACAATCACTGCGTTGTGTTGCTGCCTTCAAATGACACCTCTTCTGTGAAAATATGGCCTTAGTGACCAGAAACATACGCTTGATTGCCAGATCACAAATGTGTCAGTGGCTGGTTTGCTTGTAGAGGAGAGCTTGTAGTATCTGTTCGTTTTTGCTGAGTCCGACGTTGTGTCGATGCATACTAAATTACTGACTGGGGTGAAGAATGCCCGCTTTATTCATTAAGAAGGTGATACATTTTTTTGGATAGGCTTACAGTGACTCGTGCTCTTAAGGGTAAGCAAGCCTGTTTTCAGCAATTCATGCATGCTGCCAGGGAATGCAAGCCCAGCCATTTGCACAGTACTCATCACATGCGTAAAAGCTGCTGGAGAAATGTCACTTTCTAACGTAAATGAATGCTAGAGTGTCTGTATGAGCCGTTTACTATTCAGGTGTGAATATTTTATTAAGTGCAGAATAGATTGAATGATTAAATTACATATGGTCACAGTCAAAACAAAACCTTGTTTCTCCAAAATTTTAACCTTGTGAGAGAAGAGAAAAAAATCACTCGAATCAAATATGATTTTTTACACCATTTGAAAATCACAAATTTTTAAAAATATATTAACAGCTCAATAGAAAGTCTATCGCTAAATAACTAACTCTAAAAGTGTTTTATATTTTAGATTCCTCAATGTAATCACGCATTGTTTATAGCGCTACAAACCCTTGGCCTTGGCCTATTCAGGATCCAATTGTAAAATTTCTTGCTGCTTAATGGGGTTGGGACCATATTGTGTTGTGCAGAAGTCAGGTTGATACATAGCTGACAGAAATACATGTTATTTCTAGAACCATTCAGCTAAGTAAAGAGGTACAACAGTCTATCATTACTTTAAGATCTGAAGATCAGTCAGTCTGGAAAATTGCAAAAACTTTGAATGTGTCTAACTTTTGACTGGTAATGTATATCATAAAAATCATATAAAATCATGCGGGTGTAAAATATATTTATATATATATATATATATATATATATATATATTCACAAGAGCAAGATCTGTTTGTAACACAGCAATAGAAAATGTTAAATCTGCACTGGATTTTTTCATTACATTCCTTTTCAATATATTACACCCGCATGATTTTGTCTCAAATATTACTTCTGTTTATGTCATATTTTATTTATTTTATTCAGATTTTATTCAGGTGAAATAGAATGGAGTAGAGTAGTTAGAATAAAGGAAAGGGAATGCATCTGCAACATCTGCAAAAGTTAGGAATGTCTCACTAGAGACGTAGCCTGACCCATGACTGTGCTCTCTGTCTGCGTTAGCTGCATAGATGAGTGTGCAGGGCTGAAAGATGAAGATAAGTAACAAATGCCTGTTCTGGCTACAGTGAAAGCTCCCTACCTACGCTTCATTATCCAGTGAGCTTTTACATAACATGCAGCCACTGGTTCAAGCGAAGTGTCTAAAGTCAATCTCTGCTAGAACCAGCATCCTTGAAATAATTACTCCTATTGCTCAGCACATGGCAAATATTTGTAAGCTCTGATGACCAGTAGGTGGGTGTGTTGGATTACTCCACAGCTTTTGGACTTCTGTAATATATTTTATGATTACAGTAGTGATGGATAAGGTCTTCAGAAAACAGTTTAAGGCGTTGAGAGAATTGGGAGATGGTTTTCATGTGAGACTACCTACATGTGTATGGAGCGCTCAGCAATTTTTAGAAAAAGGTTAAGAAACGGGCAAGATTTTTGTTCTTTAGTTTCTTCTCTTTTCTTTTAAAATAGGGTTTATCATAGAAAATCTAAATATTATATTTTTAATTAAAGAGGTGGCTATACATTCAAAAACTTAAAAAATAAGTAGGCCCCATGGAAAATCAACATCTGTACAAGGAAACATTTCAACCTCTTTAATAAAGTGCATATGGATGATATACTTGATCAAAACCGCAAGAAGTAGCTTTTTCAATCATTTATTCTTTAAAAGTATCAACAGATATTGATATTGAAAGTCAGTACAGTTTCTCTTGTACAGCTTGTACACCAGTTTCTGACACCAGCTTGCTTAAATTGACCTCTCGTTCATATAATATCCCTTTGTGTGTTGAGATTTTCTTGTATACGCTGCCGTTTTCAAATTCAGCACATTTCAATGGTGGAGGCAGTGGTGCAGTCATTAGCACTATCACCTCACAGCAAGAGAGTTCAATCCCCAGGTCAGCCACAGGTGCCTTTCTGTGTGGAGTTTGCAAGCGCTCCCCATGTTTGCGTGGGTTTCCTCCCACTGTCCAAAGGTTTGTGGCTTAGATTAAGTGGCTGCTCTAAATTACCCATAGGAGTGAATGGTTGTCTGGCTCTGCATTACCCTGTGCCCACAGCCAGTTGGGATCAGCTCCAGCATCCCAAATTTTCTAAGCAGATTGGACATTAATAAATTATTTTCAATTTATTTCTTAAGTCATTTCTTAGTGGATTTTTAAGCACTCTTTAATGTGATGGAGAATTCATACGTGAATCAATGACTTCAGGCTGGCAGTCCCTGAGGCAAACCATAACATTTCACAGTTGAATTGGAGTTCTTCACCTGAAAGACTTGAGTCTTTTTCCATTGACTTTGTCAAAGCAAATGTCTTTTTGACACAGCTCCTGTTCAGGTCAGATATTTCCAATCTCTTTCTGATTAACAGGTGAGTCCATGATGAAAGTCTTGGAGCCTTTTTTTGCATCAAACAATCAGCTCTTGAGCTGAATTTGATCAGACAGTCAATCCTGGCAAAATTGGTTCAAATCAGCACCACTTCTGAATAATTTTTCAATACCTTGCCAGACTCATGGGTATCTAAAACCTTTGTTTTCTAAAGGCCCTAAAGAGTTCTCAATATCTTGGCATTATATCACCACACACAAAAGTAGCATAAAACCTTCTTATTTGATGGAATTACATGCATACGTTTAATTATTTACTTCCGTTTTCCATTTTACTGATCTGTTTTTATTTTTCAGTCATGAAAATGAGTACAAAAGAGTTGTCATCACTTTTAGGGTCTGTTTTAAAGAGTGTGAAATGTTTGCTTGTTTAAATATGTTAAACAAATTAATCATTTCCATTGCAAGTACTTTCCTTCTTGCAATTTATTCCCCAGCCCTTACAACCAACAAAAACAGGCAACATAAATGCATCTTAACTCATTAAATGACTCATAATGGCTTAATTCTTCGTAAGGTTCCTTCCTCCTGCTCTGAGAGGTTTTCCTCTGTCAGTGTTAACATCATCTGTTGTGAAAAGCATTATACAAATTAATTTTACCTTGACTTTCTTAAAGTCTCTATACTGTGGCAGAAAGTTTAGAAACTTAGAAACAATTTTGGTGAAGGTTCATGAAATTAAGTTTGATATTCTGATGGATCATCTTTTGTCTAGACTTCACTTGTAAAAATAAAATTAGAATCTGATAAATAGAAAACAAATGAAGCAATTTACAGGGTAGTATTTTCAGTAGTGGATTGAATAAGAGACATTCGCAGTCGTCCCCACAGACTGCAGTTGAACGTAAAACCACCCATGATTGCTTTTTTCCTCAGAACTGTTAATCTCTTATCTTGTCCAAGATGCTCAGATAACAAACTTACATTTTTTCTGGACCATCAAGCTTACTCGAAGGCTCCTGAGGCCTGAACTGGCTGTGACAAATTTGCAGTAAAGAGACAAACAAAGGAAGTCACACACCCAGCGCAATTACAGACCGTTCATTCTGCCTCATTCATTTCGAGCTGATAAACAGAGCAGGATATCACAGTGTTCAGGACAATCTGTGTCACACAAGGTTGACCATCTTTGTAGAACAGATTTTTATCCTTCCTCAGTGATGGGGCTTTCTTGGTATCTGACAAGGCGCACATAGCAAATTATGTTGTTAGTTTCCATTGAACCAATTTAATTTTAGATTTATTTGTAATACGTATTGTGAGATATTTATGTTCAAAAGGAACAGCAAAAAAGCATGACTGAAGTATTTTGCTCTGACATTTAAATGAAGGCTGCATTGTCCATTAATGACGGCAAACCTCCTTTTGGGTATTCTGCACCACTGTGAGGAAACTGACATGCGGTTGCTTATTTCACCTTTTCCCAAGGCTAATCAGGATACAGGATGAGAAATGCTCGGACTAACAAGCATACGCTCTGCAAAATGGGGTTCTTTACCAGTTGTAAAGAACATTTACATTAGGTAAAGAACCTTCACATTTCTTTAAAGTTCTTCTTTAAGGGGGAAAGGCTGTCTGGTACCCAGTGTTGGAGATAATGCAGTACAAAGTAATGTGTTAAATTAATGTTATTATATATTCAGCCTTTTGACCTTTTAAGTGCTGGAATAGGCTCAAGCCTTCTCCTCCCCCGTGACCCTGGTTAGGATAAGTGACTTAAAAGTGAATGCCTGGATGTAACAAATCAGTGTAACAGATTACAGTTTCCAACTTTATAAGAATTTTATTACAAACATGTTTTTTAAGAGAACAAACACAGTGCAGAGCATTTCAGACGTTTTCCTCTCTCTGTATAACAAACCCAAGGTTTTCTTTCACACACAGCTCCAATATTTTTTCTATTGGCTCTTTATTGTTTTATCATTTCCATTATGTACAACTTATTGTATTAAAATGTTAATAAATAAGGTTAGTGACATGGCTTTTGAAATATATTTACTGTGATTGTTTCTTTCTAATTAAATTACCACTGAAAGGGACTACTGGGTTTTCCTATGGTTGGTGATGTCATACTAGTAGTAAATAAACTGAAGTATTTACATTTTAAGAGAAGTATTTAGTAACTTATAATTAATTATATAATTGAGTACCTTTTAAAATAACTTTCACAACCTTGCTGGCACCTTTATTTTTAAAATAAAAAGACATGTTGATTCTTTTTGGCTAGTCCCACACAGACACAATTAAACTTGAATGGATATGGTAACTTTGTCATTAGATAAAAGATCCAACTTTTAATGTAACTTAATGTAACTGAGATCTTTACCCAACATGAATTGCTACATTAAGTGTAAGAAAAAAAATAATTTCAAGATTTTAATGTAACAATGATTCAATAATATCACAAACTACAGTAAAAATCTGGTAGAAGGCAGACAATATTATAAGTTGTGTGATTAATGTCATAACACTCTTTTACAAGCATATAATGGATATTATTAATACTTAAAAAAACTGAACAATTCTGTGTTTCATTACAAAGAGAGCAAACTATCTCCTGTTCTCCTCATTGGATTCCGTGCAGTGCAGTATCTGAAGTGAGGAATAAAAATGATTGTATTTGTTGTTTTTGACATTTTTCATTTTTTTTACACTAAAATCTCTAGGGAAAAGGGAGAGTACAAAATAAATCAATCGAATATTAGACACTATGTTTAAGTTAGAGGACTGATGTTTAGAACAATTTTAATTGTCAGATGTAACTGAAAAAAGTAATTGATAACTTCTGATGTATTGTTTTTCTCAAGCCATTAACTTAAACTCTCAATGCAAACTCTGCAGCTCAAAAGTAAAAATTTACCTTTTAAATGTAAGCTTCAATGTTTTTATACAAACTGCTGTCAGTGTATTAACAAAGACAAAATCTCCTGTAGCCACAAGTGTTTTTCCTTGTGAAAGGAAGTCGCCCAGGGTGACTGCTCCATTGAAATAGGCCACAAACTGTGAGGTAGCAGAGCATAAATCTCAGCCCATGACAGAGGTCTCGTTCCAGGGAAGACGTCACTCCTGGTTCAATATCTCTTTCTTGTAGCGCGTGAAGCTGAAGCCTTGTGTGGTCTTCATGGCTGGCTTCTCCTCAGCAACCTGGCTACTGACACTTAGCCACTTGTACATGACACACAGCTCAGTGATGTATTTCCTCTTTTCAGCGAGGATTCCCAGGCTCTTACCCAAGGAATCAAAGATGTTTCCCCTCTAAAAATGCTGCCAACCTGCTGTCTGTTCCAAAATACATGAGGGAGGGAACCTCACACAGTTGACTGGTTCTTTTTCCTCATTATGTTTTCTTCCACAAGACAGGCCATAAAGAGAAGACATTTTTCCTTCATTCTGGAATAAGTCTCTACAAATTAGGCCACAGTTTGAGGATTGAGACACAGACTAGTTTATGTATGGAGTGTTACAAAAAGTGTTACAAGCAGTGCCTGATCTCAAATGTCGACGTGGGTTTATGTTTCGCAATAGAAAAGCACAACATATTTTGAATGTGGAATGTCCATGGGAATACATTGTGTTGCTGAATTGCAAACTATGCTTTCTGTGAAAACACTGTGGCTGTTGTTATTATCAGAGTTAGCTCACACTTGCAGAAAAGAATATGTATGTAAACAGTTGTATAAGTATATCAGCTTTTCCTGCTGTTCCATTCCTATTAGGCAGTCGAAGGTGAAGGTAAATATACAGTGATTCCAGCCGCCAGTTATTGAATCTCCCCCCAAGCACCAGTACCCCTAAGCCCAGGGTTTTACTATTGTTTGCTTTGGGAAGCAGACACGCAACATGCTGTAACACAGGAATGAACTATTATCCCTATCATAACATAAGCAACCATTAGTGTTAGCCCTCTCAGTATGTAAGTCTCTTGCATATTTCTTATTGACAATTGCTTTAACTGCTGAAACATTTATTAGCAGGTAACCTATTGCTGGTGTAACATGACAGTACTATACTGTAGGTGGCATGGAAATGTTGGTGATACATTTAGAAACTCCAAATGTGATAATGCAGCATTAGTATTAGAGCAGTAAAAGAGTCTGTTAATGAAATATCACATATTGTTTGTTCTTCAAGACAGTCATGGAACATCAGTTAATATTGTTTTTTAGTTTTTTTATGTTAGGTCTAATGTCATTACTCTAAATAGTATTTCCTTGGCTTTTCCTTGCATTTCCAATTTCCACTTTAATCACTGTCTGGACCACTGTCTAGCCAATATTTCTGGAAGCCTTCAGGCTATTGCACAATGAACTGGTTTTTAATGAAAGTGGAACAGTGCCCGCACCAGTGTCATTGCGTAGCACTCTATATTGGCATATACTGCATTACATTAAACCCTGAATAAGACCCAGAATAATCAAGTAGTAGGTAACACGTGGCTTGAAATTTACGAAGAGAAAGCAAAGAATGTCTATGTTAAACAAAAGCTAATCTCCTACTATAACTAGCGCTACCAGTGTACTTGCTTGTTTGTTTTTGAATTTTGGATATTGCTCTCAATTTAGTCACTAAAAAAATTCCCACCCTGGTTAGGTTGCCCCAGTCACACAATGTTACCAAAAGTAAGGGTGAGACGGCTTATATAGGAGTCATGTGACACCTGTAACACACTGCTGCTGCTAATGCAATTTAATTGGACAACTCAACATCCTTGTAAGAGAATTGCCAATTTTGCTGTGAACTAAATGCCGCATGCACTGGGTAGCATCATGAAGAGTGGTGGGGAGATTGTAATGTCATGAGATTAGGGCCAGTTCTGACAAATTCATCACACCGGAGGCCTGCATTTTTCACCACAAAACTATTAAAAACTTCAAGTTTGTGAAATTTTTTTATTTATATTATACCAAATTTATATTGCAGCAAATGATTTATATTCTACTTTATTCAATAAATTATGATGAAAGTGTTATTTCACTCTTTTAAATACACGTTAAAATGTTGATTTTATGCAATGCATTCTATGTTTTTTGTATGCTCTGCTTCATGATGCTCTAGTGTTTATTGTACTATTGCAATATAAAAACATAACCACATTTAATTACAGAACAAGTTAATGGACAACACTTACCTTCAATACAGATTAAGGATTAACAACTTCAAATCTGAACTAATGACATTTAATTGCAGAATTTGATGGACATTTGACATATGCATTTGTCATTTAATGCTGTTACAGATTTGTAAATGTTTTAAGAAATTAGTTCTAAAGTTCTAAAGTTGATTTTTTACTTCATATGTTGCAGATCAACATGTTTATGGAGGGCTTCCATGATGCTTTACTGCTCTATGCTATTGCCTTGAATGAGGCAACCAAAAGTGGTTACTCCAAAAGGAATGGAATGGAGATTTCACACAGAATGTGGAACAGGACATTTGAAGGTAACTATATACATGAGTAGACATAAGTAGAACTAATAACACTGTAATTGTGCAGTGGTCTGTTGTTAATGTTTGTTTATGGTCATACATTTAAAAATACTGTGTAATATATTCTTGCATTTATTTGCTATTTATTTTATGACCTTCAAACTGAGCTGAGGTTATTTATACGCTAAAGTGTTTCCTGAGAAACATGGTTTGATCCATTGAATTTTGTGGGAAACTGTTCTGTGAATGGAACCGGATGGGAAAAAGTAAACAGGGGCAACAAATGCGTCAGTAATCAAGTGCAACATCAACTTTTTTAATTAGTGTATCAGCAGTGTAGTGTCCAATGTTAAGATGACGAGGGGAGAGCATAACCCTGTACTCACTTAACCTAAATTTGACACTGACAAATTTTTAATGACAAGGAAAAGAGATAATTTTTCAGGTTTTTTTTCTTGTGGTTACAACAGGAAAGTGAACATACAACCCACAGGTCACATGTGATTAGGGTGTAGTTTACTAGCCAGTACATAAAACTAGACAGTTCAATATTTTTATGATGTCTTTCTTCTGCTTCAATGGTAACAAGTTCACAAGAAGTCAGAATCCCAGTCAGTTTTCATTTTGGGATCATTCCACATTTGATTATTTCTTGACTGCATGAAAAGCCACAGAGCAACGATGCATTATGACTGGAGTATGATTGGATAACTCAAACCAGAGACCAATCTCATCCATATTTAAAACGTTTTTATGAAAATATATTCTATATCCTCACTGGGGAAACATTATAGTGATTTTTTTAGGCAGACATAAACTTTTTTTCATATTTATATAAGAATCATTGTGCATAATAACCAGTCAACAATTTTATTTTATTGATTTAAATATCAATTTTAAAAATCTACTTCATCCTTTAGACAGTTTTGATGTAAACAAAGTCAGCATCGGAATCAGCCAGGAAAACTTCATAATTTGTGCAACCCTCATAACTCATAACTTGTTTGTATATGTTTATACAATATATGTATATGTGTATATTGTATATGTATTGTTTGTTGATATATGTTTAAAATAGTTTAGCTCATCCATGAACATTTTAGAACATTTCAAGGTTATTTCAAGCTTTGGGATGTCCTTTGAGGTTTACAGTAAGAACAATTCACATCCACAGCAGAATTCATTGTGGAGCCAAATTGAATTCACTTTAACCAGATTATCAAATATTCTTTCCATTTTCATTCATAAGCTTTACTTACAAAGTAGGTGTTCAGCAATGTCTACTGCCCAATCTGCTTTCATCAACCGCAACACCAGAACCAAACTTGAAATAACAATGTTTTGTTCTGTGGGAATCGTCAGGAACAGGGTCATGTTTTTGCTTGTTAAATGAAATAATATTTTAAAAATGTCAAGAATTTGGGAACACAGACGCAGGGATGAAATTACCATTTCTTCAGACTATGCCAACAAAAACGGCGGGAGGCAGATGAGATTTCCTGTTATATTGGCCGCCCGGAATTTTGTCGACTCTTGCTGGTGTTTTCCTTGGAATGTCTGACTCTTCCAGCTAATTAATTTTCACATTCCTTGCATTGTATTGTGCAGGCATTGCTGGCCAGGTGTCTATGGATGCCAATGGTGACAGAAACGGAGATTTCTCTGTGATAAGCATGACAAACCATGAAGCTGGAACCTATGAGGTAAGACCTTGTATGTTTTGTTATTAGCGTAAAGTATTTGGATGTGGACGTTACAAACAGAATATAAATGTACTAATGTATTAACCTTGCAGGTTAGCTCACTGAGTAACATGCCTGTAGTAAGTGATGATTATATGGTAAATAACAAAGAGCTGCTGTTGTTTTCTAAAATGAAGGCAGTTAGCTATGATTCTGGGTGCAGACATTTATAATGATGTTAAATTAAGTATAAATTATGTATGACACGGAAATAAAAGGATCCGGCGTCACAGAAAATTCTGCTTCAAGCTCCCTATAAAAAAGTCAAGTGCATGTAAGATTAAACACTGTTCCCTCTGGATATGTGTACATTATTTATCATGTTCTGTGTGACATTTAAAAAGAACTGAAAAACCATGCAACACTGGACAGGGTTTTTTATGCTTACTGATATGCTTTTCTGTCTTTTTAGACTGTCATGAACTACTTTGGCACTAATAAAAGTTTCCACATAATTCCTGGCTCCAACAGTGAACGGTTCTTTATGGAAAATACACCAAAGTCTCCAACCCCAGAACATACAAGCGAATCATGTAATTTACCTCTGTTACTTTAAGAACAGTAGAAGTGTGTTTTGTATTCAGAGCATTAATATTTTTGTGTTTAAAGAAAAGAAGTACCCAGAAAACCATGGTAGCAAGTGCTGCAGTCTAAAAGGATAATGGGATATTTGCAGATTTATGGCATATTATATAAATTCTTTACACTTTTACAGAAGTGTTCTATAAGGGTAAAAGAGAAGTGAACTTTATTACAATCACTTGGTTTTAGTACATCAAAATGAAGCAGATTACAGAGAATAGATTGAAAAATGCTGTAGGATTTCTCTATAACTCGCTGCCTGGTCAGATTACTTTATTTACTGTTGTGTAGAAACTGAGCTTCAGATTTAGAAAATAAAAGTTCAGGTCTTCTGACATATTTTTGGTTTGAATTTTCCATTTCTATTAAGAAAGCATGTACATCTCACCTAGCTTCTGTTTCCAAAAGAAAATATGGTAGCATGATCAGGACAAATCCTGCTTTTTAGCTGTAATATTCCTTATTCTAACAACTTCATTTTCTCTCTAAGCAGGTGGACTAGGCTTATCAGCAGCAACTGGGATCATAGTTGGAGGACTTCTTGGAACAGCACTACTTATGGCATTCTATTTTTTTAGGTAAAAAGATCATATAACTAATATTTTCAATTTAATAGATCAAGTTTATAGTTCACATTCGGTCTCTTTTATGTCCATTATTGTAATGCAATTCAAATGTTACACACTAATGTAGGCTGTTAAGGCTGGGGAGAATGTGACAGTAGTTAGTTTTCTGAAAGTTAACAGACACGAGACATAACTGAAGCCCACTACAAGCTGCTTTTTTGACTTTAGTGGGATTTTTATTTTGTAAAAATAAATTCCATTCAATTGGGTTAAGAGCTTGTGACTGTAGCATATGACTTATATCATTTTCATACTCTACGAAACAGACCCCAGTTACCCCTTGTGCCTTGTAGATAGAGAATAAAGTTGACAATAAGGCTGATTATAATAAGGGATAAAGATACCTTTAGCCTTAACCACACCGTACTGTATATTCTCAGGAAGAATTACAGGATAACTATTGAAAAGAGGACACGACGGGAACCGTGTGATGGAAAGCATCGTCAGTTACGAGAGGACTCCATCAGATCCAACTTCTCAGCAGCATAGAGTTTGCCAGACGAGCAGATATGCATGTCAGGTGGAGTTCAAAGACTCAAACACCATCCCAGGAGTCTTGAAATATTTAAAGACATACTGTAGTGTTTTTATCTTGTAAATGTCTCTTGTTCTTGACTTGTAAACTCAGGAAAGATGTATTAACTGAGAGCTGCTTCCAAGGCTTCCTGAGGGGGGAAGAAGGAAAGGTCTGTCTTTTGTTTAACTACAGCCCTTGAGCTTTTTCCACAAGCTAGCCTCAAGGAGGAATCTGTAAAGGCCCCTTATTTGTACTAGATCTTATTTGGATCAGTAGAGACTGGCAACATTGTGTTAGGGGTATTATCAGTGCCTCTGATTAACAGAGAGGAAGTGGTTTGTTGAAGATTGAATGTTTTCCTATCCATGCCTCATTAAACTAAATGTGAGGGATGAGAATTCTACTTTTATCTTTGGGTTGGGTGTAATTCTTGACCGGAGGAACTAATTGACACAAAACCGATGTAAGCTGTAAGAAGAGATGACATTAAGCTTTCACTGTCAGGTCCGAAAATATTGGGACAATGACACAATTCTAATAGTTTTGGCTCTATACACCACCACAATGGATTTACTTTAAATGCAGACTTTCAGCTTTAATTTGAGGATATTTACATACAAATCAGGTGTAGAAATTAAAACAGTTTGTATATGTGCCTCACACTTTTAAGGGACCAAAAGTAATGGGACAAATCAACAATCATAAATCAAACTTTCACTTTTTAATACTTGGTTGCAAATTCTACTGCCCTCTACTGCAACTGACTTCTGTTCCTGTTTATTCCTGGGACACTTCCCCTTAGGTTTTGTCTTCAGCAAGTGAAATGAATTCTCAATGGGATTCAGGTCAGGTGATTGACAGAACATTCCACTTCTTTGCCTAATATGCTTCGGGTCATTTTCCATCTGTGAGTTCTGCAGCATTTGGCCTAATATGAGCAGATAATATTGCAAGAAACACTTTAGAATTCATCCTGCTGCTTTTGTCTTCAGTCACATCATCATTAAATGCAAGGGAACCAGTTCCATTGGCAGCCATACACCCTCACGCCATGACACCACCACCACCATGCTTCACTGATGAGGTGGTATGTTTTGGATCATGAGCAGGTCTTTCCTTCTCCGTACTCTTCTCTTCCCATTACTCTGGTACAAACTGATCTTTGTCTCATCTGTCCATAGGATGTTTTTCCAGAACTGCCAAGGCTTTTTTAGATGTTGTTCCTGTTTTTGAGGCTCACTAATGCTTTACATCTTGTGGTGAACCCTCTGTATTCACTCTGGTGAAGTCTTCTCTTGATTGTTGACTGACACACATACACCTACTTCCTAAAAAGAGTTCTTGATCTAGCCAATTGTTGTAAAGGCCACACCTAATGTTTTCGCTATCTCTCTGATGGGTTTGTTTGTATCTTGCAGTCTAATGATGGCTTGCTTCGCTGATAGTGACGGCTCTTTGGATCTCATATTGAGAGTTGACAGCAACGGATTCCAAATGCAAATAGCACACTTGAAATGAACTCTAGACCTTTTATCTGCTCCTTGTAAATAAGATAATGCGGGAATGACACACAGCTGGCCATGGAACAGCTGAGCAGCCAATTGTCCCATTACTATTGGCCCCTTAATAAGTGGGAGGCACATATACAAACTGTTGTCATTCCTAAACTGTTTACCTGATTTGTATTACAGCTGAAAGTCTGCAGATAAAGCACATCTCGTTCGTTTCATTTCAAATCCATCGCGGTGGTTTATAGAGCCAAAAAGGTTAGAGCTGTGTCCGAATATTTATGGACCTGGCTGTATGTAAGATAAACTGAAAAAGTGCTACCATTCTGTGTTAAAGTTAGGAGACGGTGTTGGGCAACGAGATGAACTGAATGTCTCAGAGAAATAGGTTATTCACACCTAAAGCCTAAACAATAATATAAAGGCCAGTCTGTCGATTAAGAAGGGGAGAAGCCTGTTAAAGAATATAAGGGTGTGGTTAATGAATTTCTCATAAAAAAAATAAAGAAAATAAAGCTATGTTTATAAGTAAAATATTTATATTGCACATGTACATTTTCCTTTTGAAAAATTCATATCTGTAGCTAAATTTACTGTCAGGAATTGCTTATTAATACACCATTCATTCTTCTATATATGTGAGATGCTACATTTAAATCTGTTTGTGAAAATACATTGTAGGTTTTTGTTCAAAGATTAGTGTGATGGCAAATGTGTACTGATGTAAGTAAATGTATCTACGTAAGATGTGATGTTATTTATTGAGTTTTTGTAGGTTTCAGTTTCCTTAGTGTTGATTTTAATATTGTTTTTATTCCTTGAGAGTGGAACATAGAGCTTTTTTTTTTAAAGAATCGGTTTCTGCCTTTTCAGAGCGTATTTTGCTTGATCATTGTGTACATGGCTTTGTAAACAAACCCTGGCAGAACTGTAACTTATTTATATTACCAGTACATATTGACCAATAAACAAAATTTAAATGACCCAATTGCATGTAAAATACTTTTTTTTCTCTCTTAGTCCTGGACAAAATACAAAATGACTGCAAAATAAAGAAAAACTTGTTAAAAAAATTTATAATCTATTCTAATCTAATTCTAAAAAGACAATATAATAATCAGCAGTACTGTACAAATAGTATATGGAAATGCTTTTTAATTTTAATTTAATTTAATTTATATACTTTGAGGTAAGCAATGGGGCCAATTGTGCAGAAATGATCAAAAGTCTTTGACTATGCCTCCTTTTCAGACGGGCAGAGTAGGGTACAGAGACCATGGCAAAAATCACAGGTTAGAGATTCCTCATGGTCCCGAGACTGGGTGTGAGGCAAAAGAGCACAGAGACAGATTCTGGACACGGATTAACACTGCTAACCTGCACTATTTACACTATGATTGGCCCCAACACTGACCTATAATAACAACAAACCGTAAATATTGTTTGGACAGCTTGTAGACAATATTAAATTATAGTACATTCTGTTAATTTCTGTTATATTTGAATATGGTGATTTAAATAGTCCAGTAGTATAGTAAAACCATTGCTGAGGGGTCTTATTACATTATTTTTTTCATGTCTAGAATGTTTTATGGCTGTAAACTATTTATGCCATCTTGAAGGGTCTTTAGTAAGTCAAAAAAAATGCTCTCTTCTTCACTTGTCCATGTTTATTGTGGCAGCTAGTATCTACCATATAATGATATAGCAATTTATTATTTTTGATCAGGAATACTCCTGATAGTGTTTTAATTTAATGTTTTAATTTTAACTCTACTGGCACATTAGGACAGATTTGGCAGGTGAGAAACATTAAATACAAGAATTTCTAATACAATTATTTAAAAAAGTATTTGAAATTACTTAAAAAGAAAGTGACTGCAAAATATATTTTGTCATGTTCTAAAATAGCTTGCTGGAGGTTGTGTTAACTCTTCCACATCAACTTTTTCAAATTGACAGAACATTTGGCCAGGGGTTCCAAGGCTTTTTTTTATTTATGAGACAACAAACATTATACACAGGTAACATACATAGCAAAGCATACAACCTTTCTAGAAGAATTTCATTAAAAAGACTGAACTGTAACCAATTCCTTAAATGCAGTGAAGAGAAAGTGACTATTTTGCCATTTTGAACACAACCCATCACACAAAGTTCACCACGATGAAGTGCATTTAACACATCCATAGCAGTGTGTAGCTATCAACAGTGACCTGGGACAAGTGTCGGTGAATTCAACCTGCAGACCTCGGTTTACAAAGGCAAGGTCCTAACCATTAGGCCGCCACCGGCCCTAGTTGCTGATTGTATAATGCCCCACTAAGATTTAAAACTCAAAACAAACATAACACATTTTTTAAATATTGTCAAAATACACAGCCGAAAAGAAAACAGTAGAATTTAAAAAATCAATTTCCAAAAACTCTAACAAATGTTTATCCAAATGAACAGTTTGTAGTGTGAATCCAGAACAAGAAGGACAGAAAAGGAATCATCATAAATGTAATATGAAGGGAAATAGTAATAAATATTACTATACATTAATATACTATAATATACTACACTATACAAGAAGTAATAAATACATATATAAAGATGCTGGTAACTGTCAACTGTTGTATATGCAAATGTAAGTTTCATTTTAAAACATGAGGCTGAAACTCTTCCCTTTGATTGGAAGCAAAGTGATGCAGAAAATGTGCTTAGACAAATGGGTATCAGTAAGAGTTTAAAAGTATAACAGTCCAATCAGAAAACTAAGACATGAGAACAAAAAGACTGTGTGGTGTGATAGAGAATCTAGCAACTGTTAGATTATCAGTTCAGAAGCAGCAACATGCAGAAATAGGCCCATACATCTGAGATAAACACATACTGCACTGCTGGTCAGCCAATCACACACGAAGAACCATTCACTCTTATTTTAAGAGTTAATATGAAAATTATCATTGTGATGAAAGAAATGTTAAGAGCTATAAATCTTAGTGTTGGATATGTGTGAAATTATCTCGTAGTTAATATTAAGTCTATTAATTTTCCAAAAATATGTAATATTGACCATTTCAGGAGGGACATCATTTATCTACCATTCCCTTAGGGATCTGGCAGATTTCCCAATTCATAGTACACAGAGCCAGCCAGTGTAGGTTAAATTTTGGCATTTAGAAATGCACATAGCTAGTCACTCTAAGCCATTTAGTTAGGATTACTTGTTACTAAAAACCTTGTTGTTTGTGTTTGGTAGTTGTAGTCAGGCCTCTTTATGTTTTAGAGGTATATTTGTTAGTAGATGAAACAGAAAATATTTAGGCTGTGTTAGTAGATGCCAGCTAGAGTGAGAGTCACCTATACAATGAACCCATAGGGCAGAAGTTGATGTGATGAGCAGGCCTTGCTATTGACCAATAAAATAAACAGATCAATTATGACAAGTTAGTTAGATCTTTACAGCAAAAGGTTTTGTCAATCACCCAATGACAATGATGGGCAATGCCCTTAAAATTAAAGGCCAATTTAAACATTTAATCTATCATTTAACTATAGTTTTTTTAAAATTCTAAAAATTCTTTACATTCTTTAAGAAGGTGAAATCAATATATCATATAGATTCATTACACATAGAGTGAAATATGTCAAGCCTTTATTTCTTGGAAATTCAATGATTATGGCTTTCTGATAATAAAACCCCAAATTTACTGTTTTAGAAAATTTGAATGTTTTGAAAAGTTAAATCTTGGAAAGTCATGGTGTCACACCATAATCAGCTAATTAACTCAAAACACCTGCAAAGGTTTTTTAAGCCTTTAAATGGTCTCAGTCTGGGTCAGGAGGCTACACAATCATGGGGAAGACTGCTGACTTGACAGATTGACACCCTCCACAAGGAGGGTAAGCCACAAAAGGTCATTGCTAAAGAAGCTGGTTGTCACAGCAACAGGAACAACCACAGAGTTGAGAGGATAAATCCATTACAAAATTTTGGGGAGCTTCACAAGGAGTGGACTGAAGCTGGAGTCAGTGCATCACAAGCCACTATGCACAGATGAATCCTAGTCATGGGCTACAAATGGTGTATTCCTCATGTCAAGCCACTCCTTAACCAGAGACAACGTCAAGTGTCTAACCTGGGCTAAGGGGAAAAGGCATTGGACTAGGCCTGTAACAATAACAGATTTTGCTGTACGATAAATTGTCCAAGAATTTATTGCGATAAACGATAATATTGTCTTTGTGAGGCAATT